>PVIW01001733.1:5538-269922 GCA_004026585.1 Noctilio leporinus | reverse complement strand
CTTTGCAACAACATGGATGGAACTGGAGAATATTATGCTTAGTGAAATAAGCCAGTCAGTGAAGGACAGGTATCATATGTTCTCACCCATTACGGGACAATAATGAGCAAAACTAACAACAAGCAAAACAGAACCAAGTGTATGAATACAAGGAATAGGCCTGCAGTGGTCAGGAGGAAAGGGGTAGGGGGGAGGGGGGGAGGCAGAGGCAAAGAAGGGGAGCAGTTTAGACAAGAACCTAGTATAAAGGAACCATGGACATGGACAACAGGTGGGATTGACTTTGTGGGGAAAGGGTGGGTGGGGAGGGGGACAGAGGGGAGAAAAAAAGGGATGGATGTAATACAACAACAATAAAATTAAAAGAAAAATAAATAAATAAATAAAGTAATAAATAAATTATATCTGCTATATATAGTACATGTGAGTTACAGTTATCATTTCAGATGTTACTGTTTGTAATATTTTGGACTTGTTGCCAGGGGTCAGGGAGATTGGGAAGCTAAGTGAAAAAGGTAAAGGGATTTAAAAATACTAATTGGTAGTCACAAAATATTCATAGGGATGGAAAATACAGCATAGGAAATTATTGAGAAAATTATTTATTTTTTTCTTTTAATCTATTAATGATATGAATAACATTTATCAACTTTCTAATATTAAGCCCTATTTCAACTCCTGCAGTAAGTGCCCAGCTATCATTTTTTAATACACTGCTGGATTCGGTTTGCTAATATTTTATTTAAAACATATTAAAATAATGTTTAGGAGTGAGTTTGGCATGTAATTCTTTTCCCCTTTTGTTTGGTTTTTTAATGTCTTATTTCCATTTTGATTTCAGTATCAGTGTATACTGCTCTAACAGAATAGTTGGGGAGAATTCTTATAAGATTAAAAGCTTGGTAGAACTTTCTTATTTAGAAAGATTTTAGACTGCTACTTCAATTTATTTGGCTGTTCTAATGTTATTTAGAATTTTCTCTGGATTTAGTTTTGCCAAGATTTATTTTTCTAGAATTTTTGTGTTTTTTTTCAACTTTATTGCTGTAAAGTTGTTTGTGTTTCATTTTAATCTATATTGTTGCTGTAGAACTGTTCACCTTCAGTCTTATTATTGCTTATTTTGTCTTTTTTGTTGTTCATTAGTTTTATTAGATGCTCTTCTATTTTATTAACTTTTTAAAATCCAGCTTTTTTCTCTATCTTTTCTATAATATTTACTTAATTGATTTCTGCTTTTCTTTTATTATCTCATTCCTTTTTGGGGCGATTATTTTCAGTGATTCACTTTCCAGCTTTTTGAGTTGGATGTTTAACTGATTAAAATTCAGAGTTTCCTCCTTTTAATAAAAGAGTGTAAGACTAAATTATTCATTTCAACTGTTACTTTATTTGTATCTCACAAGTTTTTTTTTTTAAGAGTTTTAATATTTAAAATTTAGAGAGAGAGGAGAAGGGAGAGAGAGGCAGAGAAGAAGAGAGACATCAATGTATTGTTGCCTTTCACCTGTCTCCAGCTATGGACCTGGCTGGAGACCTGGCTTGCAAATTGGTCATGTGCCCTTTCTGGGAATCAAACCAGTGACCTTTGGGTTTGCAGGCTTGTGCCTTATCACTGTGCCACCAGCCAGGGTCACAAGTTTTTTTTAATGTAGTATTTTCATTATCCATTTCTGAATATTTCTAAATTTCTATTATATCTTCTTTGACCCCACGAGTTGCTTCTTTTATTTTTGATGTAGAGGACTTTTCTTTTTCTTATTAGACTCTAACTTAATTGCATCATGTCACACACCATAATCTATACAAACTATTAAATTATTTGAACTCTGTTGAGACTTGTTTTATGTCTGTAGGCATGGCCATTTTTTTACATGTCTCATGTGTGTTTGAGATCAATGTCATTCTTTAATTGCTTAGGAGCAGAATTCTACTCTCCTGTTTAAAGGACTGTTTAATGGACTTTAATGTTTAAAGTCCATTAAAACATTCTGGTTAATTGTTTTATTAGTCAGAGTTCTGCAGAGAAACAGAACCAATAGGATATCTATTGATATACAAGAGGAGTTTAGTATAGGGCCTGTCTCATGCTCTTATGAAGAGTGAGAAGCCCCACGCATGGTCTGCTGTCCATAAGCTGGAAAACCAGGGAAGCCAGTGGTGTAATTCCCTGAGTCCAAAGGCCTGAGAACCAGGAGCTCCAATGTCCAAGGTGGGAGAAGATGGATGTCCAGCACAAGGAGACTGCAGATTTTCTTTTCCTCCACTTTTTGTTCTCTTCAGACTCCCAGTAGTTTGGATGATGCCCACCCATGCTAATAGGACAATCTTCTTTAATCAGTCTACAGAATCAATACACAAATCTCTTCCAGAAATGCCCTCATGCCCTGGGAATCACTCAGCCTAGTCAGTTTGACATACAGAATTAACCATCCCAATTGTGTTGTACAAACTTTCCATATTTTTTATAATTTTTCCTCTTTGACCTGAGAATAACTGAGAAAGGTCCATTGGAAGATCACACTCTATTGTTGGTAGATTCCAAACTTAGGAACATTTTACAGAAGTTTAAAATTTGTTGAGCTGATTTTAAAAAGTATTTTACAATGACTCTTCTGTGCCTGTTTTTTGCCTTCAAATTTGTTTTAATTGCTATTTAATATAAGAACACCAGCTTTCTTTTGATTAGCATTTGGGTACTTACACTTTTCTGTCTTTTTACTTTCACATTTTGTATGTCTTTAAGATCAGATGTGTCTCGTATGTAGTATAAACTTGGATTTAAAAATCCAATTCTCTAATCTCTAATTTTGCTGTTGAGTTGGTCTGCTTACTTTTACTCCATTAATATATTTGGACTTGTCTCCCTTCTACCTTGAAATTCTCAATAATTTTGAGCCCTATACTTTTCAGTGAGCCCCCCATACACTACATCACTCATGTGGCAGACGAATACTGGTCTGGCTGTGAAAGAAGAATGGCACCAGCCCTGAGTGGGGAGGGGAGACAGCATGGTTGCATTTGCTTATTTCTTATGTGAACAGATTCTTTCCTGTTGACAATCTAATGTGCTTCCTATGCTATATTTTCTTGATAAGCAGAATTTATTGAATATCTATTATGGGCTAAAAGTAAAACATTTAACTTTGCAATAACACCAGAAGCAATATTACCATTATTTCCAATAAATGGAAGTTAAGAATTTAAGTAACCCAAAGAAATTAAACATCGAGGCTGTGATACTATCTTACCTTTATAATGGACATGAGTTTAGCAAAATGCTTATTCCAGGATTAGTTTTCTGATAAACCTGAATTTCCCTGGCTCCCTGTTTGCTATAAATGTTTCTCCAAAAGTCCCTACCTCTGATGACACCCAAAGCCATTGAATTCAGTCACCATGTTAAGCAGGAAAGACTTGACTTGCTTTACCATACAAATCTCTGGAGCCACCACTGCCTATGTGCCTTGTGCTGCTTGCTTTCATCTACATTGGCAGAGTCTGACAATTTATTTACTAAATCGCTCTGTAGTTTCTTGGGCACTCTCTTGCTGCCCTCTACAAAGGCCTAGTTTCCTGAGTCTACCCCAACTTTCTTATTCTATTCAGGAGTGTTAAATGCATATTGTTTTGATCCAGAAATCCTTGTCCAAACTGAAGGAGCTGCTATTCTAGAGAATACTGGTTTATTTTCAAATTATTCTTGCTATAATCCTCTCCCTCTGTTTTATATTATTACAACCAGCCACTTCCCCCAATTCTTGCCTAGATAAATAGAACATGCCTCACTTTGACTTATTTCAAACACTGGGGCTCTATAAGTATTTTTCAAAATCTCACAGAGCAATTCACTCTTCAAATTCTATTTTCCTCTTTGAATTAGGAGTCAACTCAAGTCTCATTAAGGCACCCTCACACCTTTGCCTCACACCCAGTAACACTACTACCAAGAAGATAGGCAAACAGTGTGTGTACACACACAGACACATGTTGCGTACAACCCATTTCTTCCTTTAGTCCAAACCCTATATGACTGCTCAAAACTCATTTCTCACTGAAGCTCCAACAGGCATTTCCACTGACTTGTCCTGCAGCATCCAGCCTGTGCAATCAGACCACCGCACCCAGCTCCCATACAACCTTGCATGAACCATGTGTTTATTTCACTTCTAACGGCTTCCTGTGCTGCTAACTGTGAGATTATAAACACTAGAAACTGTGCTTTTGAGTCCTTTAGAACCCAGGAAGCTGCTATATGGTTATCCAAGTAGCTTAGCTTGTTCTCAGTTGATGTCCAGTTTCAGGCTTCCCCCTGGAGTTTACAAATGAAGCTGATGTTGCCATTGGCCATGCAGCTTATAGGGTCAGAAGGGCCCAAGGTCCCAGGCCAGAGAAGACACAAAGATACTAGTGAGTGCTCCACCAGGTCAGCAAAAAAAAGAGAGACTCCCTCCTGGAAGCCATGGGGCATGTGATTACAAGGTCCTATGGCCCATGGAGAGGACAGGCCAGTACACCATCTGGGTGCAGGTCATGAGCAGCCAGCAGTGAGCATGAGGGAGATTTCTTTGTTCCCCTGGGTTTACATTAGCTTTGGGTACAGGATGGACCAAGTAACTTCCTTAAGTTTCGCACTCGATGGGTGGACCCACCTCCCAGCCGATTCCTTCTTTCTCCTACCTAGATGGACAGGCTCCTTTGGTTCAGCAAATCCTTTGCCACCATTTTAATTTCTATTAGGCATGTGCCTGCCTTCCCCTGGTCCCACCCCCAATCTGGTGCCAAAAGAGGGCTTTTTTCCCTCTTATCTAATTATCTTGCTAGCCTTGAACATGTTCAGAGTTCAGAACTTTGTGCTGCCACCATCATGCCCGAGTGTGGGGGCTCACATGCTCAGTTCAATGTGGAAATACTTCAACACTCAATGTGCTTGCCATGGCCCTGGACAGTTTGTGCAGAAATTGTCTGGCTGCATGCATTACTCTCGGTGTCCTGAGGAGCACTGGTCAGTGCAGAAGCAACTCCCAGGCTCCATCCCCACACCCTAGGTCCATCTCCTCCAGCCGCCCCTTCCCATTTCTCTGCCTTTAGCTTATTCCCAGTGGTCTGAACAGACTATCTACCAGTATCAGTAATACATCAATACCTGGTGGTTTATCATTTGTATTTTATTTAATCCTCACCTGAAGACATTTTTTTCTTGCTTTTAGATAGAGAAGGGAGAAAGATAAACATAGGTGTGAGAGAGAAGCATCAATTAGATGCTTCTTGTATGTACCTGGACTGGGGATCATATACAGCTAGACTGGAAATCAAACCTGCAGCCTAAGTACATGCCCTGATAATTGAACCAGCAAACTTTCAATTATAGGGTGACACTCCAACCAACTGAGCCTACCTGCAAGGGCCATATTTCACTTTTTCCCATCTTTTTATGTAGTGTTTGAATTCTTCATTCTTTTTCCTGTTACATGGCAAGTTTTAATTTCTTACCTGTGACATAGCATGTTAATTATTCCTAATGATATGGACCATCCTGAAGTTACTTAGCTACTTTGGGAAAATTCATGCAGTTTTTTAGTCTCCTTTTCTTATTTGCACCTTTTAAGTATTTTTTCATAGTTGTCTGCACTCCACTGACATCCTGCTTCTAAAGTGAGATAGGGTTTATTGTCATATTTGCTTAAGGGAAACATTTGTTCTCCCAATGAATATGCTATGCGTTTTAAGCATTAGGATCACAGACAACTTTAAAATAGAGTATTATTTTTAGCCCTCGCTGATGGCACAGTGGATAAGGCACTGGTCTGAGAACCCAAAAGTTGCTGGTTCAATTCCCCAGCCAGGACACATAATGAGGTTGCAAGCCAGGTCTCCAGCCAGGTCCTTAGCTGGAGGCAGATGAAAGGCAACCATATATTGATGTCTCTCTCCCTTTCTCTCTCTCTAAAAACAATAAATAAAATCTTTTTTAAAAATAGAGTATTATTTTCAATTTAATGGCCAACTTAGCTGGTATGTTTGCAAAGATCTGGAATCAGGTTACTTTCTTTTTGTAGTTTATAATACAACTTCATTTGTCATCTTTCTTTGGACTTCATTTAAAATATATATATATATATATATATATATATATATATATATATATATATATATAGGTATCATGACCCACATTTAAAAGAAATCAGCTGGAGACCAAATGTTATTGAACTGAAGAGGGTCTGTCTACCCTAAGTGCAGCAGAGCCAAACATGAACTGCCAAGTTTTGCTGTGGAGAAATTAAAAGTGATTTACTGGCAGAGCACCAAACCAAGAGAATGGGGAGTAGCTAGTGCTCAAAACCTGAACTCCTTGATGTTTTTTTAAATCAAGGCTTTGTTTTGTTTGTTTTAAAAACTTTTTAAAAGGATTTTATTTATAATTTTTCAGTGAGAGGGAAATGGAGGGAGGTAGAAAGGCAGAGAGGGAGAGAGACATCAATGTATGGTTGCCTTTCACCTGCCTCCAGCTACGGACCTGGCTGGAGACCTGGCTTGCAACCTGGTTATGTGCCCTGGCTGGAAATTGAACCAGCGACGTTGGGGTTCTCAGGCTGGTGCCTTACCTACTGTGCCACCAGCCAGGGCTTAATCAAGATTTTTCTAAGGCAAAGATGGAAGGTTAGGGGTTAAAGATCTTGGGTGATGTTGAATGCATAGTTTTGGGTAAATTTCAGGGGTTTTCCTTATTCTGATTAATATAGTCCCTGATATCATCTTGTATGGGCCCTTCCTCATTATGATCAGGTGATCTAACTGGGTTGAGGACCAAGATTCTGCAAAATACTTCATGATTGTGGGTCAATGATGCTATCTTTAAAACAAAAGAAACTAAACTAAATCTTGTGACCACTTATGTTTAAGCTGTCATGCTCTGCTTAACTAGCTGCACTTTTCTATTATCTCAAGCAAAGTCTACTTTTAAACTTTTCTCCTGGAAGTTGCTTTATAGGCAGGTCTTCAGGACATGACCAACATACTTTAAAATCTTTAACTATAATTTACTTGACAACCAAAGCAATTGAAAACATTTAAGTAAAGCCTACAGGTACATCTCTAGACTCTGGGATCCAATACCTACACATGTTTACTGTTGATTGGTTTAACAGATATAAATTAAGAGTTACTTAATCTTGTTATTTGAGACAAAAATATAAGTATCATTCCATTAAGAATAAGGAAAGTAAAATATTGTTAAATAAGAAACAGTGAATAATTACAAATTGAGATTCACTTTCATAGGATATCAGTAAAGGGCAGAAAACAAAAGGCTATTTATAGACATGGGAGAGGTAGTAATGCGCAGGAGAATAGGATTAGAAACGCTAAGCTCGGTCAGCCTCCTGGAGGAAGAAACTGGGGCTGGAAGATTCGCTGCCTCTTCCCCTTCCTGGGCCTGCTCCCCACATTGCCTCTGTCCAAGTAGAGGGAGACACTGAAAGCAGAAGCGAGATGCCTATTGTGAAGAGGAATAGAGACAACACTGGTTAAAGGCAGTAGAGACTGAGTTTATGCAATACTGTTGCAAAGGGGGAAGGGGCTTGAATAAGAATGAGCTCAACTCCAAATTTAGCAGAGGCAGCTGGAGATTTATAGCCAAGGACCAGGTTGAGGGGGTCAGGGATAGAAAAGTACTAAAATGGGACATCAAGAGTAGGGGGATTCTTGCTAAACTAGACAATCATGATTTTTATCAAAGGCAGACCAAGGACTTAGACATCAAAAGTGAGGGGTTCTTGCTCAACTGATTTAACAAGATTCTTGCTAAAACTGGAGTAAGAGGCCAAGGCCAGGATCCAAAATGCAGCCTCTTTGAAGAGAAAGCTCAGAGAAGTCTATGCAAAATTTGGCCAAAAAAAGGGAGTCCGTTACTATGGTGAATAGCTGAGCAGCAGCTCCCTACCAGCTGGGTCTCCCCTTTAGGCCCAGGGCAAGGCTTGCCCCCAGCCTTGGCTGCAGCCTGCTTGTGTTTGGATGTATGAGGAACTGCAAGTAACAGAAATAAAGCCAGGTTTCTAATTTTTATTACCAGTATAACTGAACTTCCTGTTTACTGTATGTTCAACTATTCAATCAACCTTCCAATGGAAGAGAAGAAAAACCAGCTGGTGAACTGAAGTCATCTTCTGCCGAATACCTTTGGCAGACAAGGTCTGTCCCCGAATACCTTGGGGACAGAGACTTTTGCTGATCTTTTTTTTAAGGGTCAGAGGTCAGAGAAGTCTCACCCAATGAGCCTCTCAGCATGGCCCCAGAAAGTGTTGTTGGTTTGTGCAAGTTTCTCTATTTACTGCCATGCAGGAAAATATTTCTCTACTGTGGAGTCTCCTTTCATGTGCTCTCCTTTCTTCTTTGGGAGTGAAGTGTGGAAGGTCCATTGTCTATTTCCTTCCCTGTTTCTTGTGGGCCCCAGAAGCAACTGCTCTGTTGCTCCTTTGCTTTACCCTGGGTTCCTCCCTAAGCCCTTCAGATCCCCCTGCAGAGGTGCAGTGTGGATGGAGGAGATGGGCCCTGTGGCCTGGCTGGTGGTGCAGCGGGTGTCCGGGTATTTCAAGGCACAGATGGAACAGAAGCGATGATAAGGTTACCTCTGGTTCCAGGTCCAGTCCATATGAAAGAAGGGGAATCCTACTGGCTTGAATCCAACCTGGAAATCAGGCCAGGCTGGCAAGAATTCCTGATCAGAGGGACCACTGGGACTTTGGGACAGTCTGTAGCTCCAGGGATCAGTAGGAGACCTGGGTACGGGAGGACAGCCCATTAAATCTATATCTGGAAATCTGTATGAACAGAATGTTGGCTGGGAACATGGGCAGCACTTAAGGAAAGATGAAGTTGCCACTCTATCCTAGACCTGTGATAAATTTCACTTGTTGACATTCAACCCAAGCCCTGTAGGGTCTGAACTGATACTGAGACAAAGACTGTTGACCTCCTCCAACAGGCAAGATGCACCCAGGATATGCAGGGAAACAAACATATTAAACTCGAAGTTGGGGCCCAGGTGTGAGGAGCTACAGAAAGTGAGAGACCAACTTGGGGACTGACAATAACAAATTCCTGAGGCAGTGATAATGATAGAACCCAATGTAGGTTATGTTCCAGCTTGATTTTGTGGTCACTGTGACCATGCTGGACTGAGAATGTTGTGGATGATGATAACCGAGAAGCCATCTAGGTCAAGAGCTGGAGCATTGACCATTTGCCCATGTGCTCCAGTGCAGACCCAAGCAGCTCCACTTGCATTTGCCTGAGCAAAATAAATAGGGTTTCTAGGAAGTCAGTGGGGAGCAGAGCATGCGTGCCTCAGGGCAACATTTGGCCTACTTTATTCCATTTAAATGTGTCTAAGCTTTTGATTCCACAGTATAAGTAAGGAGTTGTAAAGTTTGCTGTGTTTAAATTGCCCAATGCCTTTTACTTTGCCTTTTCAGACATAAGGTCTTTCTGTGCTGCTGTCTTGGGTTTCCTTTTGAACCATCTCATGTCATAATCACAAACTCATACAATGGGAAGCTTCCAAAGAGCTGCAAGGAATTTCTGTACATCTTTTCAAGTGTAAATTTAGAAAAACCTGATTCAAGGCTTTTACACCACATAAGTATCCCATCTAATTCACCTTTTTTCAATAATAGACTCAAGTACAGTTGTTAAATGAGCTCAAACAGAACAGAATGATCCCAAAGGGTGGGGCGGCGGGGCACAGCCCATTCTGTGTGCTTGACATTAAGGCTAAACATACAGCTTGAAGGAAAGAGGGAAAGTGGGCTGTTTTCTTCATCCTGATTGCACACTGCAGGCTGTGTCTGCACCCACGTGGAACTGAAAAGAATGGGGAATGTAACGCACATCGCTGTACCAACACTGGTAAAGTTGTTGTTCCTGGGAGATAAAATCTACTTATGCCGTAAACCTAACATTTGTATCTGGAAGCTGTCCTCCATGCACCTCCTGGGGCTTGCCAGGAGAAAATGCAGAGCTCTCTTTCTTCTATTTGTTGCAAAACAAAAAGGGTGCTCTTCTGATTAGTAAATTCAGCTTTGGTAGTTAGTGTTATGTTCCCTGCACAGGACCAGAGATAGAGTCTTCCTGTCCAGTATGCTTTCTCTTCCAAGGATGCCCTCTATTGAACCAAAGGCTGGGAACACCCACCTGGAACACCCAAAAGACCCCACTTAGGACCCACCCTGAAGTGGCATTTAATTGTGCTCCCCACTCCAGGGCAGAGCAAGCATCTCCACACCTTTGGGTTAGTTTTGGACAACTGTTTTCATTTTACTCAATAAAGGTTCATCTTCACCTTCCTCTCCTTAGTGCTCCCTGCCTTCAGTCATTGACTATCAGCGGCAGGGATCAGGTGCAACTTGTATTGTGTAGCACGCACAAGTGGACACTGAAATCATTTCTAGTCAATGCTCAGGTTATTCAAATGCACCCATGCACACTAGACCAAACTTGTGTGCAATTCAGGCTTTGATAAATATGTCCCAGGAGAGTTTAGGAGCTTAATTTTTAAAAAATATTTTATTTATTATTTTTAGAGAGAGGGGAAGGGAGAGAAGAATCAATGTATGGTTGCCTTTCATTTGCCTCCAGCTATGGACCTGGCTGGAGACCTGGCTTGCAACCTGATTATGTGCCCTTGCTGGGGAATCGAACCAATGACCTTTAGGTTTACAGGCTGGTGCCTTATCTGCTGAACCACCAGCCAGGCAGGAGCTTTATTTTAGGAGCTTAATGAAGGCTCTTAGATCACTGGGAGGCCCTGGTGGGCAATCTTATTGGTACAGGAGCTGGCAACTGAGGAGGCTAGGGCTCTAGAAGAACATATTGTGCAAGCTGCACCCAGTATGCCACCGGGTGAGGTCCTCACCTTTTAGTCTTCTCCAAGGGGACTCATGGCATCTTCTAGAAGGCCAGGCAGAGCTCGGGCAACAGGTAGAGCAGGTGGCTCTATGAGAACCATGATGACTCACTTTGCCTCTCTCATGTACTCCCTTCTCTCTTTCTACTGCTTAACAAATCAAATAAAGAAACCAAGTACATGAATACAAGGAATAGGCCTTCAGTGGTCAGGGGGAACGGGGTTGCGGGGAGGAGTCAGGCAGAGGCAAAGAAGGGGAGCAGCTTAGACAAGAACCTAGTATAAAGGAACCATGGACATGGACAACAGGTGGGATTGATTTTGGGGGGAATGGGTGGGTGGGGAGGGGGACAGAGGGGACCAAAAAGGGGATGGATGTAATACAACAATAACAACAACAACAACAACAACAAAGATACCAAATTAAGGATGAATGTGGTTCAAGGAGCTAATGTCACTTCTGCCCCTCCTCCCTGGAGGCAGAGGCTCCACTTGAGGGAATCTGAGTCTCCAGAGGGTGAAGTCAAGTCTGAGGGATCAAGTTTAGAAGAAATAGCCTCTGAGTCAATTAGCAACTCAGCCAGTGGCCTTGACGCTAATTTATCTCTGTGCTCCCTGGCTGGTTCTTTGTGTGCTTTCCATAAGGGTCAATTATCACTTTCTCTCAGTCCTAAGAAAATCACAGCTGGACTGAAGGAAATGAAGTTACTGTTCCTATCCATTGTCAGTAGGCATATTTAATGAAAATCATATGAATAGTGTTAGCCTTCTAAGTGTTTTAAAGTAGTAAAAAAAAAAAAAAAAGCAATAATAAGAACAATTACATATTGAAACCAAACCACTCTTTGGGATTTAGGTCTATGGTAAACAGCTCTTAAAAATAGTTGATTTTTCTGACGTTCTAGCTTTATTTTCACTAATGAACCCAATTCAACTTTTTTCCTATTTTAAATATATTTTATTGATTATGCTATTATATTTGTCCCAATTTTTCTCCCTTTGCCCCGCCCCCCTGCCTGGATCCCCCTTCCCTCCAGCAATGTCCCCCTTAGTTCATGTCCATGGGTCATGCATATTTCTTTGGTTACTCTACTTCCTCTACTGTTCTAAACATCTCCTGTCTATTTTGTTCCTACAAATTTATACTCGTTAATCCCTGCACCTTCCCTCCCATTCTTCTCCTTCTCCCTCCCAGCTGATAACCCTCCAAATGATCTCCATATCTATGATTCTATTCCTGTTCTATTTGTTTGCTTAGTTTGTTTTTAGATTCAGCAAGAGAAAAGCAGATAGTTACCTACAAAGGAGTTCCCATAAGACTGTCAGCTGAGTTCTCAAAAGACACTTTGCAGGCAAGAAAGGATGGACAAGAAACATTCAATGTGATAAAAAGCAAGGGCCTACAATGTAGATTACTCTATCCAGCAAAGCTATCATTTAGGATAGAAGGACAGCTAAAGTGCTTGCTTCCCAGACAAGGTAAAGCTAAAGGAGTTCATTATTTTCTTTCTAAAATATAATTTTTTGCCTGTTTTACTGTATATGGGATATATATATTATATTTATATGGAGAGAGAGATGATGATGATGATGGGCATACACTGACATTTTTAGGTATGCTAGAAAATAATTAGAAATGTTCCAAGTTGTATATACATACAAGTACATTTATTATAGTATTTTTAAAAGCGGAAATTTGAAACAACTTTTAGACCTAACAAAACATTAGTTTAATAAATATCAGTATATTATAGTTATCAAAACCCACATTATAGAGGAAAACTTGTGATACAGTGAAAAGCTTAGGTTAGTTCATTAAATTAAAGAACAGGTTATATACATAACAGTATTTATCTTAAAATATGAAATTTGAAGGAAAAATGTATTGCAACCAAAGAAAAGAAAGATATAAAAAATTTAAAGGTGATAATTTGAGAGTAGTTTAATGATTGATATATTCATTTTCTTCTTTCTTAATCTTTCCTAAGTCTACAATAAAAACACATTAAATTTGATCAGCAACAACTAATAGATGTCATACAAAATTAAATTTCTTGATCTATGCACAGTGTTTATGTTTAACAACTTTACAGGTTTTTATCAACATTCCTTATATTGCATATAGTTAATTTATATGTAATTTGATAAAGTTTTGACACATGAATACACTCGTAAGACTATGGCTACAATCAAGATAATGAACAAAGCTGTCATTGCTAAATTTCCTCAAGCCCATTAGCAATCTCTCCCTGTCCCTCAGCCTTCACCCCACTGTTATATCTAGGTGAGCAATAGCTTCTGTCACTTTGTTACTTTAGATGAGTTTGCACTTTTTGTAATTTTTATATGAATGAGATTACATATAGTAAGCATACTTCATTTTCTATTATTTTTTTCCTCAGCATAATTAAGTATTTTGAATCTATTCCAAGTTGTGGTGTGTAGGAATTGGTCATTCCTCTTTTTTGTACATTAGTACTTCATTATACAGATGTACCAGTTTGTTTATATACCCAGCTATTGATGGACATTTCAGTTATTTCCAAATTGTGGTAATTAGTAAGAAATTAGTATCAATATTTGTGTACAAATCTTTGTAAGAATATATACTTTTACCTCTTTTGTGTAAATGTAGAAATAGACTGTCTGGATCATGTCATAGTTGTATTACACCTTTGATGAAACTGCCACACTCATTTCCAAAGTGGTTATAATATTTTATATTCCTAATAGCAGTGAATAAGAGTTCCACTTGCTTCACATCCTTGCCAGTATCTGGTATGGCCAATCTTTTTAATTTTAGCCATCCTATTATACATATAATGGTATTTTATTGTGGTGTTAATTTATTTGCATTATCCTAATGACTAATGGTATTCAGACTCTTTTCTTATGCTCATTTACTCTCCATATATCTTTTGAGGAAGTGCTTGTTAAATGTTTAAAGGAGAGAATACTTCTGAGATTATTCTATGAAGCCAACATTACCCTGATACCAAAACAAGGCAGAAATGTTACAAGAAAACTACAGATAAATATTACTCATGAGCAGATAATCACTCTAAATAAAATTTTACAAGTCTAACCCCAAATATATAAAAAGAATAATACATCATGGTCAAGTAGGACCTATTTCTACATGGAATGTTTGTTTAACGAGAGTTGTATAACCAATGAAGAAAGAGTATGTAATTCCAAACATAAGGAAAATAATATAGTAAAATCTAACATCTATTCATGATTTTAAAAATCTTCTATGAAATTAGAAATAGAGAGAAGTTCTTCATCTTAATAAAATGTACCTAGGACCTGACTGGTGGCACAGGTGGATAAGGTTCCAGGCCTGCAAACCCAAAGGTCGCTGGTTCGATTCCCAGCCAGGGCAGATAACCAGGTTGCAAGCCAGGTCTTCAACCAGGTCTGTAGCTGGAGGCAGGTGAAAGGCAACCACACGTTGATGGCACTCTCCCTCTCTGCCTCTCTTCCTTCTCCTCTCTATAAAAATAATAAAACCTTTAAAAATAATAAATGCATAAATAAATGAAATGTACCTATGGAACAATTAGAGATCTCACGATACTTAGCAAAGAAAGACTGAATGTTTCCCTCTTAAACTGAGAAACGAAACTGGTGCCCTCTTTTGCCACTTTTATTCAATATTGCACTGGAGGTGCTAACCAGTGCAACTATGAAAGAAAAATAAGTAAAAAGCAATCTGATTGGAAAGAAATAAGTAAACTATCCTTATTTATAATGACAGTGATTATCTATATAGGAAGTCCAATGGACTCTACCAGAAAACCTAAAAGTCGCTGGTTTGATTCCTAGTCAGAGCACATAACCAGGTTGCAAACAAGATCTCCAGCCAGGTCCATAGCGGGAGGCAAGTGAAAGGCAACCATAAATTGATGTTTCTCTCCCTTTCTTCCTCCCTCCTTGCCCTTTTCTCTAAAAAAATAATGAATCAAAATCTTTAAAACAAAAAGAATGTATGTAAATTTTAAAAATATGAAATGAAAGCCTTGCTTTATGAAAAGCACTCTTAAGAGAATACAATAAAAAGAACAGATTGGAAAAAATTATTTGCAAATCACATATCTGATAAGGAACTCATAACCAGACTATATAAAGAACTCTCAAAGCTCAATAATAAGAAAACAAATAATCTAAGTAAAAACCTACTGTATTATCTTTAAATTTATAGTTAACTGTTTGATATATGTAGAGGCATTGTTATCACTTAAAAAATTAACTGCTGAGTCAGAACTAAGTATTCACAGGTAGTTTTCATTCTTCAAATAACTAACAGCTGAACATCTACTGGAAATTCTTTTTGACTTTAAAAATTCTAAAAAATAAAAGAGAAAGAAATGGCAGAATATGAATCAAGTATCCCAAATTTCAGCTTTGTGACTCACCAATGCCTTCCTTTAGCTTAAGAGTATAAAACATTATTCAAACAAAGTAAGTTTTAATTTCCTTGGGCAATTTTTGTTCAGCTGATAGTTTGATGGAAACTCTCTGTGAGATGGGAACACCTAGGGATGGGAAGAACTGGGAAGATTACATCATTTGTCAATGTACTTTACTTAATGGAAAACCAGTAGAAGGACAGTATCTTGTCTTTTCACCACATGTTTTTCAGTAGGCTATGGACATAAAAGTAAGTTGTGATGCTCATGTCTCCAGACTCTCATGTTGTAGATTTCTGTAACATATATAAATGACTGGGTAATGTTAGATTGTCTAATAAATAACATCTGATTGTGTATTATTCTGAATTCTTATTAAGACAATCTTTTCAAATTGATGTAAATGTTATGTTGTGTATACTGGCATGTGAATATTTTTTTAAGGTGATTTCACTGGATCTCCCTTGACATGTTACTATTAATTATCCAAGACGTGGGCTTGTTCTCCCTTTACCTGGAGTCTAGTGAGTCCTTAGCCAAGGAGATATTCATTCCTTCATATTATTTTGGTCAGCTAGAATTTAAGACAAAACTAGTATCAATAATTTTTTAATTGTTTAGGAAACCTTAATTGCTGGCAGCTAACATATGATGAGATTGATAAGTGCAGATATACAAATTCAATAAAATGCTGTTCTTTTAAAATAAGAACATTTCCTATAGTTCACAGTTTCAACAAGAGACAAGGATTCTAAGAAAGCAGTCATGCTTCATTAGGTGGTATACCAAGATAATAACAAAATAAGAAGACAACCCACAGAATGGGAGAACATATTGGCTGATACATCTGAGAAGGGGTTAATACCTAAAATTTATAAACAACTAACAAAACTCAACACCAAAGAAAAAAACAATCCAATTAAGAAATGGGCAAAATACCTGAATAGACACTTCTCTAAGGAATACATACTGATGGTCCATGCACATTTGATAAAATGCTCATTGTCACTATCCATCAGAGATGCAAATTAAAACTACCATGATCTTACATCTGTCAGAATGGCTATCAATAAATCAACAAACAACAAGTGCTGGCAAGGATGTGAAGAAAGGGTGATCCTTTTGCACTGTTGATGGGAAGGTAGATTGGTAAAACAACTGTGGAAAGCAATATAGAGATACCTCAAAAAATTAAAAATTAATCTACTTTTTTTTTTTTTAAAGATTTTATTTCATTATTTTTTTAGAAAGAGGGGAAGGGAGAGAGGCTGAGAGAGAGAGAGACATCAGTGTATGGTTGCGTTTCACCTGCCTCCAGCCACAGACCTGACTGGAGACCTGGCTTGCAACCTGGTTATGTGCCCTGGCTGGGGAATCGAACCTGCGACCTTTGGGTTTGCAGGCCGGCGCCTTATCCACTGTGCTACCAGCCAGGGCTAATCTACTTTTTAATTCTGGGAATGTATCTACAGAAACCCAAAATACAAATTTGAAAGAATATAAGCACCCCTACATTTATGGAATTATAAGCAGGAGCCCATCAGTAGATGAGTGAACAAAACAACTATGGGGCATTTACACAATGGAATACTACCTGGCCATTAAAAAGAAGAAAATGTTATGTTTTGAGACAGTGTGGATGGATTTGGAGACCATTATACTAAGTGAAATAAGCCAGTCAGAAAAAGACAAATACCATATGATTTTACTCATATGTGGAATCTATTGAACAGACTGAGCTAACAAGCAAAACAGAGGTAGGGTCATTGGTAGAGAGCAGGATAACAGCTGTGGGGGGCAAGTTAGGAGTAGAGGGATTGAACCAAAAGGAATCAGACCCATGGATGTGGACAATAGTGTGGTGATTGTGGAGTAAAGGATAAAAGGGTTAAATGCTAATGGAAACAAATACAATAAAACTAGTTTTTATAAAGCATCTATGCTTCACTAGGCAGAATCCCAAGGCAATGACTGACAGGAAACTTGGAGGTCAAAGTGGTGGATCTTTCCTTAACTGGATAGTCCTTTCCTGGGAACTAGATAGTGTTACCTCTTGGCGATTAATTATATAGGAAACTGGACCAGGGAGAAGTTGACTTGCATCAGAGCAAGTCATGGGGCAAAAAGTAGTGCTAGGACCCTGGGAGAAGCAAGATAGCATGATAGTTCATGGGCTCTGCCTACCAATGCTGCCCTTTTATCATTGACATTATGTATGTTTACACAGTAATCTTCCAAGACATGGTTATTTTCTAAGACAGAGCGGAGTACCTTGGGATTCCCTGCCTTTTCTCTTTTTGGTAATTTAGTCAGGTACCACTGAGTGACTGAACATCACTCCCAGTGGCCTCCGCCACTGAGCTCGTTCTGGGATGTACTCTCCTCCTTGCTCATTTGTGGAGCTTTCACTTTTATGCCCATTTTTCAACAGTAACTTTTCTGGATCTTTATTAGTATGTGTCAGATTTCCCGATGAACATGTTTGTGAATCAGGTAGAACCTTTCGAGAAAGGAGAAAAACTGATGTTTATTGTGGGACTACTATCTATGTTGATCTATGTTGACAGGGTGAATATTTTCTCCTTATTTTTCCTCTTTACAACATGGGTAGGTGGGTGTTACTAACCCATTTTATAGATGAGAACATAGAGACTCAGAGAGCTTGGTTAAGTGATGTAGCTAAGCAAGAGAGGTGGTGAGTAGTGGAGACTAGAATCAAACACAGTCTTTTGTATTCTATAGCCAGTGCTCTTTTTATATTTATTCATTGAAGCAAATATTGGTTGAATACTGACTACATGTCAGATACTGTTCAAGGTGCTGAAAATATGACCAAGAACAAAACATAAGTGTTTCTGCTGACATGGACCTTTCATTGCAGTGAAGTGAGACAGGCAATAAACATGATTAATATGAGATGTATGTAGTTATCATGACAAATGGAAAGCAGCAAAAGACAATGGAAAACAGTGGGAAAGGGCTGCAATTTCAGAAAAAGTGGCCAAGGATGGCCTACCTAAGAAAGGCTTAGGAAGAGGCTCTGTAGCCATTTAGAAGAGTACAAAGGCCTGGAGATTAAGGTTCCTTGGGAAAGTGTGTCTTGTGTTGAACAATAGCCTCAAGTACATGAACATCAGAAAATCCTTGCACACACATGTGGTTGCCTCAGGACTTTTTAAAATGTAAAATATAATGGGATAAAATGATATTAAAAGCTACATTAAAATATGTATTATATTTTGTGCTTAGGTATATAGATATAAAACTTTTCTTCTAAGATGCAGATCTTTAGAATTTTAATTACTTTATTTTTCTTGTACCCAAAGTATGCTTTTTATTTTTATTATATGTTCAGCCAAATAACATTTAAAAATGCCCTAAGGAAATGTTTGATGCACTTGACTTTTATTTCATTTATCTGAACTAGCAGATAAAGACTGGGTAACTCATTCACTTTGTTGCGGTGAGATCCACTGTTAACAAGTCTCTTTGAATTTGGCTTTCTCATCTGTTATAAAGGGATGATAGATTTCCTCCCTAATTGTTTATACAACATTATTCCATCATTGTGCATCTTTGATCTGTTTAAAATCACATTTTTTTTCCTTTGAATTATTTAATATATACCTCTGGAAGATAGTATGTTGATTGGCTCCAACATACCACACGTTTGGGCTTTTACATGCTTGTGTTTGGCCTCCTTCCACATTGACTCCAGTTGTTGTCATGTGACTATTTATTTCCAAAGAGACTTTGCTATGAAAGTTGATACAAGAGATGACTTAATAAGCACTTAGTGTAACTTGTCCTGAGGAATTATCTTTCTTAGAATTCCGCTGCCACGTTGTGAGGAAGCCGAAGAATCACATAGAAAGGCCACAGAGTGGAACACTGAGGACCCCCTATAATGCAGCTGGCAGACGGCAGGCAGCAGTGACAATCAGTTACATGTGTGAGCCATTTGAATGTTCCATCCTGGTTAAGCAACTAAATTTCTACAGTACAGTCACATGAAATTTTGCAGAGCAGAACTTCCCAGCTGAACCCAATCAAATATAAAAATCATGGGACATAGTAAAATGCTTTGTTTGTTTTTGTTGTTGCATTTTAAGCCACTAAGTTTTGGGGTGGTTTGTTAGGTAGCGGTAAGAAAAATGTCTCATTATTTTTTCTACTTCCTGTCTTACTCCTCTTTCCCTTGTAACCAATGGACTTTTCCATTCTTTTCTTCATATGTCCTGCTTTCCTAAGTGGAAAATGCTCAACACAACTCACTGGCTTTCACTGCCTTCCTTCTGCTTGTTGTGGCCTCTTCCATATTATCAGTCAGTGCCTCTTGCGAGACAACCCATCTTCCAAAGGCCTAAGCTTCATAACCTGTTCCCCTACCAGCCCCCAAGGCCAAGTCCTCTCTCCTTCATAGCCCTGCCTGCTCCCTTTATTGCTACATTTATTGCTTCTGCTTGACTCTTCCTTCTCCTCCACTCCTGCTTTGTGGATGTTTAGCTCCCAGAGCATCCTTCCATGTTCTCCACAATGTCTGCATATTGAATGCTTATCTCTTGACTTGAACTCTTTAAGTTGTACAGTGTAGAACACAGCTTCCTTATAAACACAGCATCACACTGAGTCAAACAGCAATGAGGAGTACAGGGTGAAGCCAGAATTCTTAATGTCAAAACCCAAAAAGCAAAGAATCAATAACAATCTTCATATAGTAACATATGTGAAGTAACGTGTATGTTACTATCTGTAACATATTACTATATGAAGTTAGTAATATGAAGTTCATATAGTAATACAAAGACATAGTAACAATCTTCATATATTGTTGGTATCTTTAAAATACTGTGCTAGGGAGCATGATTGACACTAGGCTTGTGAATCAGTCAGTTGTTTCATGATTTTTATAATATATAAACACAATGTTTCGAAGGGCTTGATTAAGCTCACAAAGTATTTCCGTGAGACTCAGGGACATATTTAGACAAACAAGCAGATAGATTATAGAGAGATAGATTAAAAATAGATGGATAAATTCTTAGTGTAACTTACTGAGGACTATAATTTGAAGTAGTATAACTAAAGACTAAATAAAAAATGAATTAATCTTTATACATAAAGAATGAGGGCCAGGTTAAATTAATATTGTATCTCAGCACAGAATACTTGGAAATAAATGGTAAACACTCATTTATGATAAAAACTCTCAGCAAAATGGGAGTAAAGGGAACATATTTAAACATAATAAAGGTCATATAGGACAAACCCACTGCCAGCATCACACTCAACAGGCAAAAACTGCAAGCATTCCTTTAAGATTAGGAACAAGACAGGGATGTCTTAACCAAGGATGTAAAAGACCTGTACTTGGAAAATTATAAGACACTGACGAAATTGAAGAAGAAACAAAAAAGTGGAAGCCCATACCATGTTGATGGATAGAAACAATTAACATCATTAAAATGTCCATACTACTCAAAGCAACCTATAGATTCAATGCAATTCATATCAAGATTCCAGTGACATATTTCACAAAACAAGAACAAATATTTCAAAAATTTATATGGGACCACAAAAGGCCCCGAATAGCAATAGCAATCCTGAGAAAAAAGAACAAAGAGAGATCATACTACCTAATATCAAGCTATACTATAAGGCCATAGTAATCAAAACAGCATGATACTGTCATAAAAACTGACACATAGATAAATGGAACAAAATAGAAAGCCCAGAAATTAACCCACACATTTACATTAATTAATTAATATTTCACAGAGGAAGTAAGCACATACCATGGATTAAAGATAGTTTATTCAATTAATGATGTTGGGAAAAATTAAACAGGTACATGCAGAAAAAAATGAAACTATACCACCTTGTTACACCACATGCAAAAATAAATTCAAAATATATTGAAGACTTAAATGTTAGACCCAAAACCATAAAAAGCATAGAAGAAAACATAGCAAAATCTTGTACATAGCTCATAGCAACATTTCATCAGCTAGCTATAACTCCCCAGTCAAGGAAAACAAAAGAATAAATATACAAATGGAACTACATAAAACTAAAAAAAAAAAAAAAAAAAATGCACAGCAAAGGAAAACATCAACTAAGTAAAAAGACAATGCACAGAATGGGAGAACATATTGGCCTATACATCTGATAAGGGGTTAATACCCCAAATTTATAAAGAACTTACAAAACTGATCATCAAAACAATAATAACCCAATTAAGAAATGGGAAAAGGACCTGAACAGATGCTTCTCCAAAGCAGACACAGAGGACCAATAAACATATGAAAAGATGCTCAATATTACTAGCCATCAGACAAATGCAAAGTAAAATTATAATGAGGTGCCATCTCACATCTGTCAGAATGACTATCATCAATAGCTGAACAACCAGCAGCTGCTGGTAAGGATGTGGAGAATGGGTAACCCTTCTGCAGTATGAGTGGAAATGCAGACTGGTGCAGGCACTGTGGAAAATAGTATGGTAATTTTCAGAAACTTAAAAATTGATCTACCTTTTGACCCAGTGCCCCCACTTTTGGGACTATATTCAAAGGCACACAAAATACTAATTTGAAAGAACATAAGCACTCCTACATTCATTACAACTTTATTTACAACTGCCAAGATATGGAAACAGCCTAAGTATCCATCAGTAGATGAGTGGATAAAACAACTATAGGGCATATACGCACAATGGAACGCTACTTAGCTATAAAAAAGAAGAAAGTTTTACCCTTTGCAACAGTATGGATGGACCTGAAGAACATTATGCTAAGTGAAATAAGCCAGTCATAGAAAGAAAAATACCATATGATTTTACTTATATTTAGAATCTAATGAACAAACAGAACTACCATAAAATGGAGACAAACTCATAAATGCAGCATGACAACTGAGCATGGGGTAGGGTGTGGAGGGATTGAGCAAAAAGGAAAAAAAAGCTAATGGCATGAACAACAGAGTGGTGGTCATAGAGGGAGAAAGAGATAGTAGGGGACTAAATGGGAAGGAGAAAAAATACAATAAAAATTATTAAATAAAAAAAGAAAAAGAAAAAACAAAAAAGAATGAAAAATACCATATAATCTCACCTGCAAGAGGAATCTAGTTAACAAAATAAAATAACAAAGAAAATAGAACCACAGGCATGGAAACATGGAACAGACTGACAGTGACCAGAGGGGATGTGGAATAATGGTGGAAAGAATGGGGACGGGTTAAAGAACATATACAAATGACCCATGGACAGGGACAACAGTGTGGGAATAGGAGGTGGGATGGGCAGAGGAAGTCAAAGGGGGAACAATTGGGACCATTGTAATAGAATAAAAAATTAAAAATCTAAAAAAAAAGGAATTTCTATTGTTCTGATAGCATATGCATTGTCAGCTGAGAAATCCAGACCCTCACGCACTTTACCATGACACACTGCTACCAGGGCTCTATCTTAAGCAATAGAAAAAGATCTTTAAAAGCACACTTGAAATTTTCAAAAATAAAAAGAATGAAAAGAAATGGTTGATATTTATTTTGAAATATTCCCCTGATGACCCTGACCCAAGACTTCAATGCACACAGGCATCTGCCTCTTCAGGACCTGGACTCTATGAGTCTCATTTCCGGTTGTAAGAGCCACATCATCCAGGATGACCTGTGAATATGCTCATGGTGAAGTAATACTGTTTTGGGGAACCTCTAGCTGCTCATTTTCCATGTTTTTCAGCAACATAGAATTTCAGAAAACGAACATTGGGGGAATGAATGAAGACCCGTATTAGAATGAACACTCTGAGCTCATCAGTCTTTTATTCACTTCATGACATTTGCTACCCTGGCTCTTTTGTGTTCATGCCTTTGCACCCCCACAAGCTGGGTCTGGGGAGGGGAGCCTCCTGCTCCCCCCTCCCAACTTAATTACCTGGGGCCTTTCTTCTGCCCTTGCTCCTGGCAAGGATTTTTGTTTTTAGCTTAGGCAAAACATAAAGTATGGAGAAGCTAACTACCCTTAAACACTTATTTTCAAGTGCAGTTTAAAAAACAAACCTTGAGCAAAACCTTTTGTCAATGGTGGCTTTAGTGAATATCATACTTCAAAAAGTTACAGAATAAGCCCTGGCTGGTGGCACAGTGGGTAAGGCCCTGGCCTGAGAACCCAAAGGTCGCTGGTTTGATTCCCCAACCAGGGCACATAACCAGGTTGCAAGCCAGGTCTCCAGGCAGGTCTGTGGCTGAAGGCAGGTGAAAGGCAACCATACATTGATGTCTCTCTCCCTCTCTGCCTTTCTCCCTTCCTCTCTCTCTGGAAATAATAAATAAAATCTTTAAAAATAATGATTTTATTAGGAAAAAAAAGGAAAAAGTTACAGAATAGTTTTAGTTTTATTTAACAATCTGGGATGACTAGGCATTCAACTATTATAAAATAATACTTCTTTAACATAACTGAACAGGTAAAACATATATCTGAAAATCAAGAAAATAGGGTAAATTTAAAAGTTCATGGAATAAACTTTTAATAGGATTTTGAAGTCAAATAGCATTAGGATCTTTAAGAAAATGACTGAGGGGTTTAACACATGAAATGAATTTAGCCACCTTCAAGCTGAATAGCTCCTTAAATGTATAATAGATTATTTCTCCTCCACTTTTCATTTCATAGTGCTCTCCAAACTGCTTTCCGTTTTGCTCAATTACTGCATAATTTTAAATTATGTTAAAATAAATGAGCCAGAATGCTTTTCAAAGTAGTTTACAAGAACTTCCTCAATATGGGCCAGATCTAGGGCCCCTGACACCACAGTGGAAGCTGCTAACCAAGGGATAAATAAAACACATCATGGAAAATCACATTACACTGCAATTTAAGTCATTATTGTTCACTCAGTGATTTCTGGCATTATAAAGGATATTCTGCAAGCAGATAATTGTCTTAAATGCCTAGTGATCTTCCATTTTGGAGAGGTAATAAAGAAAATGTGTGCTAAAATCTCTGTTGTTTTTGTCCTTGGTCAAATGTCTGCTCAAACCCAGCTTGATGATATTCTTTACCGGGATGGAACAACATCACCTCTCCTCTTCTCATGGATTCTGGAGGCACCAGTAACATGTGGGGTCTGACACCACTGATGAAGGCCTCATGCTCTGCAGTACTAATGCTGCAATGAGTCATTGAACTAGATATAACCAACTCAATTATGGACTTACAAGAAGCCATGGACCATGCTCTTGCCCACCTTTGGTTGTTATACAAGCTGTTATCTTTGGAAAATGCTTGCCTCCCATCTCTACCTGTCATAAATAGCCCATCCTCAATGCTACATCTCCTAAGCAGCTGGTCCCTAAACTTGGACAAGACACTCCCACGTGTTCCTGCAGTGCTCTGTGCAGTCCATTGCTCATTTCATCACCTTTTGTTTCCTTCTGTATATGTTCCATGATTTGATGTGTCCTCTGGGCAGCACAGGCTCTCCTTTGTTTTCTGATATATCTACAATGACTACTGTACTATTATTAAAATAATTTTACTTGCTTTTCTTTTTGATTTTTTAATGTGGTTACTAGAAAACTTAGAATCACATATGTGGTTAGCATTGCATAAATGTTTCAATTGAAGACACTAATCTAGCCTAGATTAGATTCTCTACAGATACCAGATAAATGACTACATGCTTTATTTTTAAAATATTTATAATATTGAGTATAAGATACATGGCTTAGATGTGATAAGAAGTCATTTTTGGAGCTGAAGGAAAAGGACAATTTATTTTAATCAGAAGTTTCATTTTTGGGATCCAAACGACTATGTATGAGATGACATGGAATAGATTTAGGTCTTCCTGGTGCTGCCTTTTTAGCCTGGCCCTAGGTAACCTGTTTGCTCCCTTTTTGATATGAAATATTATTGTCAGCCAAGGATTTGGGCAGAGGTGTATCTCACACTCTGTGAGGTTTTCCTGCTCTACTGAATTTGCATTCTGTGCTCTGATGCTTCAGACTTCCTGCCCACTGAGCTGGAGGCTGAGCTTTGCGGAGGAGGACAGCAGACCCATTATCTGGCCCTAAGTCACTCTGTTTCCCAGGGGCAGGTTTCTCTTTACTGCTTGATTTTTCTGTTATCTCCTTTGAGAGTTTCTCCCCAATATTCATCGTTCAGTTGTCAGCCAGGAATTTGAGCAGCATAGGCTCTGGATTTGGGTCTCATTTCTATGATTCTTGTACTGCCAGGATTTTACCTTTGTATTTCCAGGCCCTTTTCCAGCTCTAAGTGCTACTGTTGTGATCTTTGGCTGATACAACTGCAGCTTTGCACCTCACCATTTTCCTCACCCATACTCCAATTTCTGGAGCTGTGGCATTGTGGATCAAGCAACACCTCTGACAAAGAAAATATACCTTCATAATTACCCCATTTCCAGTTGCTTTTGGGTATGTTCTAGTGTATTTAAATGATGGTTTTCTTTATTTTATCCAGCTTTGGTTACTGATATCTGCTGAATAGTTATATGACCTTTTCACCATTTCCAGAGACACACTTTCCCATAGAGTTTTAATGGTAAAGGGAACCCTGGTTGGTGGCCTAGTGGATAAGGTGCCAGCCTGCAAACCCAAAGGTTGCTGGTTTGATTCCCCGATTGCAACGTAACCAGGTTGCAAGCCAGGTCTCCAATTAGGTCCTTAGCTAGAGGCAGGTAAAAGGCAACCAAACATTGATATTTCTCTCCCTCTCTGCCTCTCTCCCTTCCCCTCTCTCTAAAAATAATAAATAAAATCTTTAGAAAAATGGTAAAGAGACAACTACCACAGCCATAGTGTGAGAAGGCCATGTGGCCAAAAATTTGCAGGCTCACACATAAGATTGTAAGCATTACTCCCAGGAAGGTACCCAGACTACTAGAGAGGTCCCTGCTTAGGATAAAGGAATATAAAATGGGTAGTAGAAGAGACAGGTTTGTGATAACCTGGGTTGTCAAAATTAAGTACTATAAACTCAGATAAACTACATGGTTTAAACAGGAATTTCTTTATCATAGTTCTGGAAACTTAGAATCTAAGATCAAGATGCTAAGGGATTCAGTTCTCCCAGTGAGACCTCTGATCCTGGCTTGCAGATGGCCACCTTTGCACTGTGTCCTGACATGATGGGGGGGAGAGAGAGAGAGAGAGAGAGAGAGAGAGAGAGAGAGAGAGAGAGAGAGAGAGAGAAAGGGAGAAAGGGAGAAAGGGAGAGGGAGAGGGAGAGGGAGAGGGAGAGGGAGAGGGAGAGGGAAAGGAGGAGGAGGAGGAGGAAGAAGAAGAAGAAGAAGAAGAAGAAGAAGAAGAAGAAGAAGAAGAAGAAGCAGCAGCAAGCACTCTGTTGTCTCTTTTTTTCAAGGGCATTAATCCCAGTATGCGACCCCACAGTCATGGTCTCATCTGACTCTAATCATGTTCCAAAGAATTCATCTCCAAATGTAATGATACAGAGTGCTAAGTCTTCAACACAGGAATTTTGGGAGTAACATAACTGAGTTTGTAACAGACAGAAAGCATCAGCTATGATCCTAAAGTCCCTGCAGTATTAGGGTTTTAGTTTGTCACATTAACCTCCTGCTTTCAACTTTCCCTTGGAAACTAACCAATCAGAATCTGGAGACTCTGTTTCCAGGAACAGAAAAATCTCTAGGTTGTCTTGAATGTGAGATGCTGATTCACATCTGCATTTATCTCCAGGGACCTTGGTCAGAGGGTGAGCAAAGAGTCTATACTGAGAGGCTAGTCATTCCCATTCTGCAGCTCTACCTGTATCCAAACCCCTTTCCCCATGACTTAGCATTTTTTGTAACTAGAGAGGCACAGTTTATTTCATTATTTTCTTACTTCTTCATTCTGGCCATGGAGCTGCTTTGCCTGATGAGATGTTAGTGAATGTGATGTATGCAGATAGCTGAAAAGTGTATTTGGATTTCCACTTGGCTCTTGTTCCTCTGCTTGTTCTGGGAGAGCTAGCCCAGCAGAGGGTGAAACAGCTGGACCAGTGTTGCATTGACCAGTTGTCCCAGCCAAGATCCTCCTTCATTAGTTGACTTGCATTTATTCCCCATACTTATAAGTGACCCCAACCAAGACCAGAAAAACTTCCCAGTTAAAGTACTAACTCACTATTCTACAAACTCATGAACTGAAAAAGTGCTTACTCTTGTACGTCACAGTTTTCATGGTTTGTCATGAGCATCATGTGTCAATGAATAATGGAGAGCAAAGTTGCTGGCTCCCACTTTGAATCCAAGGCAAGCAGCCTTTACTGGAGGGGCACATGTATTCACACCAGGTACAAAGGGAGTAAAAAAAAATTTGGAGTTTTCAGAATCTATATAACTTAAGTTTTCTGAGTGAGTGGTTCCTTTGTGCTCATTACTCTCCTTTTATTCTGTCAAGGTTCATCTCTGCCTTTTTCTGATCATCTCATATCCCTGTGAACTGTGTTGAACAGTCTTTTTTCTGGAAGTCAGGTAGTCAATGAGATGCTCCAGCATATCACAGGATGAGAGGAGAGAATTTTGAGTATATCTTCCTCTGCTCCATCTTGGCTTTGGTGCCAGGACACATAAAGTAAATGCAGCTTCTATGATTACTCAAAGTCCCTGCTCCATGGTTTTATCTTTGAATAGTCTCTGAAAGCAAAATGCCTCCCCCTTGTCCCTTCATGTGTAGATGTGGAAATGACTTTGCCTTTGTGCCAGAGTCTGAGGTTCATACCAATCATCCCTCAAGTGGTTTGTTTAACTCTGTTCACATCTCTGTAGAGAGTTTCATCATTATATTTTCTATTTAAACATTTCAGATGAATCCTGTTTTCTTCTAACCAATTGAGTCACTCACGCTCATAAGAAAATGGTTCATGTGTTTTTTTGGCTAAAAATGTGCCCACTCTATCACCCACTGCACCTAGCAACTCCCTATTATATTACCATATTTTGATTTTCTGCACAACACTCATAGAATACTTTTATTACATATCTGTTTACTATGTGCCTTTGTCCACAGAATATAAGCTTCATGAGAATAAATATCTAATCTGACTGTTCTAATCCTGTATCCTCATTGTCCATGAGGCTGATATAGTTGTACCTCAATAAATATTTCATAAGTGAGATGAATAACTCTATGGAAAGACAGATAAAAATAATTTTTATGACTTCAAGTTGCAAATTGTGAACCTCAAAAGGTCTAAACTGCGCTGTTGTAGGCAGGCACTTTATACTTCCTGATCGCATTATTAAGTCATCACTTTTTAAAGGTCCTTTAGCTTAAAATATTGAATTTTACAATCTAAAGATGATAAAATTGAAGATGTTCTTTCTTTGAACTTGAGACCAGTTTCTCTCTTTACAGAATCTTAAAGCAGCCAAGCCAGCTCTACGTGTCAAATCAAGCTTACTGGGAGAAGCACATCTTTTTGATGGAGGATCACACAATCTACCCCTGGAAATTATTCTGCTGTTTACAAAACTGAAGGAAGAAAGGGAGGTCTTGTGGTTCCTGATGAGTCATTCTGCCATGGGGGACAGAGGGTGAGGCAACCTCACTGCCATCTAGAAAGTAAGTATAGTACCAGAGACTCCTGAATTAAGACTAAACACCATCTTTATCTGAAGAGATACACAAGTCTTTAACTCTGTGACAGATGTTTTGAAATTTGGTTGCCAGAAAAATATTGTACAAATATTATTTTGCCAACTCTTACCCTTGGTGAATGGCTCCTGATAAATGCTAGCTGATTTCTGTTTTTCAGAGAGTTCCATTTCAAAATATGACATTGAGCTCTTGGAAACCATTAACAATGAAAAGGAGCAGCAGTAAGAACTCTTATAGTTCTTTTTGTTGTGCTCCAATCTAAGATTTGGAAATTTTTTTTCCTGAGCTCTATTTTAGCACAAGTCTTATAAGCAACCCAAAGGGATTACGTAAGTTTATTTTATGTGTCAAGGTTCTCCCATATTGAACAAAACAATCTTTGTTTGGCAGTATTTAGTCTGTTGCCTATATGGATAATGTTAATCCATCAAAACTTCTTAATTTAGTTAGTATCACATGGCCAAGATCTTAGCAGCAGGAACTCTGCTCTTCCTAAGAGTGTCAGTGTGTCCCATTTCATAGGCAGGCTTAGAAGAAAGAAATAGGAGAACCCAGGAGGCACCAATGAAGGAAAAAAGGAAACTTTGAGTTTAAGAGAAAGTGAACCCTCCTGGGGGTGTCTGGCATGGAATAATTATGCTAATCAGTAAGAGCCCACGTGTCTCTGAGTTTAGACATGTGTGTCCCTCCCATCTTCCACACCTTTTTCCAGATGCAGCCTACCTGCACTGCCATTTGGAGAACCTGGACTCCCACCTGGAGAGCTCCCAAAGTACCAGAGTGTTTCCTTTCTCTCACCTCAAAGACTTCATTCCCCCATTCTGCACTCCCTCTGGCTCATAGTTTCAGATTATTATTTTTTCTTCATTTTTTGTCTCTACCATAAATGAATTAAATTGGGATAACAATACCAAGATCACATGGCTTGGAAAAAAATTAGGTGGGATAATATATGTAAAAGTGCCTGTAATGGCAAAATGCAATTCAAATGCAGTAAAAATGTATAACAATGAACTTCTCTTAACAACATGTCTGTTTCCTGTGTGTCAGTATGAGACCTAACATTTACTCAGTGCCTACAATGTATTATAATTTCCTCTCTGCACTTCAGGAATATAGGTATTTGCTAAAGGAATAAATGATGAAGTGAATTAAGTCCTATAACAGGTGAAGTAGGTGGTCTAATTATATTATTGTACAATGAAGGGTGACATTGATAGTTTAAATAACTGTCCCATGATCACCCAACCAGAAAGGAGAGCTGGATTTAAAACAAACCTTTTGCTTTGATAATTATGCTAATTTATTTATGGCACCGATACCACTATCTTACCTGTCATGTGACCTAAGGTCCTCAAATTCATCTCTGGAACTTCTTTTCCTTTGTCTCAAACATCTAAGTAACAGTGTCATGAATCTCCATATACTGACTTACCCCCTGTTAGGAATTTTCCCTCTGATGTCCTGCATCCAGTTTGTCCTTTCTCTTTCTGATGCTATTACCTAACTGAACTCTTACTTAAACTCTCATTTGCCTCTCTCATCTTCACTGTTCCATAACCTCCAAACTGCCCACCCAATATTATTCTCTCTCCCCGCCTGCTATTTTGTGCACAGGAAATCCCAATTATCTATTTCTTCTGCTCAACATTTTAATTAACTCTGAATTACCAAATAACTTAAGCTTCTTAATTTTCCCATTTAATAGACTCTATGACCTCATAAAAATCACCAAATATCCCTGAGGGCCTTTTTCCTGACTCTTGTAAGGACATGCAGTCTGACTCTCCATTCCCCAGAAACTTCTGGTGCTTGATCATTTCTGTCCTTTTCTCCATCTCTTACGATGTCTTCTTGGTTGATTTCTCCTCTTCCATCTCTTTCATGAAGATTCAGATTCCTACAGCAGAAACAAATCAGAAAACTCTACACCTATGAGGCCAAAAGCACATGAAAAGTCTTCAACATCATTAGCCATCAGAAAATTGCAAATTAAAAACTATCATGAGGCCACTCACACCCATTAGAACTAGAAAACAACAAATGAAAAACCAAACAAAAAACAAAAAATCAAGTATCAAATATTGGTGGATATCTGGAATGACCAAAACTCTCACACATTATTAATGGGGAAAAAATGGTGCAACAACTTTAGAAATCTGCGAGCAGTTTTCTTAGAATACTAAACATCCTTAATTCCATAATTGGCATTTACTCTAGACAAATGAGGATTTGTGTTCAAAAAAGAAAAACACAACTCATACAAAAATATTCATAGCAGCTTTATTTGACACAATCAAAAACTGGACATGAGGTAAGTTACCATGAATAAAAAAAGAGAAAAATAAATTATGGTCCATTCACACAATGGAATTATAATCAGCAGAAAAGGAATAAACTATTAATACATGTAATACTTGGATAGTTTGATAACTACATTACATGGAATGAAAGAAGTCTTCTGCAAGAGGACATACTAGATGACATTTTATAGCAGGCAAGACTAATCTCTGCTAGAAAAAATTAGAATCATTGTTGTCCCTGTGGGAATGAAGGTGAGCCCTGACTGAGAAGTGACATCAGGGCCTTTCTGGGGTAATAGTGATGTTCTTTCTTGCACCTTGATAAGTGCAAAACTCAGTGAATGTACACTTAACATTTCACTATGGGTAAAATTTATATCAAAAGAAGAAACATGTGAACAAATATTAAGCATAGTTGATTCCATAAATACTGAAGTTTTTAGCAGGAAGTGTGCTGATGTCTGCAATGTATTTTGAAATTCATGAAAGATAAAATTTTGATGGATGGAGGGAGAATGAGTGATGGCCCTGTATGTGAAAAGTAGGCAGAGTAAAAGGTTAATGGTAGAACCTAGGGGGTGGTTATGTGGACATTCATGATAAAATCCATTCAACCTTGCTGTTTGAAAATTTCACAATAAAAGTTAGAAAAAAATCTTTACCAATTTTCTTTTACTGCTTTTGATGTTTCTTTTTAATTCTCTTTAATCCCCCATGCGAGTACCTATGATATGGTAGCAATCAGCAAAATTGCTTCTCCAGCTGTGGGCCTGTGAATCTACTCGGAGAACGTTGAGGGATTTGCAAGGTCAAAACCATTTCCACAATAACACTAAGATGTTGTTTGCTTTTAAAACCCATTCTCTTATAAGTGTGCAGTGGAAATGTTTAGAGGCTACATAATTTGTGGTATCCCAATAGATTAAATGCTGAAGCAGCTTGAAAATCCAGCTGTCTTCTATGAAGCAAGGCAGTAAAGAAATTTGTAAAAATGTAAAACAATTCCATCTTCTGGCCACTTTTGTTTTGTTTTGTTTAGGAAAATATAGTTATTTTTCTTTTGACAGAAGTATGTTATATATGATAGTCAATATGTAATGGTTTGGCATGCAAGTTAAAGTGTATAAATAAATATTTTAAAAAGTCACAGTTTTAATAACAAGTGTAAATTGCAACTCTTGGTGACAGTAGTAAAAATCTAGATTAATTTAAATCATGAAATTTTTGGCAAAGTTCAGATTAGTTTCATTTGCATGGAAGAAGTTAGGGACCGTCAGTGCTTATTAAGGAAGCAAGAGGGCCTAGAGCTCCAAGTCTGAAAATGTCTGCAGTGCACTGCGTGAGGACTTGCAATCGCCTATGCAGCAGAAGAGCACCAGCTCTGGACCCTGCTCCCTTTCAGCACTCACGATTCTTAACCTCTTTGGCCTCATTTAGTAGCTTAGGTTGAAAATGAGAATATTAACAGAACCCTCCTCACCTGGATTGGGGAAGAACTGGAAAAGTGGATAAGTAGGAAGTGCTTGGTGATCATGAAAACTATTAGCAAAAAATAAAGCAACACGCATAATTATTTGTACATACAGATTTCACTCTCCTTATGGATTATGGTCTTGAGGAATGTGACACGCCTTTATCTTTGTTTCCCCACTGGAGACTTTACACACCTTATAACTTGAATTACTGCAAGTTGGATGAAGGTGGAGGTGATAGAGCTTTTCCTCCCCATGTGCCCAAGTATCTGGCACTGCTCCCTACATGGAGTAGGTCCTCAACATGCATTTACATAATGAATTAATACATATTTGTAAAATGGCCCAAGTTTTACCTGGCTAGAAATCAAATTATAGAAAATTCTCAAGGAAACATCCCTGTTACTTTGACAGATGAAGATATTAAACGAAATGATGCTGGAAACAATTTGTCTCCAAGAGGTTCATAAGGAAACTTCTAAGCAAAGAAACAACAGTGACTTTCAATTAGTATGCCAAGTGTTTATAAGTAAATAAATACTTTTAGATACTTGAAGGTGCTTGAAAACACTGTTTTTAATCTAAGCACTTTGAGTATTTGCTTAAAGTATTACTTCTACTACAAATATGTTTAATAGATGTTTTTCAAATAAAGCACAAAATTAAACGTAGGTGCTATCTCTGACTCAACCATTAAGTTCAAAATAATAAGGTTCCCACTGTGGAAGAAATCTTGGATGTTACTAAGTCCCCACTTGTGTACCATGTAACAGGTTATTTTGCCAGGAGACCAAGAACATGCCTGAAGGATCACCAATTGTCAATAGACACTACATATTGAAAAAATAAAGCCAATGCCAGAGTGTATTACACAATATAGAAAAAGGAGGAGGGAATGGGAGGAGACCCAGTGACAGGGCTTCATAGCTATGCAAATACAGGCTAAATTTTGCCAGGAAAAGGTGGACTATTAAAATAGATCTGGTTCCCTGTCACTACAGTTGGAAATTGACTATTAAATGCTCATGCTAAATGGCAAATTAGGTAAGAATGTTTAATTCTAGAAAGAGCTAACAAAAAGACGTTATGGGTGAAATGTGCATTAATATCAATTATTTTCATTTATCACACATTAATTTCAAAACTGGTAGACATCTAAGAAAGTTAAATGTTTTCAGGCCTGTCTCCTGATGCAATTATTTGGGCCTGCTCTCATGAAGCTGTAGTAATGAAAGCTAAGCCAGCAAAGAAATGGCCCTCTTGAAGGGCTTATATGTGCTAACCTGTAAATCGTGTTGACACCGATTTCAACTTCACAGCCTTTCTGCCTATTCAGAGGTATTTTTAGGTACCTGAGGTCTGCATATTTTATCATACTCATTTAGATTTTTCTGCTCCATTAGTTGGAATTTAACATCCAACTCTTTTATTGAAAATTGCTTACTTACAATATCCACCCTAAGTCTGGTCTAAGAACTTCATTACTCGCTTCTTGCTTTCTGTCTTAGTGAAATATCTTTTTGCTGCCCACATGAAAATATTTCCAAAAAATTTTCCTTCTTATCTTGAATTTAGTTTTGTTCTTGTCATCGAGATATTTACCATCCTAAAAAATGTCAACATGTGTTGTAGGCTCTTCCACTAAACAGGTCGCTGAAAGGATTTTTGTAAGACACTCTCTTCATGGCTTCCCCTCCCAATCCCTGCCATCCACAGGGACACCTGTCTCTTCCCCCAGGCCTGTCACCTCACCAGGTATGCTTTCTCACTGGCTTTTTATCAGAGCCCATTTAACCTTGCAAATATACATTTCTACCACATAGGAGATTTTCCAGCATGGTAAACGGACGGGAAGGGATTAAACTCATTACTAATGTTTTTCTGAACATCCTCTGTCTTGTTAGGCTGCATGCTTTTCCCCTTTATGTAGTTCCTAAATCTTATTTTCCACTGAATTTTTGACTTAACACGTGTCCTGACTCCAGTTACCTTTGCATACTCTCTCTCACCTGATTTTGACCACTAACTTTCTGCTAATTTATTCCTCATTGCACCCTTTTTACCTTAATGCTTTAATGTCACTTTCTCCTGTTTCATTTCATTTTCTTAGTAATATATTGTCTTGAGGTCTGCAGGTCTCTCCTTTTCCTCCTGAATTGCCATAAATTAAAGTGGAATAGGTTCCTAAGAGAAATATCATATGTCTAGCTATAGTTATGTCTATCATCTGTCTCACTCCCTATACAAAAACACCTCTCTCCTTGAAAAATTCTAGTATACATAAATTCCTCCCTCTTTATTTCCCTCAATTCATAAGAGTTTGAATATAAACATTACCAAATTACAATTCAGTCCATGGTAGAGAGAAAAGGGGAGGGGAAACAGAACTGGGTACTGACATTTGAAGAGAGACAGCACAACAAGTAGCAGATGTTTGCAGAACTTGTTATTAAAGTAAATAAAAAATAATAAGTAAAAGTTCCTGAGCATTTACTCTTTAAAAGTGGACTATGACCAGTATTGTTTTCATTTCATTTGTCTTTATTACTTATGGTGCTAAACACAAAATGCTATTAAATTTCCCTTCTAATTTTCACCACAAGGTCTGCAATTTCTCCATCCATCTCATTCTTTTTAATTAAATTCACTTCAACCAGTAATTGTTGATTACCTATTCTGTAGTTCTTGTTATAGTCAAAATACAACACTGAATAAGACACACTACCCACCTATTAAAGATGTAAAGACTGGAGAGGATTTGAAAAATTAGGCTGTTAGGACTCAGTGCTATAAAATGCTGTCCCTGGGTAAGGTGGGGCTACCACTGGCACATGTGTAAGGTGACCGGATGAGGTAGTGTCTGAACCAAAAGAATATACTCTTCCTACTCCTTTCCTTCCAGTTGATTTAGAAGGGGGCTATTCTGCTGTTATAGCTTCATGAGATTTTAAGAAAAGCTTAATTTCTTTGTTGGCCCTCACATATTTTCAGTGTTAATTTTCCTTGCCATGATGCCATTAAAAAGGCATATAATCAAATAAATCTTGGAGTGCTATGGATGCATAATCACTTCTAGAAATCTCTCCATTTAAAAATAGAGTAGCTTGCCCTAAAGATACAAACCTGTCATTTGATCAGAGAGCCCAGGTAATGAACGAGAACATTTTTTCTGTCATTTATCAGGCCCATATACTTGCAGCTGTCCCTGAGAAGGAACTAGACAGCGTACAGTGGGGAGCAAGTCCCCACTTCTGTGTGATGCCTGTGTGTACAGCCTAACAATGCCCCTGTCTATTTAAGACTGCAAACTAAACACCAGTAATGCCCCAAGGCATTACATCTCCTCCAGGCCCCAGGATTGCTCATAATTGCTGCTACCCAATTCCTATTTCTGACTGGAAGAGCCCCAGCAGCTGCCCAGCAAGCCTAACTGCCCTTGTCTCATAAGAAGCAGGACATGGAGGCCTCCCTGTTGCAGAGTCTTCCAGTGATTAATGTGACAGGCATGGCTATAAATGGGCGTTGCTGAAAATCTGTCTTTGCAAAAATATTTTCAGTCTGGCAACCAAGAGCTTGCAACCAGCTTTCAGAACATCAGCTCTGTCCTGGATCAGAACCAAGGTTTTGCCTGGTTTCTGGGTATCTGAATCACATGACTTTCACATTGAAAATCTTAAAACAGCAGCTCCAACGCTCGGCTGATTGCAACAACACCAACCTTAAAATTGCTTGATCTGCTTTAGGGATAAATTATGTTGTTTGAGCTTCATTACGTTCTATTCACCCAAATTAAATTGCTCTTAGATTCTCTTTCGCTCCTAAAAGTTATTCAAGGACAGTTTCTGGTCCTCTGTGAAGTTCATGTAATTTCTCTAATCAATAGGGAGATGGTGTACACACTCCTGGTAGGTGTACATAGTCTCAAAAGGGTACAGTGACCACTGGTTTTTTTGTTTGTTTGTTTTTAGCTAACAGCTATTTCTTCTTGCAAAAGAAAAATAAAAGTAAAGTAAAATTTCTAGAAAAAAAAATTGACTTTATCAACTTTAAATATAATAGTGTTTCTTTTCAGCCAATGGAAAACATCAAGAAATAGCAATTAGAAATGTCTTTCCTTAGTGTTTTGTTGCCAGCATCTATCATTTTTAGAGATATAGGAAAGGTCTGTTTTGATTTCTTATTTTTAATTTCTTCTTTTTTGAGAAGGTGCATTAGAAATATAATTTGTATCTACTTGATTTGTATTTCACATCTAAATGCAGTAACTGCTTCTTTCAGAAATATTTTATTCTTAACCTCTGAACTGTCATAAGGATGGGCAGGCTTCCACTAGTTATATCATGTTAAAAAAAGAAGTATTAAATGGTTGATAACCCATGTTTTGTTTGTTTGTTTCTAACTCTAGTTTACTATGAAAGGAAAATGTAAAAATAAAGCTTTACAAAAATAAAGCTTTAACTAAAAAAACCCAACAACAAAGTTTACATTGAATTCATCACATATTAAACATATGTCTACTATGGACTGTAAAATACACTTGATCTTGGTGATGTTAACATGGATAAGGCTGCTCAGTTCTTAGGGCAAATAGACTCTTCAACCAGAACTGTGGCCTCTTATATTATTGGAAATTATTTAACCAAAGGTGCAGACATTTCATAATAAGCAAGAAGCTTTCTTTGGTTGAGGGTCTTACACACACACACACACACAACCACACAATCACTTTCTTCATCATGTAAATGGAAAAAGTAATTTAGTTCTGTTTAAAAGAAAAAAAGAATAATCCTATTTATCAGATTTTCAAAATAGTTCTGGGAAATGCCAATTTCCAGGTCAATGAATTCAATATGTTAACATTACTTCAGTTATATAAAGTATAAATCAAAGAAAGCTCCAGGAAGGAGGAATATATTCATGAGGAGAAAAACACAGACTAGAAAGAAAAGGATATAGATTCAAAGGTAGCCCAGGTGACACACACATTGTTCACTGGTTCTCTGAGGTTTAATTGATACAGTGTCCATGATTTACCAGGGGCCATTAAGCATTAAAGCACAGTGATAAAATAACATATTGTCTGTGACATCTTAGAATTAAATGTTCACAGTCCTATAGTTATGGTACCAATTTATCCTTAAAGTTAATCCTACACTCCTCCAAGATTTAGTTTAGAATCAAACATCATCATCTGGTGAAAAGAATTTATGAATAATATATAGCCACAGCAAATCTGAATTTGTGAGTCCTTATTTAATTTCAGATTGACACACAATGAGATCAAACATCTGGAGAACCAAGATTAGGATCTAGACCTGAACCAGGGGTGCATTAAGGTGGATTCAGTGAGATAATCTTTGTCTACCCTCTACTCTTGGGGTTTCAAATCCCCATGAGTCTTTCAATGAGATCCAGGGCCTCCAGCTCATAAAGATGAGCCAAACGATCCATACAAAGTACTTGCTATATTTGTTCTGGCAAGCCACTTTATGGTTTTGAATGACCCTTTAAAAAAAAATGTCTTTGCTTTTCCAAGATCAAATAACAGTCTTCTGATATGGCTCCCAAAGTGAGGATAGATCTTCGCTAAATAAACTAGATTTCTAGAGCACACACACACACATACACACACACACACACACACATATCTCAATCAAAAAGAGCCAGAGCATATCCAGGTAACCAATAATAAGAAGCTAACTAATGTTAGGGAATGACACATAACATTTTCATAATACACAGTCTGCTCTGCTCTCTTTCCTCTGTTCACTTATAACACTTCCAGAGCAGTAGCATTGAATGAACAAGACTTACTTATCAAAACCAAGATGGCATGTTGTTACCTATGCTAATATGCAAATATGTACATTTAAAATTCCATAATTCTTAGAGTTTTTGTCTTTAGCTCTAAAAATTCATGTGCTCTACATGGTCCCTGAAGTATTACTTTACTCTAAATGTTTCTGAAAAAATAAAGCAGAAACACTTTTGTTGTAGTTTTCATCAAGGACAAGGATCTCCATCAAGGCTGGGAACACCCAGAATCCTGATGCCACATCAAAGCTGATCCCCACACCTCTAGGAAAATCCCTTGGTTTGTAATTGGGCAGTCAGAAAGAAAATGAACCACTGTGACATCCAAGGTGAAAGCAGACCTACATAGTCCTATCTCCATGACCATTTTTGTTTCTACCTTTCAATAAATTCTGCTCAAGAAGCACAAAGTCAGGCCTCAAGTAAAGAGAAAACATCTTGAATCAATTTATTTTTATAGTGGTAAAATAATTCAGAGAATATCACCTTCTGAATGGATGTCTTGGAATCCAAGGAACTAAAGTGTTTATAGGCAAAGAGGCAATCTATGTTTTAAATGCTGCTGAGGGTTGAGTGAGGCAAGGCCAGTGTGGGCAGGTGGATGGGAGGCAAGGCAAGTGGGAATGGATGGTTTTAAGGGAGAGAAGTGAAGATGGGGGACATAGGTCAGGCAGACACTGGTGGACAAGCTTAGCAGAGCAGTGGTCATTGGTGGCTCTGACAAGGTTGATCTGTTTAGGGTCTGGAAGACCTTGAGAAGATGGAGTCTCCTCAAGGTAACTGCTGCTCAGATAGGTAACTTCTGTTTGAAATTCACTCTGCAAAGTGTAGAAACACAGGAACTTAACTACACAGGGCTTGTGAAGAAAATATAAATACAGCAACATCAGCATGATGATTTAGGAAAATATTTGAACAGATTTCCCAGTAGTCTCTCTGTTTCCCCCTTTGTCTCTTCCATTCACTCTCCACACGACACCAAACAGTTGGTTATCTTGGGAGGGGAGTTAGGTAGTATTACTTGTGCTCAAAACCCCACACGATGTTGCACTCAGCTCCAAAGCTGGACCACGGCCCCCTTGAGCTCTACTATCATTGGCTCCTCACCATACAACCTCAGGTCTCCCAGATGCTTTGACTATCATCCTGTTTGGATGATGTAGGCTGATGGAAGCCAGTAAACATGGTCTTAGAACTTTACAAGGAAAAGACTGACAGCTCAGTGAGAAACAGGCAAAGGATGTGCACAAGCAATTCATAAAAGAGATGTAAATAAACAGAAGTCTTAATATCTTTGTCATTCAAGAAAAAGGAAAATTTAACAATATCTTAATATTTCCCACCCAGCAGATTAACAAAGCATACAAATAAGGAGAGAGAGGAACAAGGCTAGTGGCTACTGCTGATGAAGATGAGAACTGCTACAGCATTTTGAATAATCCTACATCTTCAAATGTTACATACACATCCCCTTTGTCCTAGGAGCTCCATTATTTAAAAATCTACCTCATTGCTATAAGAGCACTGGGATATCAAATTATTTGTACAAAAATATTTTTGAAACATTTTTAGAGTATCAAAACCAAATTGGGAAAATAGAGCTAAGATTTACTTAATAATCTAAATGTTTATATGTGCTACAGGATGTTATGTTGCTACTTGTTTCAACCTATGCCAACTTTTTCTTTATTTTTGAGAATATTAATTATGCATTTTTGAAAAATTTTCCTTCTTTCTGTATTGAATCTGTTTTCTTCTCATTTCTTCCTCCTCCACCATCCGGTAGGTGGTTGTCCCCAGATTGCCTGTTTCGCCCCTCTGCTCACTGTGCTTGCAGCCCCTGAGGAAAGAAGTCCCAGGTGAGTGCCAAATGGAAAGAGGAAGAAAGGAATGTGCAGGTGTGGCCTGCGTGGGGCAGCTGGGAGCCTCTCTGCTTCATCATAATATTTAATACCCTTTTATCTCCTCTGCCCCTCACCCATCTTTAGAGACATGACCATCTATAATTTTCCAATTTCTGAGTTGATCTTAGGCTTCTGGTACAGAATGACATGTTAAGGGACTGTCAATGCCCTGCTTAGGTTTCACTTTTTCTGAGTTACTGAGGCAGTTTCATTCATTAGTCTGTTTACAGACTAGTGTCCAAAATCATGTGACTCTTAGCTCTGTCTCTATCTGCTTGTTTTCCTGTAGTTTATGTATTTTAACCCATAATATTTAGGAAGGTTGTTGGGAGGGAGCAGGTAAGCCTGCATGTTCAATCAGCCATCTGTCACTGAAGGTCCATTTTGTCATAGCTCTCTGGGGCTGCCATGACAAAACAGCACAGACCAGTGACTTAAGCAACAGACTTTCATCCTCTTAGGGTTCTGGGACCTGGAAGTCCAAGATCAAAGTACCAGCAGGGTTGTTTATTCTGAGGTCTTTCTCCCTGACTGTAGATGACCATCCTTTCCCTTATGTCCTCACATGGTCTTCTTTCTGCACATGTCTGTTCTAATCGCTTCTCGTAAAGGCACTGGTCAGATTGCTGTAGGGCCCTGCACTAATCTTCTTTTAAATTTACCCACTCTTTCAAATGCCTTATATCAAAAATTTAGTTACATTTTGAGGAACTGGAAATTAGGGCTTCAACATATAAAATGTTTTATGATGCGCAACTCTTTTGTTTAGTATTGTACATGTCCGTGTGTGAACTAAATTAAAATGTACCATATATTCTTCGTGTGGGAGTTGTGGCCACTGGCCCAGTCCATGCTTCTCTCCTACATTACAAATCAGACAGGTTTGTGGCTGCCTAGCACTGTTCCCAAGACTGTGTGGCACAGGAAAGAAATTCTAGTCATCTACTGAAGGAACTTGTCAACTCAGTGCTTCCACTGATTCTTTTCTTCTTAATTAAAAAAGTGTAGTTGTTTTAATTACTTTATTTCTTCAAAGAATCATTTGAGTGTGAAAATTCAATTAGAGTATTTTAGATTAAATGATATAGAATATATTAGCAGGAAGCAAAACAGTTTCAAGGCAGAGTCTAATCCTGTGCTGATGAGAGGTTAAGTCATTACAGTGAAACTCTTGATCTTTATAAACTTCCCCATTCCACATTCATGATATTTATAGTTCAGGACAACAAAGAATAATTGGAGCAATCAATGTGACAGCTCCCATTAGGTATTCACTATATGCTGTGTGCTTTTCATGCCTTACCACCTATGTTCAGTGCACGAGACCTCAGTATTACAACATTGTGATCATCAATTTAAAAACATAAAACAGGGTTTAGAAGATTATGCTACTTGCTTCAGATGAGAGGGGTAGGTGAAGTCAGGAGTTGCACCCCAGTTTTTCATTTTTTCTCTTCTGCCTTCTAAATAATTTGTGTGGTCCAGCATAATGAAAATTCAGGGCCCTTGTTCATACTATGAATTTCAAGACAACCACAGGAAAGCATAAACCAGGTGCAAGGCCCTTCTGAGCGCAGCTCTATGTGACCACATGGGTCCCACATCTGTGAAGCTAGCTATGTCCCTACCACCTGAAAACTGATGCTTCAATATTAGCCTTCAGGGACTTCTAGACTCCTAAGGAGTGGATGACATGGTTTTCTTCCAAAATGCTCTGCGGTTAGAGGTATATCATCTGCATCCTGCTTCCTGGGTCATTCCTGGCTCTTAGTTGTCTTTACTCCAGAGAGAAGGGCACAGAGGATGCACGGCCTGGGCCCATCTAGTGGCCACCTCATGAAGCCAGTTCAGTCTCCACCCACTCAGGAACTGTCAGTGAAGCTCTCATGCTCCTCTGTGATGTAAAATTGTGAGTGAAGTGACTGTAAAGGGTTTTTTATACTTTGGAGTAAAGAGGAAACAAAATTTTTCCCACTACTTTAAAAAATAGTTTTTTTGTGGGTAAGTGGAATATTTTGCTTTTGTTGTTTTGACTTCTGAAAAACAATCTTGAATGGAAAGGAAATGTAGAGAAAGAACCAGGTGAACACTTCAAAGTTTCCTTACTGTATGCTCTTGCTCTTAGAATGGATTCTACTTTCCTGTCACTTTCTTTGTATTAAGTGAGATTAAGTGGAATAAGGTTTATTCTGGAGAGATGAACTTTATTCTCATTTTTGTTTCTTTCATTTTGTTACAGACCTTGAGAGTGTCTGTTCTTTCCCCTTGCCGAGGGTTTCTGAGTCATGCTGAGTACGTAAAGTAGACAAAACAATGGAATTGGTTTTCAAAGTGTTTCAGGTTGTCAAGGCACCAGAGAACATGTTTCTTATTGAGCCATGACTCTAAGATTCTTATCACGAATAAAGAGAATGAGGCTCTTGAAGCAAACACCCTTTTTCAGGCACCTATGGAGGTGGTCCCCTGGAAGAAGTTTTGGAGGCCCTGTGGGGCTGGGACGCTGAAGGGCAAGAAAGACAGGATGATGATGAGTGGGTGTTACTCACTTGAAGCAATAAGAGATTATGTCTCAATTTTGTTATTTATCTGGTTGAGCTCAAATATTCCATCTAGATTAAAAGTGAAAAACCCAATAACTCAGATCAGAATTTCTATACCAACATTCAAAAAAAAAATAGCACAACTAATATTTTTTGAAGGCTTACTTATATCTGAAAATTTTTTGTAAAAGATTAAAAAGGAAAATTCAAGAGTAAAGAAAATAAACATATATATGTATTACCATGAAGAAAATGAGTGGAAGAAAAATCTGGCTAAGTAATTTGTGTTGCTGAGAAACTAAATTGAATTTATCATGTTTATTTCCCAAAGACTGGTTAGGAATTATTTTCTGCAATTATGTCTTTTGGGTTTTTACAGGAACATTTTCATTTGGCTATTGAGTTTTCATCTGCACATGGAATAGGGGATGGATTGGTACCTACCAGAAGTGATAATATTTCTTTTGAAAAAAATAGAATCAAAGAAATCAGATAGTGTTGAATATCTACCATGATCCCAAAGTGAGTTGGATTTTAGAATTTCGCATAACTTGTTCTGGAGTTAGGTGTTGTCTAGAAGAGAAATAAGAAGTGTATTGCAGGTAGTGCAAGCATTGATGCTGTATTTCAGAAGACTGCATGGTTTTATAGTCTTTATGAAAAATACTTTCATTTTTATTATTGTGAAAATTTAACTTGTAACTTACCTAATTATTGTCAAAAGTTTCTCAAGGAAAAACCACCTTATCATATGATGAAAGTAAGTACAAGTTAACGTCACAGCAGACATCTGACGCAGGGTGCTTGCCATAGGGGTCTGTGTTGATCTTAACTAGTGTTTCAACATTACCTTTTATCAAACTTTATGTTTAAATTAACTTGTATGAACCCTAGCTGGTATGGCTCAGCAGATTGAGCTCTGGCCTGTGAACCAAAAGGTCTCCAGTTTGATTCCCAGTCAGGGCACACGCTTGGGTTTTGGGCCAGGTCCCCAGTTGGGGGAACATGAGAGGCAACCACACATTGATGTTTCTCTCTTTCTCCGCCCCTTCCCCTCTCTTTAAAAATAAATAAATAATTAATTAAGAAAATAAACTAAATTAATTTGTATGTATAGCATTTCTAAGCATGAGTTTCTATGTTTTCTTATTGAATCTTCATGTATGGCTAGATTTCCATTTGATGGAAATAAAAAACAACAAATGCAGATCAATAAAAGATACCCTCATTCTTATTTTTATGTGTGGTATGTCCCTTCATATGCTTTCAAAAATTAAAACAAAAAAAGTATAAGCTAGATAAGTATGACGAATATACTCTGACAGAATGAGAATACACCAAATTCTCCCAATGCTAGGGAGCAGATTTCACAGGGGTGTGGCAGGGACTACTCCATCCTATCTTGTGTTGGTCCACCTAGTAGCTGCTGCAGGTTTCTGGACAATGAGCACCTCCTTGTTAAGCTCCTTTTACAGGTCCCCAGTGTGTGCTGGTCACCAGTTCTGGACTGGTCTCTGACTTGCCTTAGTCTTTTCCTTCACCCTCCCCATCCCTACCCACCTCCAACATGACTGCTCTACATCTTCTGGCTGGTTCCCACACCCAGATCTGCAATGGAGTCCAAAGTTTCCCAACTGGCTTCCTTGACTCTGTCCTTCCTGGCAAGCCAAGCTAAAGATGACAACCTCATGTTTGTTTGCTTTTTAACTTGTCTTTTCTTATACTAAGCACCTATTTAAATAGGATGCTGTTTAAAATTCTCTCAATTGTTCCCTGTTGGCTTATTGTATAGTAGAAAGTCTAACTCACAAGGCTTGTCTTTGGAGTTCTCTGAAATTCTCCTCTACCTCACTGCTTGATATCATCCTGAATTATCTTAATGGGCCATAAACATAATCACAAAGTTCCTTATAAAAAGGAAGCAAGAGGATCATTGGGGGGAGGCACCAGCAATGAACAATGGAGACTGAGATGGGAGTAATGCACCCAGGGACCGAGGTATGTGATGCTGGAAGAAGCAAGGACTAGATTCCCCCAGAAAGATACAGTCTTGCCCACACACCTTTATTTCAGCACCTTAACACTCATGTTAAACTTCTGACTTCCATAACTGTACTATAATAAATGTGTTGCTTTAAACCACTTAATTTGTGGTTATTGTTATAACAGCAACAGTATACTCACACATGACTCAAAGGTAGTAACTATTAACTCACTTGCTCACTGTCATACATCAAATTAGAAGATGCTGCTACCCTGTGAACTCACCTTGTTTATCTGCAAAGCCAGGAGCTGCCCTTGATACCCCGAGACTGCTTTTTAAAAAAATCTCTTAGAAACAACTCATTTCTATTCATCTTTTTGGCCAAGCTCAAATTGCTCCATCTCTCCCTTCAAAAACCCTCTGTACATACAATATCTAACCCACATTTCGAATTGAATAGTTGTATGTTAGTTCTCCTTCCTCTTTTTTGAACTACATATTACTTATACCTGCAACATGCAGTCTAACGGTCTTTTATATTGATAAGTCTCCCAAAGTAGTATATCAGCTCCTGTAAGGTGAGATCCTTGCGGCAAAAACAACAGTAGTTGTAGCAGAGGCAATGGCATCCCAGGTACTGGCCCCACAAGGCTGCTTTATACTAAGTATCTTCCATTCCATATCTTGGGTGACCTTGCTGGTCAGGCACTTTATAGTAGTCCCTCCATTTAGGTTTGCCAAATGTTTCCTTGTGGTTAGATTGAGGTTCTGCATTTTTGGCAAGAATAGACTTCAAATGATGTGCCCTTTGATCTTCTTTATCTCAGGGAGACTCAGGAGTGTATGTGGTGTGGAAAGGTGTTTTTTCCAAGATGAGAAACTTGTGCCTGTCCTATGATATGGGCACGTAGAGAGTAAGAGGGAAATGTGATGTGGGACATGGTGCTGGGCTGCAGCTCCAAAAACTGTCTGTTGCACAGTACATGTGGCTCTCCTTTGGAGACAGGGACCTTGAACTTGTATGGCTTTTTCAGAGTGACATCTAAAATACCCTTGTGTTAATAGAACTTTCTATTTTCAGGTATCCCCTGAGCCCCCTGATTTTGGTTTTTAGCATTTCTCCTTAGTAAAGCTTCCTGATTACTTTTCTAATGGGTCTCAAGAGCTTTCCTGCTTTTCACCCCTAATTCCTATCAGCTCCCTGGGTGAAATAGGAAAGTCTTTATCTCTCTCCTATTTAGGTTAAAAAATATGATCTCGATTTGTTCAGGTCACATAAACATGTAAATTCCAAGCACATAAGCAATCAATGATTTTAGCCTTGCTCTCTCTCTCTACTTCACTATATTTGCAATTCGTTTCAGGACATGAGCAATTCACCTTTTCCTCCACACTCTTGCTTGGGTCACTGGTATTGCCCTTATCCAACTGTAATTGAGTATGAAAAATGCATTGAGGACCTTACAAGCCAAAAGCTCTTCCTTCACAGTATAAATGGCTCTTTCCATTGGCATGTCCATGTTGAATTTTATAAATAAGTGGTCAGCAATCAAGCAATGGGGAGTGGTGATCCCACCAGGCCAATATAGACCTACTTTCTATATTCTGTATCCATCAGAAGCCCCTTCCACCGAAAGCCACAGGTTCTGACAGGTCAATAGCTTTCTGCCCTGAACAGTGAAGAGACCATAGGTAGGGAGGTTAGGAGAATGTCCAGGCTGTTCTTGAAGTTGTTTTTAATTTGTGAAGGATCTGAAGGATAAAGGGGCTATTTGGTTTCTGCACAGCCATCACTAAGTGCAGGGGCATCAGCCAGAGTTAGAGCACTTTATTTTTGCTGCTATCCTGGGAATAAACACTTCTCGTGTGCAGAAAAGAAAGGTATAGAAGATGAGCTGGAGCCCAAAAAATGTGAAAGGACAGGTTTATGAATTTTCACATAAATGGACACACTAATGCTGTTTTCACTTGAAAGATGTGGCTAGATAAATAATGTCCCTCAAATGTGCACCCCCTAATGCTAAAATGTACACATATGTTAATGTGAGAGAAGAACTTTGTAGATGGAATTAAGTTTTCAGATCTTAAAATAGGGAGATTATTCTGGATTGTCTGGGTGGGCTCGATGCAATTATTTGTGTTCTTAGAAGTGGAAGAGAGAGGCAGAAAAACCATCAGAAGTACCAGGAGGAGGAGAGGCAGGAAAGTTCCAAAGCATGAGAGGGACAGCCCACCACTTCTGGCTGTGAAGATGGAGGAAGGAAGCCAGGAGCCAAGGATGGCAGATGGCCCCTGGAAGCTGGAAACAGCCTTCAGCTGACAGCAAGTGAGGAAAGAAGAGCCTTGATCTTGTTTCAAGGCATTGAATTCTGCTAATCACCCAGATAAGCAAGAGATAGATTCTTCCTTCAATCCTGTAGGAAACACCAAAGCCTGTGGCCACCTTGATTTTAGTTCAGTGAGACCCATGTAGACTTCTGACCTCCAGAACCAAAAGAGAAAATTGTGTCCTTAAGTGGCAAAATTTGTGTTTAATTTGTTACACAGCACACACACACAAATCAGCAGACTATAGGTAAACACTGTACATATGATACGTATGACGACTACACACAGATGATAAAGAAAAGCATAGGGAAGGACTATATATGTCATGCACAATTTTCCAATCTCAGGTGGTTCTTACAGTTTGAAGCCATAGCTATTTGCTAATATTAAATTGAAGTTGCTGAAAATTGAGCTTTTGGGTAAACAAGTGTTGCTACAGCTAACTGATCATTCCCCTTGGGCCAGGAATTAAGAGCATGTCTATTTTCTTGTCTTCTTTTATTATTTGCCCATCTAACTGTTACTTTTCTTCTACAAAGATGTGATTTTGGAATAACAATGCAACATTGTTAGTGCCCTGTCTTGTATTTTGCAGTAGTAGCTGGAAACCTCAAACACATTTTTCTCTCTTTTTCAGTGACAGCTCTCCAAATTGCTAAATTGCTACAAATTTTCAGACCCAGTGGGACTCAGACCTTATTAAATGTCTGCCATGAGCTCCCTGTTTTGTGCAAATTCTTCCTGTTGGTGCATATATTCCTGTCTTTATCCATCATTTGGCACGTGACAATAAAGTAACTTACTTGACAGAAATCTAGTATTTTGGCCAGAGAAAGCAGCTACTCTCAGAAATAACCAAGGAAAGCTTCAGAAAAGCCTGTTAAGGAGATGCATTAGGAAAGATGTTAATTCCAAAGGAATATGGTGTTCATCTCCTCTCTGCATGCTTGGGGTCCCTTCTTATTTCAGGTGCCCCTGTCCAACTCCCTCTTGCTGCCCACAGTCTTCCTGTGTCCCTGGGAATGTTCTGGCACTTTTCAACCTAAACCTCATCTACATAGTCACTATGGATATGGATGGCATTTGAAAACTATTGGCTTTAAATTCTTATAAATATCAATGATTGTCTTATGAATAGATGACCAGGCTTTAAATTATAATAAATACTGATGATTGTCTTATGAATGGATGACCGGTGTCCACACAACCTTAACAGCATCAGGGACCTGTGGTATTGCCCTGACTATGTTAACTTGGATTTCACTGGCTTTCCTCCATCTCCATGCAAAGTTTTCTCTTCAAGTGCTTTGGGCATCCCCTTAGAACACCTGAGGTGTTCCACAGATGTCACTTGTGCAGCCACTAGTTTCCTGTGGCTGTTCGTACCCAAACTCTGTAGTCTCCATCCAGAGGCCTCAGAATTCTGATACTCATGGATGTTTTTGTTATTTCATTTTGTTTCCTGGTTTTCATTTGCAATGAAACTCAGAGGAGTTTATTGCCATCCTGCCTACTTTATGCATCAATCCTACAGCTCCCATTTTTAAAGCTCTTTAAAAAAAAAAAAAAAAATTAGTAGACTTCTACTTAGAGTCATTAAATGTTTATAAAATAATTGATCAGAAAGTAAAGAGAGTTCCCCTATATTCTTCTCCTATTCAGCACATAGTTTTCCCTATTACTACATCTTGTATTATGACAGTACATTTGTTAAAACTGATGAGTCAATACTGATACACTATCATGAACTGAAGTCCATAGTTAACCATAGGGTTCACTATTGAAGTTGTACATTCCATGGGTTTTGACAGATGTCATCAACGTGAATCCACCATTACAGTGTCATACAGAACAGTTCCACTACCCTAAAAATTCTTGTGCCCCAGCCCTCCCTCCTTCTCTCCTCACCCCAAAACTCTGGCAACCACTGATATTTTAGTGTTTTCATATTTTTGCTTTTCCCAGAATGTTCTATACTTGGAATCAAACACTATTTAGCCTTTTCAGATTGGCTTTTTTCACTCAGTACTATGCATTAAAATTTCTCCATGTCTTTTAAAGACTTAATAGCTCATTGTTTTTATTGCCAAATAATATTCAATTGTCTGAGTGTACAACAATTTGTTTATCCATTTTCCTAATAAAATACATCTTCCCAAATATGCCAATTACAAATAAAACAATCTATTTTTAAATGGTTGGTGTGAGGGAGAGAAACATAGACACATGTTTAGGCCAAAAAGAAAATTAAGTGTCCTTTGATGATATTCATAATGAAGTCTTCTATATCTTTATTTTAGTTCTATTTTAGTGGTGATCTCTGTTTTCAGTAATGCAATGGACATGGACTATAATAATCTTTGAATCTCAGTGTTTAAGTAAAATACATTTTTAAAAAAATTTGGGGAATGTGAATGTACAGAAGTTTAAATGTAGGTGTTTTTCACTTAAAAAACTGAATTGTTAGAATTCTAATAAATTAGGAGGTCAGTAGTGCCCCCAGTTCTATGATCTCCACAGAATAGATCACCATTTTGAGTAATGGGATAGTAAGTTAAACATCTCTAATCATTTAAAAATGTTCTCAGTTTTAGGATTCTGTCCAATACTAAAAGAGAGTACATTTTAAATATAATCAAGTGTGCAGAGAATAAAGATGACTATGTACCATTAAGATGGCATGTTGGCCAGCACAGGATAACATGGAGTTATGAGGTAACATGCCATCCATCACTGCAAATCTACCCACCATGTTTATTTCAAAGATCTATTAATATAAAGAATAGGAATTCATGTGTCATAAAAGCTAACTCTGGTTGGCAACGCTCCTAAGTCATGACTTGAAAGCAAGGGCCAGACAGAAAGCATGACTCAGACTGGCTATAAAATGTGCTTGTGTCCTGAGTTAGTTGTTTTGCATAAGCTGCCCAGATAACTCAGGCAATCCTTTTGAGTCCAACACCATGGAGAGTCAGGCACTAAGAAATCCACGCCAGCAACTCCCAGTGTCCTATGTTCAAGTCATCAAGAATTATTAATACCAATTATTATCTAAAGAGAATTGTATTTTTTCTGAGATAGGAGCAGTGTTTAGTTTTGCTGATATAACCACCCATCACTTCAAGACAGACATCAAAATTGCACTTGACCTCCAGAGATTGGCTGCTGCAATTTGCTTGTATAATTCTATCATTACCTATAATTTTATTTTCTGTTCAGTCTTTACGGTGTTTATGTTACATGGTATTCTATCTTCAGGAATAATTTCACCAATAAAAGGAGAAAGGGACTGCCCATATTTGGTTGAATCTGCTTTTAAAAAGTCCTCATTTCAGAGCAAACTTGTAAGATGGTTGTTCAGACTTGCATTTCCTTCAAGGAGATGTACCTTAGCAGTAGACTCTCAGCTCTCAAAATCCTATATAACTCATAGGACATCATCATGGAGTACAATGTAGGCTGAGAGATGATGCCCTTGTTGGCTTGGTCCTGGAACTTTGACTTTGGCACCCAGTTCATTGGTGACCCTAGGAAAATGTTTCCACCTGGCTTCCTGAAAGCTTGAGACCACTTAACTGCATTAGGGCCTCTTTTCTTCAAGATTATTTTTATTTTCTCTAAAAATTTAGTCTAATATAACAGACTAAAAGTCTCTTTTAATGGAAATCCCCCCCTCCCCTCACCCCATTTGAGATCATTCTCTGGAAGTCAAGGTAGGTAATGTTTTGCAGACTCAAACCCTGTCATTTTATTTCTTCAGACCATTCCTCCACTGCCCAGGTGTTGTAACACATCCAGCAAACCCAATGACCACAGCTCATAAACCAGTGTGGAGCCTGTTGTGCTGTGTTTGAGTCTAGAAAATGTGGACAATATATTGCTTTGCTTAAATTTCTGGCCACAGGGAGAATTTACTTTAACCTTGGTACCCTATGGACATTTTTATATAATGCTATAATGTTACAGCTGTCAACCACTGATTGGGACCATTATATCGTAAAAATGGATGCATATGCCAGACTTGATTATTATTTTTCTTCCTTAGTCAACCAATCATAGGAAACTGTGCGAGGTCTCAGGAGAAAGGGCAATAGAAGAAGTAAGTTGCATGAGTCTCTGTGCCAAATGGCCAATTTACTTGTGTTCCCAGGACTCCATCAAGTCCCACATCTTACATGCCTTTTCCAGTTGGTGGTGGATTAGGGGCTGTTCACACCCAATCCTATGGCTTTTTGACCACGAGGGTTTAGTAGCAAGTTGGAAAAATATCTGGAAACCAGAATGTTTAATTGAGGTTTTGTTTCAAAAACCTAAGGTCTGTGCTGTGACTCCTTTCTTGGGGCATATCACAGCATGCATTTGACATCCCTCCTTGGCACAGATTCTTTGAGTACTATTGGAGCTGCTGGCTCTGGAGTGGGTGAGCAGTTTAGCCATAAGTGGACAACAATAATGTGTCCCAAGGTAACCCGAATGACCGCCATTCTACCTGAACATGCTGAACACATTTTTAATAATTCTGTAATGGTTCCTCTACAATATAACTCAAAATAACAGTTACCTAGTGTTTTAGCACTTAGTAAGTTCAGATTATGCATTTGTTTGTAGTATGCAATGATACTATATAGACTCAGATGCAAATTATATTTTTCTTCACTTGAATGAACACAAATGTAACATAAATAAATCATTATGTTAGTAAATATATGTAATTAATGCAAAAAGAGTTTGAGAAATATCATTTGTAAGCAAGGCAATATTAAAATGAAGTTTTCTTAATGAGTATAACAGTTGCTTGAGGGGGAGTTAGTGGTGAAAGGATGAAGACAGAATGTCTAGTCACTGGTGCTGTTTGGTGAAAGGTGACCACGGACAAGAGTAAGCAGGTGACGGGCAGCAAGTCGAAGCGCAAACTTAAAGAAATGGTAGGTGGTCTTTATTCTTCATATATGTGACCCCAGAACTGAATATTTGTGAAGCATGGACAGAGCAACAGGAGAAGAAATGGGAAATTTAAAAAAAGAAATAAAAAAGAAAGGAATGAAGGAAAGAAAGGAAGGAGGGAGAGAAAGGTGCATGTGTGGGTTTACTAGAATAGCTGTAATAAAGCATCACAGGCTGGGTGGCTAAAGCAACACAAGTTCATTGTTTCTGCAGTCCAGAAGTCTGACCTCCTGAGGATCATGAGAATTTGACCCAGGCATTGCTCCTAGTTTTGGTGATCTATCAGAGATATTTAGTATTTCTTGTCTTGTGGCAGCATCACTCCAATTTTCACATGGCATTCTCCTTGTCTGTGTGTCTGGCTTTGTGCCCAAATTTTCCTCTTTTATATGGTATATCAGCCATATTGTGTTAGGGTCCACCATAAAAGCCTCAGCTTGATCACATGTAAAGACTCTGTTTCCAAGTAAGATCAGTCTAACAATTTCTGGGGATTAGAACTTCAACATCTTTATGGGGGACACAATTTTCAATGCATAATAGCATGTGTTTGCATGCCTTTTGTGTGTGATTGTATAGCCCCTGAGAACATGACAGCTTAGAGTAGTATATTTACTGCGATGCTTTTGTGCAAGTCATGGCCAAACTCAATCATATCTCCCCTTAAAATTTCTTGTAAGCATTTGTCCTGCCATACTTGGGGCTTCTCTTCTCCCTCCCTCCTCTGGAGAGATTGACACAGTATCTGATGAGTTCCCTGAGTGTGAGTTTTTTGCTATGAAATGCTAACAGTACTAAAGCTTTCTACTACCTTTTTCACTAAATCCAGGGTCCCCAGAAAAATCTGCAAACATTTGTTTTATTTCCATCACTTGACTATGGCCTTGCACATGTCAACAAAATGAGATACTAATTTCAAGAATGCTTCACTTTTAACTTTCTGTTTTAGAAAAACTTTAATTCACAGAATAGTTCTGTACATAGTACAGAGAGTTCCCTATGTCCCATACCCAGTTTCCCTCATTATTAACATCTTATATTAGTATGGTAGCTATGCTACAATTGATAAACCAATATTGATACATGATTATTAACTTAAGTCCACACTTTATTCTTTTTCCTAATGACTTTTTCTGTCTCCAGATCCCACCCAAGCTATCATGTCACATTTAGTTGTCATGTCTCTTTAAGCTCTTCTTAAAACTGTGACAGTTTCAGACTTTTCTTGCTTTTGATGACCTTGGGAGTTTTGAAGAGTACTAGTCAGGTAATTTGCAGCTTGTCCCCCAAATGGGACTTGTCTGGTGTTCTGTCATAGTTGGCGTAGGGTTATATCTTTCTGGGAGAAACACCACAGAGGTAATGTGCCATTCTCATCACATCATATTAAGGTTACATGCTATTCACATGACTTATCACTGTGGATGTTGACTTTGACCACCAGGCTCAGGTGTGTTTTTCAGGTTTTTCCACTGTACAGGTATTCTTTTTGCTTTCTATAACTACTCTTTGGAAGAAAGTCACTATATATAGTTTATCCCTAAGGAATGGTGATCTACACTCCCTAACATTGAAAGCTGAGTATCTATATTAATTACATGGAATTGTTTTGCACAGGAGACATACCTCTTCTTTTCCCTTAGTTTATTTATTCAATTCTTTCTTTCTTTCACTATGGACTTATAGATATTTATTCTACAACCAATATTATTATACTTTTTGTTTGCTAAAATTTTTGTAGCTTTGGTACTGGGAATGTTTTCTTTTTTAAGTTGAAACCTGTATTTGACAAGGTAGGGGTGTGTGTGTGTGTGTGTGTGTGAACACTTCCTTACCATATGGCACTATCAGGAGCTCTAGCTTCACCTTGCATATTTTTTTTCTCAGTCTTAGAATCAGCCATTTTCCTAAGCAGTCTTTGTTCTTTCATTGGAGAATAGTGTTAGAAACCAGGAGGTGAGTGCACGGTGTGTCCTTTGTTACTAAAATGTCTTTGTTTTTAGGTCTTCTCTGTTGACAGATCAAAGATATATAAGTGTATATAGGTATGTATACACACATACCTATAAATATATCTCTATGTAACCATACAGCTGTATTAAACTAAATATGAGTTTATATTGACGTCTCCAACCTTAACCCTTTTCACATGATCACTGCTCTTACTTATCTTTAAACTCTCACTCCAACAGTGAGAAGCCTGGATTCCACCACCTACAGTCCAATTTCCTTCACTGTTCCATTCTAGTGTAATGTGTAGTGGTATCAGAATTGTTAGCCTATGCCCTTATGGTACTTTTTTTATCAGCTCGAGTGCAGTGCTTTGGGACTGTTATTTTTCTTCTAATCTTAGAAATTTTACTCTTTTTCAACGTTAAAGTCAGTACCTATCACCCTCATCTCTGGTAAAGATGTTTCCTGCATTATTATTATGGTTATACTCTTTTGTTACAGCTGTATTCCTTCCTGAGATTCTCCAAACTACTAAATAATTTGTAAAAGTTACATACCCAAGATTCAATTTTTATGCTATAAATTTCTATGGGGTTTTGACAGACATATAAACATAAATCCATCATTGCAATATCACACAGAATAGTTTCACCTCTCTAGAAATTCTCCAGTGGTTCACCTATTCATTCCTGTCTCCCCTCAAACTCCCAGGACTACAGATCTTTTAGTATTGCTAGAGTTTTGCCTTTACAGGGTGTCATATAATTGAAATCATGCAGACTTTTCAAACTGACTTTTTCATTGAACCATCTGTATTTAAGACTCATCAATGTCTTGTCTTCATAGTTCATTTCTCTTTACCACTTAATATTTCATTATCTGGATATACAACAGTTTATACATAGTATTGGCAATTATGAGTAAAACTGCTGTAAAAACATTTTTGCTCAGCCCTTGTGTGCACATACATTTTCAGAGTGGTTGAGTAAATACTTAGGTTTATGATTGCTGGATTGTATGATAATACTGTGTTTAGTTTGTAAGAAACTGCCAAGCTATCTTTCAGGGTGGCTGCATCATTTTTCATTCTCTTCAGAAATGAATGAGAATTTCTGTTACTCCACATTCTTGTCAGCACTTTTGTGTCAACTTTTTGTATTTTAGCCATTTTGATGGGTGGGTGTGGTTCCATCAATTTTTAAATGTCATGTTTTTCTTCAAATGGACTGAGAAGTTTTTAATTTGTCAATTATAGTTGACATTAAATATTACCTTTTATCAGTTTCAAGTGTACAGAATTGTGGTTAGACATTTATCTAATTTATGAAGTGATCACCCCAACAAGTCTAGCACCCACCTGGCACCATACATAGTTATTATAATATTATTGACTATATGTCCCATGCTGTACTTTACATCTCTGTGACTATTTTATAACTTCTTAATGTCAAAACTCTTCAATTATTTCTTCTAGTATCATTATCTACATCAATAACCCACACCAGATATTTCATCAGCAGCCTTATATTATGTATCTCGTATATTTCCTAACTCTTAACTTCATATAAATTCCATATGCTTACAAAAAAGACCAACACTAGGAGAATATCTGAGAGCATTATCAGGCTTGGGACAGAATGAAGTTGGTGACCTGCCACCTGAGAGTGGCTGGGCTGCTGAGAACATCTGTCTTGACCTCTCCATTTGTAGCTATGCTACATGAATCAAGGTGGATTCAGTTCTTGGCCAATTCCTGTGAAGCAGCTCTGTATTTCCACTTCTGAAGTCAGAAATCTCTGAGCTATGGAGATAGAAAAATAACACCTCTGGCAATCTTGGAAATTGGTACCCAGTAGAGTCTCTATTCCATTCATTAGGAATATGTCAAGTCCCTTGGATGTTCTCACATCTATCCTGCAGCATTGTTTCCAAATGCCTTGGAAGTGGTGAGAGGCACGTTGTGTCCACACTGAGTATAAATATGCATACACATAGTTTAATTTTCCAAATCTTCAGATTCTGAACATTTTTAATTCTGCCTATATTATCTGTCTGTACTTGAAACTCAGTTCTTTTCTGAAATCAAATCTTTCCTATAGGACCTTGTCAAATAGAATAACAATGAACCCCTAATACCACATTCACCTCAAAATCTCTTTGCCCTTTTTAGTTCATCGGATAATTCCTTGCCTTTAAGATATCAAAGATAATAGTTTGACCAAATTTTTGTCACCACATAACAAATGTAATCATCTTTTCAGCTTCCTATCAGTTACCTCATTTCTTCCCAGCCAGCCCTAAAGCCAATGCCATGTAATTTTTTAGTTTGTTAGGGCACCATCCAATTACTTCACTTAGGGTAACGACTCCATTTAGAGTGGGTTGATAGCAAAACTTTTCTATGATAATTATGAACAACAAACTTATTCCAAATCTCAGTAAAATATTGGGTTTTCATTTATGAGTTAGAGAGTTTCTGGGATGTTTTTTTTTTTTTTCTCAGGCTGCGTGTTCAGTAACAGTCAGCTCCAATTACTCCAATTAATTTCAAGAATTAGTGGTTTTCTTTGGCTTTCCATATTTCAAGTCTTTAGTGACACCTTACTCTGGGTGTGCAAAATAACGCCCTTTGTATGTTGCAGAAGGCAATACCATTGCTCAGTAATGCGTTCTGAACTGAGATTGCACCTGGCCTGGTGGCACTAGTTACAGCAAATGTGAGGACTGGAATCAAAGCCAGCATGGGGGTTGAATATGACTTTGATGAGGAGGACTTTCATTTAAGCCATACTTTCAGCTTTGCACGTGTTCTGGCAAGTATTATATCATTGCAAGATACCAATATTAGAAAGAGGGTAGCTTGCCCATTTGGCAGGTGGAGAAGAACCAAAGAAAATCAGTTTTTAGGAGAATTGGTCATGGTCACAAATCTTAAAAGTAAGAGCATTAGACCTTGATCCAGCCAAATTTCTGACACTGTACTGTGCTCTCTCCACTTCACAATCACTTTTTCTAAGGGAATAGCCTGTCACTAAGGTGACCATGGAAGGACAGGAAGTGGTCTTTGATATTTTACCAGACATTTCTTAGCTCAGAACAGCCATATTTCTAAAGCATCGAGGTTTGAATAGAGACTCTTCCAGCTAAGTGATGAGGCTGTTTTGATTGTGCTGGGTTGTTTTTGAGTGCCCCACTCTTTCTATTTATGTATCTGCAGTCCTATGGGTAAAATATTTATAAGTTGAAGTATCATTTGCCCACACAAGTTCATGTTGATATTTGTTATCAGAAAAAAGTTCAAAGTAATAAAGCCAGTTTCTCATGAGTACAAATTACTTCAGATAGATGACCTTAGATTTCCAAATTAAAATTATTTCTGCAGAGTTTATGCATGGATTCCAAGTATGAAGAAATTATCTAGGAGATGTTTACTATGGCAGAAAGTGGTGAACACCCTGATATAAAGCTAATCATAGTTTAATTTCAGTTATCCACAAAATAGTTATATTAGAAGAAAATCGTTGCCAATGTATCTGACTTGCTTCATAGTTTGGTATCTGGGAGATGGGCCAATCTATTAGAAATTTAGTATTTGTAATCCTTAAAGTAACTTAAGCCAAATGTTTAAACTCTGCATGTTTTCTTTTGAAATCTAAATGAATTGATTCATTAAAATTTAGACTGCTTGTTTAAATTTTGTGTAATTGCTTATCATATAAAGAGACTAAATTTTAAAACCCATTTCTCTAAGGAAGGACAATTATGCTGTTTACTCTGTTTTAATGTTATAAGCCCCATGAAATGTTTGGGTATCCATGGGTTTCGTGAAAGTCCTTCACTCAGTAATTTCTCATTATTATTGAAAAGAGGTATTGCAATGAATGCTGTTTTCATATTTTGAGATCGAGTGAGACTGAGAAGACTCTAAGGAGAGTGAATCTGAGAAAAAAAAACCTGCCCATGGGTCTCAAGTAGACAACAAAAACAATGTCCACAGCTGGATACAGCTGGGAGGAACCTCTGTCTAGCTATGTGTATTGGAATATGATTTAATGAGTATTTGCCGAATGAATGAACAGTGTACTGCGGCCATGGGAGTTAACCAAGTGGAAGCACTGCAGAGCTCTGAGCCGGAGACTGACTTTCACAGGTTGAGGCTGCTACGTGTCAACAGGGGATGCACTGGAGGATGAGATAAAACTTTCAGGTCAAGGGCTTTTATTCCTGGGGAAATTTCAAAAATAAAAGCTTAGACCTTCATTATAAAGATTTGGGTTCGTGGTGCAAGATAAAAATAGATTTGGACCTAAGAAAGGAAAGCTTTTGTTCAAGGGACCATTTTAGTAAAGGGAGGAGTCTGTCGCTGTAGGGAGAAGGGTCAGCCCCTCAGATGTGTGAATGTCTCAAAGATCACATCAGGAGGGTTTGTTGTTGTTTTTTTCTGTTTTTGTTATTGGTGTTGTTGTTTTGATAAAGAGAGAGAGGGAGGGAAAGGAAGAGAAAGATAGAGAGAGGTAGACACAGCTACAAAGACCAGGGTGTGAGAGAGTGGGTACATCATGGCATGGTTGATCAAGGAATGTCTTTCCTAGTAGGTTGCTGATTCTTGGAGTGTCATCTGTTGGTTTATTCAGAGTGGGTTGCAGTTCAGAGATGGAGGAGAAAGAAAGAGGTTTGTACAAGTCAAGCATTTTGCCCAGACTGGTCAATGGGCAGAAAAAAGTTTAGGTAATCACTTAGGAAACAAAACATGGAATTGGGGGGTGAGTGGTCTGTGTTAGGCCTTCCCTTAGATAATCTAGGAGGGCATCCCAGAGTCTTATTTTAGTCATGTTGAAAAGAATAGGCCTTTGCACTAAGCTGGTTCCCAAATCCTGACATGAAGGGCTTGCCTCTCTCCTACTCAAGTCATGACTGATCTTGGAAACTAAAATTGGAGTGGATTGGTTCCAGTGGTGGAGAGAAATGACACAGACCAAGAACAAGGTGGGGCTTGGCCTAGAGCATGGGCATGATGGGGTGATGCTGTAAGAGGCCCTGAAGCCTGTTTACAATGCAGGGTTCATCACAGAGCTTTCCATAGATGAGTTTCTTGTATTGTTGCACAACAAAATCTTAAATTAGTAAGTGAAAACTCTATTGTGATGGCAAGGATGATTAACCTGAAAATACAGGTACTTCTTATTACCCAAATCTAACCTATTCTTGACTTTTCAGAAAATGGGAGCCTTTGGTCCATTCTATTTTTTTTTTTTGGGGGGGTGGGGGGTCCATTCTTTTACATTAAAAAAGTATAATGTATTTTTTTGTTCCCAACCCAATAAAAATGCCTGCCTACCAATCTCCCCAAATATAGCTACAATAATTTAAACATAAATAAAAATCCACTGACAGTTTGTGAATAGTATAAAATAATTTTAAAACCATTTACATACTTATTTAATACTTAATGAACTATTAGAGGGTTTACTTGCAAAGAGACATTATCAGATACAAAACACATCATTGCTCTACACTGAAGAAACACAGCGCTGTGCCAGATAAATAAATCATGAAACAGTATGTAAATATCATGCAGTGGATGCAAATGACATTCCAAAAAAAGAATAAGAAAAAGGAAAGCAACTAACACAATGCTCTCTGAGTAAAGGGTTTCTTTAGCTGGGCTTGAGCTTTTTAGAGACATGACACTGCTTGGCACTGTATTTTTGGAAATTTCATCACCAACATTCATGTTATCTACATGAACTAGATACTCTAATAGATGAACTTGATCTTTCAATTGATTTTTCTAGGTGTTGGCTAATTTTAACATTTAATTAAGAGTTTATCAGTATTTTGTAGGTTAATTTTCTCCTCTCCTGGAAGCTTTTATAAGTTTCTTTGTACCCTGGATGTTCTTGAGTTTTATTATGTTGGAACCAGGTGCACATTTTTTTAATGTACCCTATTAAATACTAAATGTGCCCTTTTGGCATGCACTCAAGCACACATGTGAATATATGTCTTTCCTCCTTGAGGGAGATGCTAAGCCTGTATCATCTCAGATGTTGCCTGCTCACTATTTCACCCAATTCTATTCTAGGTGAATATTACAGGTTTTCAGTTAAATTTTCATATTTTTTAGGATTATTTTATATTTTTTAACTCTTTCTATCTCAGGATTTAGGGTCAGAACTTTGGTACTATCTTTTAGTCCTTGAGTGATTTTTTTCTAGTTTTCAGTATTTATCCTGTTGAAATTTTATTTCTTATACTTTTTAATTGTCCTTTACAAAACCTGTTTCTGCTTGGTTTGATTTTGAATATCATTAATTGCACTATCTTTAGAATGACTTTTTCCCTTAGGTTAGTTTGTGGATCTTGAACTTTGGTGGTATTGCTTTTCTTCATACACATTAGAACTTTCATTTCTAAGCTCACCTCAGTTAGTGTGTGTTGTGCATGCACATGCACACAACTGTAATGTGCATGATATGTATATATTATGTGTCTGTGGTATATGTATGGTATGTGATTTTTGATATGTGGTATGTGTGTGTGGTAAATGAGTTGTGTGTTGTGTGTGTGATATATATAGTATTTGTATGTTGTGTATGTTTGCATGCATCTGTGTAGTTGCCATGTATTTTCCTGTTTTTGTTTGCACACAGACATTGCTTTTGCCTCTGTATCTACCAGTTGTCTGGCTCTGAATTAAGTCATATGGGCATCCTTTTAACACTGCAGGTTCATTACACTAAGTGAGCCCTACTCTGTCCATGCTCATGGGGTCTCTCAACCACTTCGCCCTCAGGCAGAGTCTCCTATCTGACTTGACCCTTGATCACTCACTTGTTGGTCCTGTTTTTGCTCCACAGAGATTCTTACCTTGCTTTGAGTGAGGGTATCCTCTGTCAATGTACTTTGTAATCTACTGATGTGGAGCAGAAGGGTGAAAGACAGTGTAGTGGTGAAGGTACCTGAGGACATAAAGGTCTCTGACCAGACACCTCCATTCTTGGTGCTTGCAAGAACTGCTTGATATCAGTCCCCTAACCTTTCAGAAGTCACCGTTCTGAAGCCAAACTGAGACAGTAGTCTCTGGTGTCTGCCAGATGACCTATTTTAGAAATTGAACCCAACAGGAATAGCCTTTTTGGATTCTGCCAAGTATAGGGCTTTAATCATAATTAAAGTGTTAATTTGGCTGTTAGCTTTACTCAGATGTTAATGAGAACAAGGCTGATTCTTATCTCAGACTTGGGAGTTTGCAGTAAGCTAACTGGGCAAGTGTGTCTGATTTAGTGGGCTGCCTTACTGGAAATTGGGTAGCCTTGCTATCAAAGAACAATCTGTTTTCTTACCTGGATTTTCTCTTTTTGTGGATTAAACTGAAGAAGATCACCCCAGGAGTAAAATGAATATCTCCTCTTGAAATTAGCATCATGGAAACTTGCTGTCTCTATAAAAAGATTGTTTATCTTTCAGAATGGATAAATGGAAAATGCAAGGACTCCAAGGTATTTTTGAAAACAAGCATTCACCTGAGATATTAAAATGAAAATGAAATAGATGTATTTTGTACTTCGTTTCTGAATGGAATATTTCCCTATTGAGACTTTTCCTGCTGTTATAATCCTTATCTCTGTTATCCAAATGATATCAGGCCATTTTCAAGGTAATTGGCATAGGTTGTACATGAACCCTGGTTTTTACTTATGTGGGTATCATTATTTGTCATCAGGTTTAAAGGTAAAGTAAGAAACAAATGTTCCATCTTTTTGGTGGGTTCATGCTTTGGACTAGCCCACTTTCCTCTTGCTCTTAGAGCTTCTATGAACATAGGATTTGAAATATTTCAAATTTAACCTTCAGAAATCTTGCATTGTTTGTGACATATAATATGGAAAAAGTAAAAATTCACAGAAGTTGGAAGTTCACCTTACTGTTCTAGAAAGAATAGTGACAATATTTTAAGAATAGTGACAGCTATTTTAAAGTAAATGTTCATTGATTATTTTAGATAACATTAAGAATGTGTATTATGCAAACAATTTCTAAAGATGACAATAGATATCAACCTATAATAAAACAAAAAATATATTTATGAACTATGGGCCTTGTTGACAGAGACTTTGAAGTCAGGAATCAATACATCTCATCCTTGAATCATAGTTTTAAAACAATACAATATATAGACATAAATTTTACCAAAGAGGTGAAAGATCTGTACATTGAAACCTATAAGACATTGATGAAAGAAATGAAAGAAGACACAAATAAATGGAAAGATATCCCATGTTCATAGGTTGGAAGAACCAATATTTTTAAAATGTTCATACTACCCAAAGCCATCTATAGATTTAATGCAATTTCTATCAAAATTGCAATGCAATTTTTCACAAAAAAAAGAACAAACATTATTAAAATTTGTATGGAACAAAGGCCCTAAATAGCAAAGTCATTCTGAGAAAAAGGAACAAAGTTGAAAGTATCACTTCCTGTATTCAAACCATATTATAAAATTATGGTGATTAAAACAGTACTTATTGACATAAAGACAGACAGATCAATGGAACAGAACTGAGACCCAGAAATATGTATATATAATCAGATTATATTTGATAAGAAAGATAAGAATACTCAATGCAGAAAGGATAGTATCTTCAATAAATGGTCTTGTAAAAACTGGATATTCATATGAGAAAAATGTAACACCACCACTGCATGGCTGTTGCTGCCTACCCCTGAATACATCACCACCGCCACACTTCATTGCCACTGCCATATCATGTCCTCTTCGACCTGGCTCCCTGTCTCTGCCCCTCTAACGTGTCTGGATGAATGTAGCTTGCTTTCTTCCTCCTTCCTTCCTTCCTTCCTTCCTTCCTTCCTTTCTTTCTTTCTTTCTTTCTTTCTTTCTTTCTTTCTTTCTTTCTTTCTTTCTTTCTTTCTTTCTTTCTTCCTTCCTTTCTTCTTTCTTACAATTGATTCATTTTTCCTCCATTGCTTTTCCCTACCCCCACCCTCCCCATCCCCTCTCCCACAGTCAATCCCTACCTCATTGTCCATGTCCATGGGTTCTTCACACTAGCTCCTCAACTAAACCCTTCCCCTACTTCCCCCACTCTTTCCTCCCCCCTGGCCACCATCATTCTGTTCCTTTCCCCCCACCCCATGCCTCTGGTTTTGTTTTGCTTGTGTTTGAATATAGCTTCTTTAAATCCTTGGTTGTAGGACTTCCATATAGTTAAGTTTTATGGCAGTTTAAGGGTTTTTTTTTGTTTGTTTGTTTTGTTTTGAGGTAAGTTGTGATCCTTCCTTTGATTGTGCAAGGAGGAGAAGCATGTCTACTTACTTGTGACCATGAAACCAAGGGTTCCAGCACCAGGTAAAATAAAGCCTCATGCCTTCTGGCTGTAAAAACCAGTGGGGGTTGGTGTGATGGAAGAAACTGCTGGTTTCTCAGGAAAGCCAAATGGTGAGGAATGCTTGCAAACCCACCCATTCTGGAACCATTACCAGGAGAGCAGCTGGAGGGGTGGGTAAAGTGACTTGAAATGAGGCAAGTGCCAGGCAAGCCTCCAGAAGTCAGGCAGTAGTGGCATTGTCCTCACTCTGACTCTCTCCATACACACAGGGCCACAAAGCAGCGAAGTGAGTTGCCCTGCCCTGGCAAATACCTAAGTCTCCACCTCGAACAACTTTAACAGGTGCACTAAGACAGGGAGTCAAAGAAGCTCTACCTAGTACGCAGAAAAAAAATATATACAGGTAGGCAGCCAAATTGAGGAGTCAAGGAAATATGGCCTAACTAAAGGGTCAGAACAGAACCTCCAAGAAAGAACTAAGCAAAGTGGAGATAGCCAATTTATCAGATGCAGAATTCAAAACACTGTGATCAGAATTCTCAGATATCTCATTGAATATAGCAAAAAACATAAGGGAAGAAATGAATGCTATGATAAATTAAATAAAGAAAACTCCACAGGAGGCCAATAATGAAGGGAAAGAATCTGGGATTCAAATCAATAATTTGGAACATAAGGAAGAGCTAAACATTCAACTAGAACAAGATGAAGAATACAATAAAAAATGAGAAGGGGTTTAGGAACTTCTGGGATAACGTCAAACATACTAACATCCAAATTATAGGGGTGCCAGAAGAGGAAGAGGAAGAGCAAGGCCCTAAAAACTTATTTGAAGAAATAATTAAAAAATAATGAAAGAAAACATCCTTAATTTGGTAAAAGAAATAGACATACAAGTCCAGGAAGCACAGAGAGTCCCAAATATGTTAGACCTAAGGAGGACTACACCAAAACACCTCCTAACTAAAATGCCAAAGGTTAAAGATAAAGAGAGAATCTTAAAATCAGCAAGAGAAAAAAGAGTTACCCACAAAGGAGTTCTTATAAGACTGTCAGCTGATTTCTCAAAAGAAGTTTTGCCAGGAAGAAGGGACTTGCAAGAAGTATTCAAAATGATGAAAAGCAAGGACCTACAATCAAGATTACTCTATCCAGCAAAGCCATCATTTAGAATGGAAGGACAGATAAAGTGCTTCCCAGACAAGGTAAAGCTAAAGGAGCTCACCACCACTAAGCCCTTGTCATATAAAATGTTAAAGGACATTATTTAGGGAAAAAGAGGAACATTAAAACTATGAACATTAAAATGACAACAAACACAACTACAACAACTGAATCTTAAAAAACAAACAAACAAAAACAAACTAAGCTAACAACTAGAACAGGAACAGAAGCATAGCTATAGTGATCATTTGGAGGGTTGTCAGCTGGGAGGGGGAAGGGGAAGAATGGGGGAAAAGTGCAGAGATTAAGAAGCATAATTGGTAGGTACAAAATAGACAGGGTGGGTGTTAAGAATAGTATAGGAAATGGACAAGCCAAAGACCTTACATGTATGACCCATGGCCATGAACTAAGGTGGAGATTGCTGGAGGGAAGGGGGGTACTAGGCAGAGGGGGTAAAGAGTAAAAAAATGGGACAACTGTAATAGCATAATCAATAAAATATACTTAAAAATAAAAAATGTAACACCAACCACAAATATGTGCTTGAAATGGATTAAAGACAAATGTAAGATATGTAACCTTAATGAAACCTTGATGAAAACATCAAGAAAAAGCTCCTGGGCATGGCTCTTGGAGATTTTATTTATATGATGCCAAAAACACAATAAAAGCAAAAATAAACAAACAAGGGGGACTGCAATAAACTCAAAGCATTCTGCATAGCAAAAGAAGCAATCAACAAAATGAAAAGACAAGAAATTGTAGAAAATATTTCCAAGCTATATATATTATGAGGTTAATATCTAAAACATATTAGAAACTCATACTCAACAGCAAAATATCATATAGTCAATTTTTAAAAATAGACAAAGTATCTGAATTGAATTTTTTAACAAGAACATACAAAGGATCAAATGATATATGAAAATGTACTCAACATCATTAATCATCAGGGAAATGCAAATCAAAACTACAATGAGGTATCATATCACACCTGTTAAAATATTTATTAGAAAGAAGATGTGACATCAAGTGTTGGCAAGGATGTGGAGAAAAGGGAACCCTTGTGCACTGTTTGTAGGAATGTAAATTGGTGCAGCCAGTATGGAAAAATAACATGGAGGTTCTTCAAAAAATTAAAAATAGATTTACCATATCCAGTAAATTTTACACCTGGATATTTATTTTAAAAATTAACTCATTTGTATTGAAAAGATATGCCTGCCTCCATGTTTATTGCCACATTATTTCTAAGGCATGGACACAACCTAAGTATCCATCAATGAATGAATAAATAAAGAAAAAGTATTACATACACACAGAAATATTATTCAGGCACAAAATGAAGGGTATTCTATTATTTATGACAAGATAAATAGATCTTGAAGGCATTATGCTAAGGGAAATAAGTCAGTAGAGAAGGACAAGTATTGTGGATCTCACTTCTATGTGGAATCTAAGAAAGCTGAAATCATAGAAACCACGACTAGATCAGTGGTTGCCAGGAGCAGAGAGATGGGAGGTGGGGGGAAATGAAAAGATGTTGGTAAAAGGGTACAGACCTTCTACTATTTAATTCATGGAAATTGAATATTTAGTGCAGTGGCTAGAGAAGATGTTCGATATTCTTAACACACAAACACACACACACACACACAATTATTACCTTTGGTGATATAGCTAACTTTACCTTGTTTAGGATGTGTTAACTAACCTATTCTGGTATCATTTCACAACCTTACATGCATCAGATCATCACATTACACACCTTAAACTTACACAATGTTATATATCAATTGTATCTCAATAAAGCTGGGAAAAAGAGAGAATACTTCAGGGCAGCCGTTATCCATGTGGGGATGGACTTTTCCAAGTGAAGCTGGTGCTCTTGTCTTTCAAATTAGACTCCTCAACCACAATCAAAATCTAAAAGTTGAAGACTAGCCTCCTTTCAAAAACTGTGGCTTATCCTACTTGAGAAAGGATGAGCCAGGTGTCTTTGGGTTTTAAAATAAGCTTAAAAGAGTTTCATGACTCTGATATTTTGAACTTTAGATTTTGTTTGAAGTAGTAAGTGGCTGTGTTGCAAAGAGCTGAGGGCTGCCTCCAGCCAACAGTGAAAAGAAGAAGCCAGGGCTGTCAGTCCTATAACCTCAAGAAAAAAATTCTGCTGACACCCTGGGGACGTTAGAAGTGGATCATTCCCCAATTGAGCTTCCAGATGAGAACACAGTCCTGTTCAACATGTTGCAGTCTGTGAGACCGGGTTCATCCCTTATGCCCCAGAAAGTGTAGTATAATTCATTGTTGTCTTGCTTTTCAAATTTTATTGTTGTTGTATTACATCCATCTCCTTTTTGCTCCCCTCTGTCCCCCTTCCCACCCACCCATTCCCCACAAAGTCAATCCCACCTGTTGTCCATGTTCATTGTTGTCTTAATACAGAATAAATCTTATTTTAAACATTCTTACCAAATTTTTTAAAAAAGGGAGAATATTTTTCAAAAGTGGTAGATAAGTTCAGTACTTTGGTTGTGTTGATGACATCCTCTATGTATGCATATTTCCAAACTCATCAAGATGTGCTAAATGTCTGCACTTTTTTGTATATCACTTAGACTTCAGTAAAGCTATGAAAATAAAAAATAAAATATTGTTGTTAAGTTGTTGAGGCTGTGGCTATCTGTTACCCAGAGATAGACAACTAATATGCCCGCACACAGATGGAGGCAACAGATCTTTGCTTGAATGGTCGCTTCTTTTCATCTTGCTTTTTTCCTCTGATCAGGCAGTAGGTGCTAGGTACTGGGATGGTACAGATGTCAGATATTGTACATAATTTTGTGCCTTTTTGGGTGGGCATTTAGTTGTTTTACTGGGATTTTCATTATGGTTTGGTAGAGGTTAACTAAAAATAAGAATTGGGCCCTGTTAAAATGTGTTGAAATAAAACCTTTGAATATGATCTATGGGCCCTAATTGTCCCACCATGGAGAAAGAACAGGAACATGAGCAAACAACACAGACTTTAGGGACATAAGGCTGACAACATGTGGCACATCAGTCTTTCACAGTTAGCTAGGATTTAGCTGGGATTCTAAATATATAGCTTTAAGTGAGAAATTAAGGTAATCAAGCTACTTATTGAGGTAATGGTTGTTCTATATAGATTTTTCTATACAAAGTTATGATTCACATATTTTATAGTCTGTAAAATGATTATAATGCAATGTAAGTATATTTTGATTTCAAGAACATCAAAATATATATGAAGGTACTAAAGATTCATTATTTCCTAATTAGCTATAGTATTGAGTTTTCCACACTGATTTTTCCAGGCTTTTTAAAGATATGTGGTAAAATATGAGCCTGCCATCTCATGTTTTAGATATGATAACACACTTTGCCCCAATGTTGGCAGATCTTAAGAATACTTAATGAATGACCTCTTCCCTCATCTTCAGTGGTTATGTTCTTAGCATCTGAGGAGTGTCTGTGGTTTTTTCTATTGGTGAAAGGTCAAGGACTATTTTATAATCAATCTTCTATGTTGTTAGATTCAGTTTTCTTCTTTGAGGATGTAAGAGCTATAACAATATGCAGATTTAAGAAAAATATTATTTTCTTTACCAAAATTCATTATAAAATAAACTTCTCAAAACACAATTTTAAAAATGAGATATACTTCTACACCCACTGAGCATTTCATTATCATTTCAGTGAAATTAGGACCCAAAGCTGGAGTGGAGGGTCCCCACTCTACAAGAAGACAAGGTGGTCCTTCTGACAATGACTTCTTTCCATAGGGAGTGTCTGCCTATTTTTCTATTGACTGTTGGAGTAGTTGGAGGGAAATTTTTTATATGTCTTGGAAAGGGCCTTATTGAGAAAGAATGTTTCCACCCTATGTTCCTTGTCCAGGGCAAAATCTGATAGTACCCCATTTCCAGAGCCAAGTGCTGTGTAGTTTAATGGAAGAGAGGTCCCCTTATGTATGAGGAGTAAGGATATATCCTCTCATTGCAATGCATGTTCAAACTGCAAACAGTCTATGAATTGAAGGATTCATGTGTGCTTTAACCCCCTCTCCCAACCCCCCAAAAAACATTGACTTCCTCTATTTGGTTTCTGTCTCTTACTTCATAGCGGGAAGTCTCTCTCTCTCTCTCTCTCTCTCTCTCTCTCTCTCTCTCTCTCTCTCTCTCTCTCTCTCCCTTCCTTCCTTCCTTCCTTCCTTTCTCTAATAATTTTGGATGTTTTCCATGTATCTAGCAGCCTGATCTTTATGAGCTATGCCAACAGGCTCCCCTGATACCTGGCTTCCATTTTTCTACATCCAATGAAAACAATTGGGTCATTTCAGGAGGAGGGAGAAGGGTTGGGTCATGTATTTATTCCTGAGCACCCCTCCCACTGCATACTCTGTGATTCATTGAGGAAGGTCCCAGGTCTTGTCAGCAAACACTTTCTACCTGGCTCTCTCTGTCCCTGGGTTTCCAACTCCCCTGTGGCCTCACCCTTTAGAGCAAGGTAGGACACCATTGGGAGTTTCCTACATCCTACCTACACCTCTGTAAATAGTCCTTTTATGAAGCACTTCTCAAACCACCTCAGTGCAATGTGCAAATATTTGTGCAAGGACCTGTATGATGTATGACCTTTTGTCTCACATGATATTTGCAGAAAACCCACAAAGGAGAAAAGTCATTCATGCATTTCTCTGACTAACAAAATGAAATTGAGGCACAGAAGGTTTGGCCAGCTTACCAAAGATCACAGAGGTAGTAACTGAGGGAGGCTGGCTAGTGACAGGAGTCCCTTCCTGCCTTAGGGTTCTTTCTCCTCAGCACAGCCCTCTCTGTGCAGCTCAGTTTTCACCCACATTTTCATCAGAGCTGGAAGCTGGCTTTGTATCACATTCATTAAAAAATAATGATGCTAAGAATGTTCTTACATTACGTACTTATGTTTATTCTCTTATTAGAAAGCACCTCCAGCTCACTACAGAAGGGAAGAGCATTAATTTAAAATTAATAAATAGCACCATGGATATTGGAAGTCTGGATTATGGCTTGTGTGATTAATTGTTCTATTCATGACTAGAGTCAAAGTGTATGCCAAAAAGGCTGGCTGTGCACACCCCAGCCACATTACTATTAGATATGCACCACTAATAATTCATCCACTAAATGACTCAAAGCAGTCCATATATATCACAGTTTCCACAGGGCGTGTTTGCCCTGCTGCCAATTTTAAATCACCCTTCAGAGATTTAAAATTCCAGGACAGAACTGTAGAGGCTGGATCTGCCAGCCTGGTGCTTGGTGACAGGTGGGATACCTGGATCTTTATTGGTTTGAGTCCTATCATACATGAACTGCTCTGAGAAATAGAAATGTCAATGCCTCCATTTAAAGTTTACTTTCACGAGTAATCTCCACATTAAATTAATAGCACAAAATATATAGATGTTGAATTTATTACACAAAATCATAAAGCTACCTACCACATAGCAAAGAAATCCATTAAAAAATTGTTGATCATCTACTATGCACCAGAGTCTGTTTGTGAATATTGCAAGGAATAAGGTCTCTGTTCTCTCTAGTTCGGGCCAGTGAGGGAGATGAGCATAGAAGGACACCTGCTGGATGGTCACCGCAATAATTGATAATACAACTATAAAACCCATATGTGCAGATTGGCTTATGTTGTAAGGTAAACTTCATTTGAGGTTGGTTACTGTGACTACACACTGACACTGTTAGAAAAGCGTCACTTTCTCTTACCTGTCCCATGACTCCCAGGGTGTCAGTCACATCCACTTTACTGAGACAAATCCTCCCAACATTTGGTTTCAGCCTGACCATTCCAAGCTTCTCATAGCCCTGTGGATTCTTATCCCCTTCATGCTTTCAACACCACATGGCTGGGAGTCCTACTAGGAATCAAGGATACAAGGATGGACAAAACAAGAATTCATGGCTGACCACTGGGAGTGTTCTATACCAGGGGTCTGGGGTGAGAATGGTCTGAGGCAGGGGATTCTGGCTGGGTTGCATAAAGATGACCTGCGCTGCGAGGGTGGGGAGTGGGGGGGCGCAGTGAACAGGTGAGAGGCGATGTTCAAAAAGTCAGGGCAAGGTTCTGCAAGTTCTGGTGTGGCTTGATAAGATTTGCATTTTTAAGCACTGTGCAGACTGGAAGAACAAGCTGAGAGATGCCAAGTGCGGTTGCTGGGAGACCAGGTTATGGGTGAGATTGGGGACTCAGACAGAAGATCACAGCTGGAGCTGAGACAATGCATGAGAGAGAAAACAAAGGGGGCCCTGGCTAGGACTTCTGATGACAACCAGGGCTTAAGGCCAGGATGCATTTTCTCTGGTTCAAATAGAAGTGTTGTTTGTTTAGCCACTTTAGTTTCCATGGCAACTCTCTGGCCTTCTTTCTTTGGATCAGCAATGAATGCAGAGAGAAGAATGCTGGGCTAGGTACTTCTTCATCAGGAGAAAGCTTCCTGAGTGGTCAAAACGAAGAATCCTACAATTTGTTTTTGCCTCTCCTTCCTGAAGAATGCAGGGGGAAAGATTTGTACAGGTTAACTAAACTAGAAGCCCAGAGATTTGAGTTCAAGTCCTATCTTTGCCTCTACCTAAGCAGGACATATGGGTGTCATAACACAATAGCTAGAAAGGATGTGTGGTTAATAGCCCAACACAGGTTTTATTTACTCTTCCAAAGCTTGATGTGCAGCTCATTGGTGTTTAAGTTTTTATTTTCTATGCAATAGACTCTTAGAGTCGATGAGGACAAGAACTTTTATGTTCAGTCTAATCCATATTCTATAATTAAGTTGCAAGTAGCAGAGCGCTTTGTCTACTGTATTAACTTCACATTCTCATTTACTCACTGTATGAATATATGAGGTCTGTCCAGAAAGTATAGCGCCAATGTCAATATAGTTAAAACAGTTTGTGTGGATGATTCTTTCAAAACAGAACTTATATTGTGATGCATATTCTGAGCTGTTTGGAGGTGCTTTAGAAGGCAATAAAATGTGAGTTATGCACAGAGACAGGCTGCATTGCCTAGAGAAAGGACCAATCGGGAAGCAGTGACGGGACTTTAGGGAAAAAGGCCCAGTGAGTCAGAACTGGGCAGTGGAATTGCAACGAGGGTTCTCAGGAGGTGATGGTGCATTGGAGGTCAGGCTGGGAAAGAAGGTAACTTTCAGCTAAAGACCAAGATGGTTGGGCAATGGGGATTAGTGATAGCAGATGCCATAGGTAGCATCAGGGACAGTAATATTAGCGTGGCATGTTGGGGGATCCTCGGAGTCGAGACATGAGATGGTGGTTCCATCAACAGGACTGGGTTGGAATATGCTGGGGAGAGATTAGTTGACTATAGTTTGACCTCATGACATGGTCACTCTTCCTGGAGGGAGCAGGACCTTGGGACAGGACACCATCTATGGTGAGCAGAAGAAGAAAATGCCAAGAGGGAAGTCAGGAGAATGTGACCACGCAGTGAGAAGCAGTTTGCCCTGAAACCTACCTCCACCCCTCTGTACCCAACTCCCAGCCCAAGGCTGCCCTACGTGAACCACATTAGTGGGCTCCTGTGCCTTTAGTTTTAGGTAGAGGTCCCCAATGGGAGGCCCAGGCAAGAGACAGGAGGGCTGGAAGTTTGAGGTGGGGATGGCATTGCCTGTCCTGTGCCACTTCACATCTAGCAATGGCACAGTTCCCTAGTGTCCAGGGTCCAGGTACCTAGCTACCCTTATTATTTTCTCTGGACCCTCCATCAAATGTTCCTCATTTATGCTTTTTTTGAGAGTGCATGGACTCTGAGTTTCCACCAGGTCATGGAGGTCAAAGGACTAAAATAAGCTCTTTAGGTCTAGCACTCAGGTCTCTGACGGTGGCAGCGGCTGTTTCAGTAAAGGTGTGCTGGGAGAAGGGGCTCAGTGGGCTGTTTTTCAAGGGATATGTCTATAAATACCTCCCAGATCTAGTATACTATGAATGGTCCCTCTCAGAAAGTAGGGGACTCCATCATGATTCACAGTCATTGCATTTCATTAGTTAGGGTAGTTGCTTTTAATGACTTTCTTAAATTGAGGTTACCATTCTTGTGTAAAAATCAAGTTATGATGGTTTTTCATGTGTAGCACTTGAGAGGTCTTTGCCTCTCATCAGGGTAACCTGGGGGGTGTGTGGAGAGATAGATCATGTGCACAAGTTATGTCCTAACTAGAACTGAAAACCCTCCAAGCATCACTTCTTCACTGCTCTCCATCAGTACAGGAAGGAAAGATGCCCAGAAACCCAGGGGAAAGTGATAAATGGGATGATCTATGGACAGGCTTGTCAGTTAATTTCTACTTCCCAGGATCCTGCATCTCCCAGAGTCTCCATGACATCAGAGCACAATAGCTATGGAGGCAGCCCCACCACACCAGTGTGTCCCTGATGTTCATTAAAACCACAAGTCACATGAATCTTAGTCTCATGTGTTTTTCATTCTCAGCAATGGAAAGACTTCAGTCCCCTGCATTTCTGGCTTCTCCACATTACAGCTACTCATTTACTTTCTTTCCCAAGGTGACTTTATAGCTAGTAGTAAAGAAAATTGATTCATATAAAGAGTAATTGTTTAATCAAAAGTAATTTTTTTTAACAGCTGAGTTTTATTAATGAAGTAAGTTGAACTGTAAGAATGAAGACTTTTTTATAGAGAACAAAAAATACTAAATGATGAAGACTTCTATCATCCTGAAATATATGGGACCTAATACAATGCAGCCTCCTGGGTTCTTGGACTCATCAGAGGCAGAACAGTGGACCCCATGCTCTGTAGTGACAGCCTTATAGGGAGCAGGGGATCGTTGTCCAGCCAAGATACTCTTCCAAGTTCTCCCGAATGCACATAATAAGGGATACAGTGAAGATTTTAATTAATGACAATTTTCAAAGTCTTTTGAATTTTTACCACATTTTCCCTTAAAATGTCATGCTTTGGCTTTCAAGTATTTGGTGACATTTGAATTAAACTAAACAGAAGGAGAATACAAAGATCCTCTGCACTTTTCTATTTCATGGTTTATTTTTAGGTGGTAAAAACTGCAGGTAAGCCAGCATACATGAAGGAAGGACCAAAACCACAGCTGATGGTTCAAAGGGCAACTGTGCCCAGGCTGGAATTCAGTCCTGCTCTTGGAGTAAAGTCACTGCTGGTTGCTTGTGACCTGGGTGAGTTACCTTTTCCTTCTCCACTTTGCTCCCGCACCCACTCCTCTCCAAGTGAATTAAAACAGAACTAGAGATTTTTTAAGGTCTTTTTCAGCTCTGCCAGTCTTTGCTGTCATAAATATTCTCTTCATAATTCTCTGTAAATTAATAATGAGGAAAATAGTTCAAAACGACATCACTTTTTTTTTTTAAAGAAAATTTGAGTGAGCAGCCAAGCCTCTCAGGTTGGGTTTTCCCCTAGTGCATAAATTCTGACATATTTAGCCCCACGCTCCTTGCTAAGCCAGCATTTTTATTAGTGGGCCAACTTCCAGAATGAAACAAAAACACGGTGATGGCTTTTTTCCCATATTATATCCTGAAGTTGGCTCCACCATCACTGTCCATGGCCAAAGTGGGCCTCCCCCCACTTTTTTAATATGACCGGCCTCTCTCCTTGGAGAATGCTATTTGATCCTGAGCTGAGATAAAGGAGCAGGATCATTCTTCTCTCCTCTGCACAGAGGAAACAGGGACCCTTGCAGGGAAGAAGGAGAGAAAACCCCCAGGATTTAAAAATAAAGATGGGCAAGATTGACAGGCTCACCTGGCTTGTCATTTTCTAAACACGTTGAGAGAAAGAAAAACAAAGATACCGAGGATGTGGAAAATAATGTAGAGATGCTTTTAAATGGTGCAGTAGCGTGTCATAAATCTTCAGAGAATGAGGCTGGGAGACCCACTTGGAAAATGAGAGTGGAGCTTCCTTAGCAAGGGACAGGGCGGTCACAGGAAGGTGAGGGCTCATTGAGCCCTGTGCCAGGCTACCTCACAACACTCAGCACATTGTGGCAGTGGCTTCTCACCTGGAGCACAGCTTCCACACTGACACACGACAGGAAGGCAAACTCCCACCACTGATGCTATCAGTGCTTCTCATCAAGAAGTTCCTAAAAATAAAAAAAAATTAAAAAATGCTTTTGCTCATAGGGCAGGGGGTTTTTGTGACATTGTTACAGAAATGAATAGCAGACTATTGTAGAAAGAGGACTGCTCAGGTGGAGGATGAAGACTTAACACAGACTATTTTTCTCCTGGCTGCCCTGATTCAAACACTACCTTATATATCTGTTATTTTGCCCCTGGAATCCTCTTTCTCTGAAGCTGAGAGAATAAGAAGCAGGACAGGGGCTGGTGGTGTCAGATGGAGCTGCAAGTCCTCTGCAGCATGTGTGGGTCAGGCTTCCAACAGAGGCACCCACAGGGGCAAGAACATGGAGGTGCAGCAGCTAATTAATGAAAAGTGAGCTCAGGACTCTGGCCTCAAAAGTGAGAGCTTCCCTGACTATTCTTCAGAAGGTCATTTCAGGTCATTCCTTTCACAGCCTCCTGCTTTCCATCCCTTTACTGCACTCAGTGCCAGGCAGGACTCTTTCTTCTCCACACCTACTTAGCCACAGGCATGCAGGACAGGAGTTCTGCATTTACTCAATGAATGATGTGTTGCTGCACCACTCTGGTATCATGACCTGTCGAAGTGAAATAGCTTCTAGGAGACTCCAGGCCTCTCCAGCAGGGCTCAGCAGCCTTGGAGGCGGAGTGCAGATAACAATAGCGTCTGGTCAGGGTGATTCGGGGCAGATTTCGGTGCAGCACTCATATCCTATGGTTGGCAGCAGGAGACAATTGAAGACAATGACAGCAAGGCTGACACAGGGTTCTGGAGTGGTGTTGGCTTGCAGAGGGAGAGAATTAGTGGCTTCCTCTGCATGCTCCAGCTCTGCACTTCAGTTGATGTTTTTGAGAATGTCAGTGATATAAAGGCAGAATACCAGGAATCCAGAGAAAAGAAGACTAGGCTCAGACCAATGCTGGTAAAGCATTTGTTTTGCTGGTAAAGCTAAAGCTGGAGAAACAAGAATCTTTGCTTTACATCTTGAGACTCAGCTCTGTACTGGAAACTGTGCTTTATTATTATGGAGGAGATCGGAGCTCTTGCACATTTCAGAGTTGAGCCCTGGGATCTGGGGGGCAACTGTCCACTGTTCAGAAGGTGGCAATTCGTACCCAAGACCCGAAGAATTGCATTTTCCTGAGAAAACCCAGGAAAACAAGCATCAAAAAGTGGGAGGTAAGAACCAGGCGCGTAATGACTAGGAAATGTTGCCTGAAGACCGTGAGGTGGCTGTCTGGAAGTCTGCCTTTCGCATTTTGCAAAAGGCCATCGAGACAATTAACGCCGTGTCAATAAATCTCTGCTCCGTCTGCACTTCCCTGGCCTCCCAGCGTCATGGGGCGGGGATTGCTGTCCATGCTGCGTGCTAATGAATGTGATCATGGATCTAAACTCAGCCATACCACCTCTGGAAAAAAGCGACCAACTAAAAAGCAATAAATAAAGATCAAGTGAGGAGAGCTGCCAGCATAGCTTCAAGACAGCGCAGAAATTAGACAAATAAAGGGAAACTAAACGCCACCTGGTTCATCCAAACTCATAGTAACTTGGTATTTTACTACTCATGTGCATGTGTGTATGTGCACACGCATTTTTACAGGTAATTTTCTCCCATGTTAGGTTTTGTATATATGAGTTAGGTCATGTAGGTGGAAATAAAATGCTACTTTGGGCATACCCCAATTAGAAACAAGGTGAAAATCTGTTCTATATGGTTTGGGCTTGGGTAGCACGTGAGCATCAGCACCAAACACCTGCTTGGATCCTGACTCTAGCACTGAATAGCTGTTACCATGGGTGAGTGAATTACCTTCTCGGGGCACCAGCATGGTGATCTGCAAGAGTATGTATAACCCTACTCACTTTGCAAGCTTATGGAAACATTGGCCAATCTAGTAACGTAATTAATTATATTAGCATATTCAATTAGAGCATTTATGTACATGTGATGGTCTCAGGAGCTGAAATAGAGTGGGATAAAATTCACCCCTATTTTTTCAAAAGCACCTGACAAAGTAAGAAACAAGGAGTGTTCTTTAAACTAACACAGGCTGTCTGCTTGAATCCTGCACTAAATGTTCTATGTGCATGAAAGCAGATGCAGCCCACTAGAGTCAGATGCATGCCAAGGATTTCTGCTCTCCCTGATGATGGTCACCACTGACCGGACATTCTAATCACTGCAACACAAAGAAGTGAGAGGAAAGTGGCAATTGCTACCTGCTTACTTCAGAGTCCAGGGAAGCCAGGAGGGTATATGGAAAAGCCCTTTGCAAACCGAGTAGAGTGGTCAGTTATCAGAACTGTAAATGACAACTTGTCTCTGTGTGGGGATAACCAATTAGCACATTTTATTAAAAGAACTTTACATTTCCACCAATACAAAAGTAAGAAAAGTGCCTTCTAAATAAATATGAACTGTATGTGAAATCTGTAATTCCTGGAGAAAATGAAGGAAATATGAATCCCTGGGGAAGCTTGCTACAATTCTGGGAGGAGCACTGGGCCTCTGCACTTGGCAATCGCTCTTAAGTCAATCTATAAATTATTGCAATGCCTGTCAAAGAGAGCAAAAATGCCTCTGAGGGAGCTAGACAAGCTCATTACAAAACTTATATGAAAGGTAGACACATTATAAAACCCATGATGAACATCAGTGAAGAACTTATCCTTTTGATGATAAGTATTATTGAAGAGTTTTATTATAATTGAGCAGAGAAGCTATGAACTATATCTTACATCTTTTAGAAAAACTGATGATCAATTTGGGAAAAAATACTATTGGGTAGATTAGCATAATGTAAAAAGAAAATGGTGAGACTCTCAAAAGAAAAAATAGGATACTATTCTATAATCTATGACTTTGTATGCAAGGTAAAAAATGCAGTGACTTAAAAGAAATAATTAACAGATCACACTATTAGAAGTTAAAATCTTAGCCCTGGCTGGTATGTCTCAGCAGATTGACATCAGCCTGAGAACCCAATGGTTGCTGGTTCAATTCCCAGTCAGGGAACATAACCAGGTTGCAAGCCAGGTCTCTAGCCAGGTCCTTAGCTGGAGGCAGGAGAAAGGCAACCATATATTGATGCTTGTCTCTGTTTCTTCCTCCCTCCCTGCCTTTCTCTCCGAAAATAATGAATAAAATCTTTAAAAAAAAAAATAGAAGATAAAATCTGCTGCCTTAAATCTCCACTAACAAAATTAAAATAGAAAAACAGTTTAGAAGGAGAGTTGAAACATGTACAACTGACAAGAAATTTATGTTCATAATGTATAAAGTGCTCCTAAAGTCCTTTAGAAAGGCAAATAATGGACTCACATAAATATATTCAATTTATCTTTGACAGAGTAGCAAAGACCATGCAATAGAGAAAGGCTAGTCTTTTCTACAAATGGCGTTGGAACAACTAGACATTCACATGGGAAAAAAACGTAAATTGAAACATCAACCACTTACAAAAATTAAACCAAAATGAATCATAGACCAAATTTTTAAGAAATTCCTAGAAGATAACATAGGAGAACTTTGGATAATCTTGGGTATGGCAATGCCTTTTTAAATACAACATGATCCATGAGAAAAATAATTGATAATCTTGGCTTCATTAAAATTAAAAACTTCAGCTGTGAGAGAAACAATGTCATGAGAATTAAAAACAGGTCACAGAGTAGGAAAAAATATTTGCAAAAGACAAATCTGACAAAAGACTTTTATCCAGTATGTACAAAGAGTTCACAAAATTCAACAGTAAGAAAACAAAAAACCTGATTAAAAATGGTCAAACGTCCTGAACAGATACCTCACTGAGGGCTATATTCATATGATAATGGTAATAAACATAAAAATACGCTTAACCTCTAATATTATAGAACATTATAATTTTAAAAAGAACATGAGTTGCTACTGTAATACTTAATTGAATTGCCAAAGTCCACAACAGCAACAACACCAAATACTTGTGAGGATGTGAAGCACAGAAATTCTCACCTATTGCTGGTGGGGATGCAAAATGGTACAGCTACATTGGAAGACAGTTTGGGAGTTTTTCACAAAAATCAAACACACTCTGACCATATAGCAATCATGATCCTTGGTATTTATACAAGTGGGTTGAAAATTATGCCCACAAAACAAATAGCTGCACAACCATGATTATAGCAGCTTTATTCATAACTGTCAAATCTTAGAAGCAATGAAGATGTCCTTCAGTGAATGAATAAATAAACTGTGTTACATTCAGACAATGAAACATTATTCGGCACTAAAAGTAAGTACACTACTATCAAGACACAAAAAGGCATGGAGAAAAAGTTAAATACATATTACTAAGTGAAAAGAGTAAGATGGAAACATTTATACATAGTGTGATTCCAACTATATGTCATTCTGGAAAAGGCAAAACTATGGAGACATTAAAAGATGACTGATTTACAGGGATTGGGAAGAGACAGGGATGAATAGCAGGTTACAGGGGATTTTCAGGGCAATAAAAATAGTCCATATACTATAATGATACACATTGTTATACATTTGTCCCAACCCTTAGTGGGCATAGCATCAAAAGTGAATGCTAATGTGAACTGTGGACTTTGGGTGATAATGACGTGTCAGGTGTCAGTGTAGGTTCATCCCTGCAACAAATGTAACTCTGGTAAGGGAGTTGATATTGGGAGAGGCTGTGTACATGTAAGGTTAGGGGGTATGTGAGAAATTCTGTACCTTCTGCTCAATTTTGTTGTGAACCTAAACTGGTCTAAAATTATATTAAATTAGAAAGAAAAAAGAAACAGCAAAAGAAAGAAAGAGGAAGAGGAAGTGGAGAGGAAGAGGGAGGGAGGAAGAGAGAGAATAATAATGAAGTACTACAAGTTATCATTTCAGCTACCACTTAATGAGGACCTCCTATTTGCCAAACACTGTACAAGCCTCACCTGTATGATTTTGATCAAGTTACTTAACCTCTTGGCACCTTAGTTTGTGCATCTGTAAAATGGGGTGATGACAATTATTCTACTTCATTGGGTTGTTTTGAGCATCCAATTAAATTGAGAGGTGGACAAAAGTAGGTTTACAGTTATAAGCATGTAAAACAGAGTTTATTTTTGTATTATTATTTATTCTTTTTGTTTTGTTTTGTTTTTTAGAGAGAGAGGGGAAGGGAAAGAGGCAGAGAGGGAGAGAGACATCAATGCATGGTTGCCTTTCATCTGTCTCCAGCTACAGACCTGCCTGGAGACCTGGCTTGCAACCTGGTTATGTACCCTTGCTGGGAATCAAACCAGCAACCTTTGGGTTTGTAAGCTGGCATCTTATCCACTCTGCCACCAGCCAGGACTTATTATTTAATCTTGTAGTATATATATTTTCCATATGAACTACTATAAACATACTTTTGCCCACCCTGTAATATCTATAAGTCCTTATCACTGCATGAGCCATAGTAAGAGTTCAGAAAATGGTCATTGCTGTTATTTTTAGAAAAAAAAAAAAAGATTTTAAAAGACAACCTCACAGAGTATACAGACAGTAATAGCAGCAGAGATAGGCCTTGCCCAGGTGGAAGGATGCCTCATCCACTGACAACAAAAGAAATAGAAAGTAACAATGACATATTTTCATCTATCAAATTGACAGCAATTTAAAAAGAATGATGGTAACTAATAGGGCTAAGGTGTGGGAAGACAGGGACTCCATGGATGTGGATGGGAGGCAGAGGGGGCTTTCAGCCTCCCATCCTCCCAAGAGACCATCTGCTCTTCACTGATGCCATTGTGAGGAATACTATTTTTCCCAAGGCAGACAAAGGGAAACAGGGAGGGACCATTTCTTGTTTCTTGTTATTTAGAACACAAGGTCTATTTAAAACAAAGGTTCTCCTAAATCTTTTTACTGCTCTCTTCCCTCCAGTGCCAATTCCAATACTTGATCATGTGCCAAAAGTGGTGTCTGTTCCTTTTCTAGTACAGTTTTCAGTTTTATCCTTTTAGAAAAGATACATGCAAAGGCTTTCTGGAAGCTTCCAATGCTGCGGACAGCCTTCTGGGAGTGTTTTACAAAAGATGTAGAAGGTTTCAGGGTGGACTTGTTGAAGCCTTGGGCTGAAAGGGCTGCCATAGTTATTATTCTGATTACATTGAGGCGAGGTGAGAACATGAAAACAAACGCTCACATTCAGTGTGGGTGATAAAAAAGAAAACTTTTTTAAAAGGATTATTAAAATTCAGAAACACCAGATGCCTCTAGCGAAGTTTCATCAGGGGAATTTGGCTGAAAGGCTTTTCATTTTTAGTTTTAAACAACTGGAATTTCCATTTACAATTTTACTGGAAAAATGTAAAATCCCGGTTTCTCAATATGAAAAGAGGATATTTATGAAACTGGAAAATATGTATTCATTAATTTCAGTAGTCTGCTTTAGAAGTTTTAAAATTACTGTTAGCCATCTATTTTCAGCAATATATTTTTTCTATAAATGAAAAAAGACCTCATTTCTTTTCCTATTCATCAGGCCCTAAGGAAATAAAATTGCTAGGAAAATACAGTTTGATAAACCCAATCTGAGATCTTGATAATCTTCAATATAAAGTTCCCTAAGGAAAAGCTAGAGTGGTTATATGAAAAATAAATACATGTATGTCAAGATCTGAGGAGTGTGGTAAGGGTTATACTTTTATCTTGATGGATAGATTGCTACAGCAGATTTGTAGAAAGATATATACACATATTTTTCTACAAATAATTACTCTTTTAGACAATACCTAATTCAAATTCTTAATCATCATCATTGTCATCATCTTAATCCAAATTTAGATGAAGAAAATTCAGTTTCATGCAAGCTCATGATTTTTCATCCCAGGAGGAAAATCTTGGTGACCTTGACTCTATGTCCTAACTGATTTTATTGCTTATAAAGAATTCAAAGGGTGGCACTGAAATGCTAGACCTAGAATTTGAAGGTACAGGTTTGAACCCCTCTGCTGCCCATCAGCTGTGTGGCTATAGGCTCTTTTACTGAATTCCTTTTTTGTTGCTGTTGTAAAAGTGGTGGAATAATGAATAGCACATGTTAAACAAATTAAGTAATTTAATCCACTGCACTAGACTAGGAACTGCCTAAAATTAAGTAACTTAATTAAAAAATAAAATTTTCTCAGGTTCTTTTTCACTTACAAGGCATGGAATATCTGTATCACAAAATGTGAAATTGGGGTGATAAACTCATTGGTCAGAGATCTAGTTCCAGATAAGATGGAGTAGACACACTCCATCCTGGATATCTAGGAAATGCAGGGATTATACATTTGAGAACTCTGGGATGTGAATAATACCAGGTGGATTCAGATGAAGCCCAGAAATCTATCAAATTGGTGAAATCCTTCTGGCCTAAAATCCAGACATAGGCATCATGGCAGATAAAGAAAGCTTCAGGGAGCCCTGGCTGGTGGCTCAGTGGATGAGGTGCTGGCCTGCAAACCCAAAGGTCACTGGTTCGATCCCCAGCCAGGGCATACGTAACCAGGTTGCAAGCTAGGTCTCCAGCCAGGTCTCCAGCCAGGTCTGTAGCTGGAGGCAGGTGAAAGGAAGCCATACGTTGATGTCTCTCTCCCTCTCTGCCTCTCTCCCTTCCCCCTTCTCTAAAAATAATAAATAAACCTTTAAAGAAAGAAGCTCCAGGGAAAACCTAATAGTTCACATGTGAGAAGCAACAGAGTTATTTCATGGAGTGACAACATGCGGGACCCACAGGTGCCTAATCTATGAAGAAGAAAATCATTCTTTCAAAGCTTTGACTTTAAAAAAGTGAATTAATATCTTTATTTTTAATTTTTTTTTATGTTCTCCCATCACTTGCCTTAATTTTGGGCATGGTCTTGGGAAGTACACATCAGAGTGGGATAAAGAAATTCATGAATTTTTGAGTAGAGAATTAAAAATGGGAGCCTTAGGAAACTGAAAAATACTGGAAGCTTGTGGAGAATAATTTGTAAAAGCAACCCCATACGTTGTTTACCAGTTCCTGGGCTCATCCTGGAAGCATACAAAACCAGTTAAGAATTGAACGAAGGGACAGAACACTGTTTAGGTTCTAGACTTTGTGTCACGCACATGGCTTTAGGTCGTAATACTTCTGCAAAGGCTTTAAAAACAGAATGGACATTTCACAGCCTGGAATGCTGGGCTTAATTTGCCACCTGAATTCAATGATCACCTTCTAAAACAGGAAATATCAATGTTCTCCGTAGGCTTTAAGTAAGACTCAAAAGTCTCATTAACATTGTATTCAAACTGTCCAGGATACAATCCAAAGTCACTCAGAATATGAAGAACTGCGAAATTCTCAACTATATGGGAAAGGCATTCAATAGATGTCAAGGCCAAAACAGCACAGATGTTGAAAATATCTGCCAAAGACCTTAAAGCAACTATCAACAAATGCTCCAAGGTGGAATGGCAAGTGTTATTAAAACTAATGGAAAGACAGAAAGCCTTAGCAAAGACATGAAAAACATAAAAAAATAGGTATATAAGAAATAGTATGTGGTCCATAAAATGTTCTTCATTGACCTGACAGAATTTTTATAAAATGCTATTACCTGAGAAAAGCATGAAGCAGAGCATACCATGTATAAGTTTTCAAATGAAAATGTGAGTGAGAAGGTATGTGGAGAGGCAGTCAACTTTCTACCAACATTTTTACTGATATGTGTATATGACAAGACTTCAATAGTAAGTGTAGTACATAACTTATCTTTGAGATACCATGAATGTGTGAAAATAGAATGTGCACTTAAATATGTGATATGTAAAAAGAAAAATATTGATTTGTTCTTTTCTTAAATTCCTTTTCACTCCACACAATATCTCTAATAAAATATTTTTTAAAAAATCTACTACTTGTGGGTTGATCCCTATATCCTTGCCTGCGGACCTTGAAGCAGTCTTAGGACTTTATGAATCCTTTCTCTTCATTTTTGCGCCCTGCCCTCGTTGATGCTGAATTGCCTATGCAAACACCAAGTTGCTCCCACCTTATGATTATGCAGAACAATCTGGGTCTTCATTACTTCCTGCCTCCAGATCACACTCTAAGCTTTGCCATGGGGATCTGGAGGGATCATTAATATACTTTATCCCACCTGATGTAGAGTTCTGCCATGGAAAAGCAGCTGTGGTTTATTGGTACTTTATGTGAATTTTTTTCCATTGTTCCTGCTATAAAATGAACCTCCCTTTCCCCACTCCTCAATTTATTTCTTTTGCCTTGCTTCTCCCTTTCCTTCTCTGGGTCCTGAGTAAATAAGGTGTTGCTGGGGGAGGCTAGGGCAAGGTTACAACAAGAAACCTCTGTTGTAACTTGTGTTGCCATTACTTTAGTGTTAGTAAAATCATTTCCAGATGTCAGTCCATTTAAGATGGCCTTGCCCACAGTATTTCCCTAGGAGATGGGTTTTTATAATGTTTAGCAAAACATTTGAGAGCTGAAAAGTCTCATCTCCTAGGTTTTCTTGAAGACATCACAGATACATGGAATCATATCTCTTCTTATTTCAGCATTGGAAGAGATAACATTTGGATAGAATACAGCAGAGATATGAGGTGAAGGCAGCAATAGACTCAGAAAAGGTTCACATTGGTGTGTTCTGCCTTGCTAGTGACAAACGCAGGTCACATGTGGCCATGTGTAAGACCATCCTTTCATTTTTTCAAGGCTTATACATGGCTTCCAATTCAGTGTCATAGGATTTTTCTTGTGACACACCTTGCTTCTCTGGGAGGGAGGCATGAGCAGGGGCAGAAAGTCAGGTTTAATCCAACAAACCTTACCTGTGTCACCTGCGTAGGAGGGAGAGGTACAAAGAGAGAATATATCAACCTTAATCTCTTGCCTAATAGTTTAATGGGGTTAGAAAACAAATGCCACCTGGGCTGTCTGAGGAACAAGCAGGATCACAGATTAATATGTTGTGGGGACAATGAGAAGGGAAACGTGACTGTAACAGCATACTGTCTGATTGACTAGATCATCTTGACTTTCATTCATAATAGCTTTTCTGATGAAAACATTAACATGATAAATATTATTTAAAAAATGTGGACCTCAGGAAAAAATCTTGTCTGAAAATAAGTAACTCTTATTTTGTGTTATCTGGTGCCCTGCTCTGGCTCCTCTGATGTGTATACTATAAATATTTGAGTCAAGGGCAGAAGCCACAGGCCCAAAAAGTGAGGTCTGTAACTTTTTGTCTTGAAGACTTGAAGCTCACACCTCTGTGTACTCCACAGGCATATCCTGAGCAAATCTCAATGCAATAAATAGGCATTTACCAATGACCTGCCACATTTGAGACACTGTCCTCATGCTTTGCAGTGTACTGAGTTAATTGGTGTATCAGTGCCCAGAAACGCACATTCCAGGAGCCATATTTTCTCAGGTAGCTGTGGCAGAAGACCACAGGCTTGGCTGCTGAAAGATCAGAAATTATTTTCTCACAGTTCTGGAAACTAAATACCCAAGATCAATGTGCTAGGAGGGTTAGTTCCTGATGAGAACTTTTACTAGCTTTCAGGTGGCTTCTTCTTGCTCTATCTTCACATGGCTTCTCTGTGCATTTAGGGAGAGATATCTGTGATGTCTATTTCTCTTCTTAAAAGGATAGAAGTCTAACTGGATTAAAACCTAACCCTTAAGAGCTCATTTAAGCTTAATTATCTCCCTAAAGGACTCATCTTTAAACATGGTCACACTGGGAGTTAGTTCTATGAATTTAGAAGGAGCACAGTTGAGTCCATAACATATGGGAATCAAAAAAATTATCAACATTTATTTTGTTATACTGATTTAGTACAAAACATATGAATAGATAGAAATGTACCTAGCTTATTTAAAATTTCCTATATTCTCAGATATTATTATTATGAACGTGTCAAATAAGTTGTCTTAAAATGAAGAGGATCCTAATTTAAAACATTCATCAACATTAAGAGTTTCCTTGGTGTCTGCTCCTATGATATTTCAGAACATGATAAAACATGAAATTAAGAAGGGTTTACTAAGATTGGCTACTTTTATTACATGATTTTTTCATTTCACAATGTGCATGCACATAATAAATATGTTTTCCAGATGCGTAACTGCTCAGAGGTTCCCACAGTCTCTGAAAGAAGCCAAGATAATTAGACATGAAATACCAACTGGCAAGTGATTACAGCCAAACCAAAATATGTTCTAATGGCTCTACATTCTACACATGTATGATTAGGCAAATCTCAAGGTTGTGTCTATGGCATGAACTCAGAAACAGCAATAAAATTTGGTCAACATGAACATTAACTATCCTACTATCTACTTTTAATTGGTTAGCAACAAGTACAATGAACATTTTTCACTTGTTAGTTTTCTTTGCACATTTCTGTCTAATTTTTCTCCTACCTCTCTTCCCATGTTCAGTAAGGCAAATCTGATTTCTCCTGCATGATGGCTGGCCAAGTTTTACTCTAGGAAAACAGAAGCTCTAAATTCTGGAAGGTGAGTGAAGTCATAAGTTGAAATTGCATGTTGGCTATTTAGCCTTTATTGAGATCTGTCCAGAAAGTATCCAGTCATGTACTATGAAAAATAGAGGTATTTAAACACTGTACACAGGACAATGATGCCTCAATCCTCTTCAAAGTAGGCACCTTGGGACCTCACACAGTTTTCATAATCACTATCAGCTACCCTGTCATATTTTCCTAAATCTCATTGGTGATCTGAAATGTCTTCCTTTTCAATAATGATTTTAGTTTTGGGAAAAGCTAGAAATCACAGGGTGCAAAATCTGGGCCATACGAATGCTGCGTTAGCTGGGTAATTTGAAGTTTCACCAAAAATCTCTGAACGAGGCATGATGCATGAGTGGGTGGGTTGTAATGAAGTTGCCAATCACCAATTGCCCATAGCTGTGGCCTTCTGAGACATAAGAATAGTTTCTGAGGAGGAATGTTCAAGCTTAGCACAAAACTTGATGCAGTTTCATTGCTCCAATCACTCAGTCACTTTAAATGTGATGGCCACACAGTACAGATGCTCACCCAAAAAAATCTACTGTCCCCACTGACTGGTATAGTGAAGTCTTCATTGTTCACACATGTGCATTACAGTCCACTCTCCTTGGCTGCCAGGTTACATCAATGTCACATGAACTGTTCTTACTCTACTAACAATGGTTGAACTTTTTCCTATATAAAATATTTTGGCAATTCTTACCCACGCATATGAACAATTAGAGGTGTTGACTATTCTATTTTGGCTTTATCTTGAAGCAGTGCCTGATGTTAGGGTTTAAGCACAAGTGCTTTATTTAGAAGGAAACCTCAGAATGTCAAGAGGAGAGTAGAGAGAAGATGCTGAAGGCCATTAACAAATGATCCATTTGTTGCTGAGATTTTCCCATTGCAGAAAGTGAGCTTATCATGCTGGAGACCCTCCAAGGATCATGTAGACAGGCCTCAGAATTGCCCCTCTGGAAAATGGACATTGTAGCAGCTAATCCCTGACTTTTATTCTCCACTGGTGGAAGGTTTTACCAGAGGAATTTCCTACCAAGCTGCCCTGCTCTCAAACTGAAAAAGTTACACTGGTTTTCCAGAAGACAAGCAAACAAAAACAACCCTGATAGCTTCAGATAAGGCCAAACTCAGACTGAATTTGAAATCTAAATTTCAGTCTCTTTTTATGAAAGACTTCCCCTATACCTATTGTTGGAATCCTCATCTTAGTTATTCCCAGACCCTTAGAGCCTCTTTATTTTCTACTCACAATAACAAGAGAAAAATTCTGAGCTGCCCTCAATTGAATTATAGCAGACTTGAGAGTGAGAGACAGAGACAAGAGTAATTACCCAGTTAATAGCTTTGGGCCAACTAACAATAGACTGCTCGCATTCCTGATTGTCTGTTGGAGTTTGAAACAGCTTCCAGACAGCTATTAGCTGACCACCAGCCACCACAGCATCTTGCTTAAGCATGAACTTGCAGGACTGTTGCCCACAAACAAGCAAAAGTAGCAAATATTTCTTCCTTGGATTGTGCACCTATCCTAAAACTTCCCCCACTTCACAACTCCCACCCCCTCCTTTGTCCATACAACGTAATTCATTCAAAACAACTTAACATCTTTACCTCCCAAACCCTAATGTATAAAATAGCTTGCCAACTCCAGGGCGGTAGACATGTATACCTTCCCCACCCACCCTGCTGCTGGTAAACAGACCCTAAGCCCACAACCTAGTCCTTTCTGGTTAACATGCGACTCAACCCTTATTTTAGAAAAGTGTTTGAGCATGGAAGTTTTTGTTTTTAACACTGCTTTCCTCTGAATACCCCCTGTTTCTTTCCCATTTATCTGCCCACTAAACATCATATTTTTGTGTGTCCACTTTCAGGACCTGGTGGCAGATTTTCACAACTGACAACAATTCAACGCAGTTACTGCATCACCTGAGGATGGTGACTTTGCTGCAAACAGGCAAGAACATGGATCTTGCTTTTAGGAGATCCAATTTATCATATGAGAAAATTTCCAATATTTCGAATTGCATGCTATTAGAAACAAGTTATTTGCCTGAAGTCTGCGTTAGCTTTTTTTTTAGCTTATGTTCACAACACACAATGCCTTCCCCCATCCTCACTCACAGGTAGCTATTTCATAGCGAAAGATCAGGTGACTGTGGCTCTGATATTTACTGAGATTTGCCTGAACCCTGCATTATCCCAGTGGGTTTCTCCTCAGCCCATGCCTGCCATTCATACTGAACTTTGCTGCTGAGTATCATTCGTGAGGACACATTAGTGAACATGGCCAGCTACTGTGTGTAGCTTCCTCAGACTGCTCTGGGCACTTGCACTCAACAGGGAGACAGTACGCCCTGAGAAGAAGTGCTTCTCAGTTTCTCCCTGATAGTCTGCGCATCTCTCCATTTCATCTCCCTACAGAAAGAACAGAAGGAGACACAGGTGCCAGGCTGATGACAGTGGCTCTTTTGTTTAGCAGGAGATGACTCTATGGCTATATGGGAAGCTTGACCTTATTTAAAAAGACTCTCTGATGTGTTCCCCAGGAGCCATCGATGAAGGTTTTAAGACACATGATTGTTCAGACATTCATTATCAAAAAACCAGTGAATTTGTCTGAGACAAGGAGATAATAGCATTTTTGATCTAGGTCAACTTCCCAAAGGAGGATTTCTTTTCTTCTACATGTTAGGCATTTTACCTTCTCTACATTGCTTATGACAGACAAATGTCATTTTTCTATCTATAGTAACACCTTAGAGTTTTCCTAACAGCCTATTTTTCTCTTCTCCAATCTCCATTTTTCTTACCAGTTTCTCCCTCACCAAACACACAGTCCACACACATCTGTGGGTGTTTTCCACCTGCCAAGAAGAGTGATTGCCTTTATTGTACATTGATGTTGGTGTGTTTAACTAACACCACCTCCCATGGAGAGCAGAGAGATAACAGGTGGCCCTTTGGTGCAGCCTTTGGGATCTCCCACAGCTGGTAGTTTGTCACTCTCCCCAGTGACAAGGTGTCCATTTCAGTTTTTTCTCAAGCACATGAATACCTCCCTATAGCTGGGTCTGGAAGCAGTCCAGCAATGTGTTCATTCCACAGTGAGTGCAGGTGTGATAGTCACTCTCCAAATCAGTCTGTAGTGAGTCCTGTCTCCTTGCACTTATACCCTTGGGAAGCCACCCCCATGTTGTACCAGGATTGCTATGTGTGATCAGTAGCATGTTAAGTAATGATGTCACCTTCCAAATTGGGTCATAAAGATAGCATTGGATAGGATCAGGAGCATTCAGGGTGATATAGCCGTAGATTGATTACAGAATAGATAGGGGGATATTAAGAAAATAAAGGAAATGGAGAAGCCAAAGAACTTATATGCGTGACATATGAACATGAACTAAGGGGGCCATTGCCAGAGGAAATGGGGTACTGGGACAACTGTAATAGTGAAATAAATAAAATATATTTAAGAGAAAAAATAGCATTGGCTTTCATCCCCCCCCCCCCCCAATCCCCAATTTCTCATTGCTTGCTCCAGGAAAAGCCAACTGTCATGTTGTGAGCAGGCCTCAGGAAAGACCCACATGGTGGGAAACTGAAACCTCTAACCAATAGTCAACAAGGAGCTAAGGCCTGCCAACAATTACTTGAATGAATTTGGAAGCAGCCCCACTAAATCCTGAGATGACTACAGCTGTAGCCAATAGATTTAATACAGCCACATGAAAGAACCTGTCAGAACCACCTAGCTAAATTAATCCCAATTCCTGAACCACAGAATCTCAGATAGTACCTGTTTAAACTTTGAAATTTGGGGGTAATGTGTTACACAGCAACAATAAAAAATGTACCAAACCTCCAGCCTCATCTTAATTCCCATTCACTTCAGGATGCAATTGCCCACATTGACTAATCTGGCAAGATTTTGTTGCCATAACTTTTATATATTAGTATGAATGTAATGCATGTGTCAGAAGATCCAACCCACAGGACAGTGTATAGTAGAAGGAAGTGCTCAATACATTTTTGTTGAATTAATGAAATATAAAATACATGGATATTATGTTCACAAACTCAAAACTTTACCCAGACCCCCAAAAGACCATTCAATCTGCCATAAGTTGAACGATGAGCAAACCCTGGATGTTCCACAAAATTCCACAAAAGGGTCACAAAATTCCACAAAGTTTTCAAAAAACTTCTTAATCCTGGGTGCCCCTGTTCCTGTGAGTTAGTCCTTCATGGAGGGTCTGGCTCTCCCCTTGTTGAAGGGGACACACCTCTGATGATTCTCCACCCTTTGCATGAAGTCAGTCCTCCGATTTTGGTCTTATCCACAGAATGGGCTGCTGACACTCTTGTCTCTAGCCTTTCCTCTCCTATTTCTCTTTCACCCACTTGAGTGGGCCTCACTCAGAATGTTGGCTTCATTCCTTATTTGGGGGACTCAGTGTTTCACTGAAGTTACTTGATGTTGTTCTTCCTAAAAGGAAGCCACAGGTCCAGCTGCAACTCACTAGATATTCTTGTCTCTCTCTGAAACTAATTTTAGTAATTCACTTATTCTCACAGTGTGACACTACCCATTACTTTTGATAACATCTTCTAAACTGGGCTTCAAGAAAATGGTCAGCAATGACACTGTAAGTGAATGTGAGGACAATAACCTCACACCAGTGCCCATATTCTCTACAGAGAGGATAGTGTCCCTATTCCAAGTGACCACTTTCCACATGCCCAGAGGTGTGGCATGATGGTGATCCTCTAGGTAAAATCTGACCATACCTATTTCTTAACCATTATCTACATCCACTTTCACCTATAACAGCAAAGTTGAGTAATTGCAACAGAGCCCTATAATAAGCCAAAATGAAACTGTTTTACAATGTGGCCCTTCATAAGGAAAATTTATCAACACCTACTAGATTAGTCTATGCCAAAAAACTTGTGATTTATAAACCTATTACCAAAATAAGTCTGGAAAATATGACTTTGGTAATGAAAGCAACTGACACACCAATAATTTAATGCTACAAGGTAAGAAAGTCACTTCAGTATTTAACAAAAGAACTGAATGAATAAATTGAATTAGCAATTCACCAGATCTCTATATTTTCTCATATTTAATATTTTCAACCAATAAGAATGTCCCTCAAGCCCAAACTGGTGTGCCAAAAGAAACTGTTGGTTTGATTAAAGCATCAGAGGGTGAGTCCCAGTTTTTGTCCTTTTTATGAGCTCAATAAATAAAAAGGAAAGAGAAAAGAAAGGAAGGAAGTTAATTGATGGGGATGGAAATTACATTATATTGGTCACTGAGGCTGAGAGAGGATGACTCACAATCCCTTGTCACACAGACAGAGTTGGGTGAATCAGGATTAGAAGGAAGCTACAGAGCCACTTAGAGGAAAAGAAAGAGGTAGCCCTGGCAAGTCAGGCAATGCAAGGGGTCACCACAGGGGTAACCTTTTACTTGAAATAGAATAATTACCTGGCCCACCCAGTCATGTGACCAATGAGAGACCTTCTGGCCAACAATAAGGTTCCCTTGTAGTAATCCTGTTCTGCTTTAATGGACTCAAATACCAGGTTTATAAAGGCAGGTTTGATGATGAAGAGAATAAGGAGAATGGGTGCTGGTGGTCCCTCTTCCTACGCAGAGAGAACGAGAGATTACCAGTGATAGGTGGTGTAGAACATAAGGCGTGAAAGAACATATAAACCTGGATGATCCTTTAGAGCTCCCATCCATACAAATGTACAAAGTGAAGCTGCTCTGGAAAATGGTCTGGCAGGTCTTCAAACAATTAAACATAGAGTTACTATATGAGCCAGCAATTCTACTCCTAGGTACACACCCAAGAGAAATTAAAACACATACCCACACAGTTTATAACAGCACTATTCATAATCTCCCAAATGTGGAAACAACCCAAATGCCCATCAATGAGCATATGGATAAACAAATGTGGTATATACACACAATGGGAAAGAAATTAAGCACAAATACATTCTGCAACATGAATAAACCTCGAAAACATTATGCTTAGTGAAAATGTTAGTCACAATAAAACATACTACATGACTCTATTTATATGAAACACCCAGAATAGGCAAATCTATAGAGGCAGAAAGTAGATTAGTGGTTGGCAAGGGATGGGAAGAGGGGAGGGGTATGGTGGGCTGATAATGAGAGAGTATGGGTTTTCCTTCTGAGGTGATAAAATGTTCTAAAATTGGCTGTGAGACAAGGCCTGAGATTAATATTAGTTGTATATGTCTACGAATATACCAAAACCCAATATATGGCACACTTTACATAGGAGAATTCTATAGTATGTGAATTCTAACTCAATAGTTGTTAAATATGTTCACAGTCATAGATATACTCCTCTATTACCCTTCTTTGTATTGACCACTCACACATTTGGGTTTTAATTTGGAAATAACTTGGAAGATGTTTGCATGTACCATTTCCACCAACACATAAAGAACACATCTACTTAGCTGAAAATGGTAAAGAAAGACAGACATTAGCTCTCAAGCCCTAGTGCATATGTGTTCCTTGTGTCTTTTAATTGATATTTGTCACCAACAATGAAGATAACCCTGAGAAAAAGTCATTATGTAAAATCAGAGTAGCAGACTAACAATCCATGGGACTTGCATCCCAGCATCTAGACTCTGCCATGGCTGGGAGATAATTAGGTTGATGCTGTGCAGTAGTTTGAGAGAGAAACCACTGGGAGTTCCTTTGAGCAGGCATGTTGCAGGTTCCCCCTGCCGGGAATCCGCTTTACAAAGAGCTTGAAGGTCATGAGACTCTTTTATGGTTTCTCTGCCCTCAGCTAAATGTTCTGTAAATAATTAGACATTAAAGGCTTGGAAATAATACATCCACCATATTCTATGTGCAGACGCTTAATTAGCAGAACTTGGTCTTGCTGGTCATTAAATCCCTGTGTCTGAAATGCCCTAGTCAGGGAGGAGAGATTGGAATTCTTCTCTAATATTGAATTTATGTCCCTTTGTTTTCCTGAGAGCAGATGTCTCCTACTCTGGGAGCATAAATTCAGAGTCTTCGAATTCCACATTTGCTTCCACAAATTATGTAAGCACTAGGGCTCTTTTATAAACATTGTGAGTTTAAAATTAAAAAAAAAAAAAAAGAATCAACGGACTGAATAATTTTAGTGCGGAATTTAAAAGCCTGAAAGCTGTTGACAGTGATGGTGTAAATGAGATAAGGGTAAGTATCTGGAGCTCATGAATATTCATGCCCCACTGCAATTCTGAAGGGGAAGGGAGCTCACACCGCCCAGAAAAATTTCGTGGATGAACCCCTAGTGGCCCCCGGAGACACCTCGCCCAGGCCCCACCCTGCTGAGTCCCAGCCTCAATTGTCTCTTCAGTTAGAAAATGAAGTCTGTGCCTGTTTCCCTCCTTCCTCCCCAAGGCTTTCATGAAGATCGATAAGATCAATACTGGGACTATGCTATGAGTCCCTTGAGACAGGGCCTGGGATTAATATTAGTGATTGTTATTTTAAAGACCTGTCTCCCAACCATTGTTGATGAGCTGGTCTAATGGATACACTTGCAGCATGACTGACCAAACTCCTGAAAAAAGTGAATCAAAATCAATTTTGCTTAAAAATATATCTGACAATTTAGGATATCATTTGAAAGTAATTGGAGGTATCCTGGGGTATCAAAAAGGCTGGGAGTTTACCTGTCCAGAGTTCAACTCTGATCATGGCCCCTTTTCCCTGTGCCTCCCCTGCAATTAGAAACCAGGTTAGAGGTGTCCCGCCTCCCCCGAAGCATCTGCTCCCTGGCCTGAGGAGAGGTGATGGAGTTCGATTTAGCCTGACAGTCCTGAGAATTTGAGAAGTGGGGCATCATGTTTTCTGATTTACTGGTTCAAGAGGGGAATTTTTTATTTGTTTTGTTTTTGAGTGAGGCAGCTACAATAGCAATATTTCATCTCACTTTGGCAGAGAAATGTAGGGTTGTTAATATATTTTCATGTGAGTGTCACATAGGGAAATAGTATGGGAAAATAGCGAATATTTAGGTAAAGTAGTATCATCCCTATTTTAAGGAGAAATAAGACTCAAAAATTCTCAGTGTTTGTTAAAGCCACATATAAAAAGCCCAGCAAGTACTAGAAGCTGGTCTTCAGAACCTCAGTCCTCACCCTGGTCACTCTGTAATGTGTAGCGAAGCCCCTGACCCACAGACCATCTATCTGGGGCCATGCAACCTTTCACTAAAGGGGTGCAGCTGACACCTCCACTGAATTGTTCCCCAGAAAGTGGCAGCACTATTAATCCCTTCACTCTAGAAATTAAAAGAGCTCCAGCACTACAGGATTGTTAGCCTGAGGGGAAGCCCAACAATCTTTCAGCATGTTAACCAGCTTTGAAACAGGCAAGCATGGGGACATTAATTTCTGTCACCTAATTCTCCACTCACAGCCTCAAGGCTCTGGAGCTGATGTGCATTGCAGTTGGCACCAGAGCTTAGTTTTACAACAACCTTGCCAGGGATGCTCTGGATATTGCAGTCAGGAGGTGGATCAGCTCATTGTCTCAGTGGGTGGGGACTCCTGGGGATGCGGGAAATGAACAGTAGTAGGCTGTACCATCCACTATGTCACGGGCTGAGCCATGTCCCAGCAGTCTGAGATATTGCCTATTATTTGTCTCATTTCTTTCTGCACCATAAAACAAACTGCACCACTAATTTGCCATAAATGATTATTACAAGCTTTGGTCAGGACACAAAGGCAAATTGGGTTCACCATGGAGGTTATCTTGCTCCTCATTTTATATTAAAATGCCTAGAAGTCTCCCAAGAAATTGCAAAAGATCACATTTATTCATGGCTCTGCATTTGCTAATTTGGCAAGAGTTTTGATCTTGCTTTCAGGGTTTAATGTAGAAATTTTATTGAACCTGAACAGACACAGCTATGTGGAATGTATTCAATGCCATGTTCTGTGATGTGTCAGAAAATATATATAGGTTTGCTGTCATCTCTCTCTCTCTCTCATATACACACATGTACATAATTGACATATATATCAATCATATATATATATATATATATATATATATATATATATCAGTCAAAAATTGAGACAAAAATGCACTTAGCTCCTAACAGCATAATGATTTCCAAAATCCTTCCTAATTTAATTTTCCTCATTTTTAACACAGAGATATTATGTTTTACATTGAAAACACCATGGACTAAAATATAGAGCATTATAATTCTATATCATTATCCTAAAAAATTCTAGAAAATAACAAGAGATGAAAATTATAAATTGAGCAATGAATGGAGAAGACCCAGCATGGATTATTTTGATATTAGATGAACAGACTAGGACAGGGCCATCTCCTAAGGACATGGTTCCTCAGTTCCCAGTTTTGGAAGTGCAGCCATCAGAACACCGCACTATGGCAACGTGACTGCATCTCTCAGAATAAGTGCCCCACAGGCTCAGGATTCTTGCAGTCCCCCTTGGCAGCTACACTTTATTTGCTATCTCTTTTTTAATACTTTGGTTGAGCTAAAATGAAAGAACAGCTTGAATGGAGAAACTGAGCAGGATTGTATGGTATCTTCACTGCAACATTTAAAAATGAGTGGCAAGTAATAGTTCAGCGATAGCTACCCTACTCTGCAACATCACTCTGATATTTTTGTATCCTTTTGAGTGTTAAATCAGAAAGGTACCCATCTATATTGCCTGAACTTTTCAGATTTAGCTGCCACTGCTTACCATGATTTGGTAGGTTGTAATGAAGGACATTGAGAAAATGTATGTGGGAGTCAGAGTTAAATAGCTCAGTATATCAAGTTCGAAGCTCCAAGAATGGTAAAAGTTTATAGCCAGTTTTATAATCCCAAAGTAATGCACCTCATGGTAATAACATAGACTTTCATACGTTAACACCAACAGAAAGCACAGGAGGGCTTCAGAGAACTTTGCAGTGTCCTTTATTGGATTTTACTGAAGAGCTCACTGGCAGTGAATTATGTTACTCTGTCATATTTGAGAATAAGTGGTCTTTAGTGAATGAAAAGAACACAGGATAAATGTGATGTGTGAGGTGGATAATAAGACAAAATTGGTGACTCCAGCTGGAATGGTCTATAGTTTCTTATGGCTCTGGAACAAATTACCACAATTTTAATGACTTACCACAAATTTATTATGTTATAGTCTGCAGGTTGAATTACAAAATGGGACTTACCAGACTAATATTAAGGAGCAGGCAAGGGTACATTTTTTCTGGAGGCTGTAAGGGAGTGCACCAAGTTGAATGGTGTCCCCTGCAAAATTTATGTCCATCTGGAATTTCAGAATGTGCCCTTTTTTCTGAAAATAGTCTCTGCAGATCTAACTAGGGAGGTTAAGACAAGGTTACCATGAATTAAGTTGAGCTGTAATATTATGTTTGATGTTTTTATAAGAGGATCTAGAACAGAGACCCAGGCTGATCCAGGGAGAAGCCCATGAAAGAAAGGAGGCAGCAACTGGAATAATGTGTCTCCACATGAAGACATACCAAGGATTGATTGCTGGGGGTCACCAAAAACTGGAAGAGACAAAAAAGTGTCCACTCCTAGTGACTTTGGAAAAGACGTGATTTTGCTGATACCTTTAATGTGGGCTTCCGTGCTGCAAATGTGAAACAATATATTTTTATTGTTTTAAGGCACCTGTGTTTGTGGTTATTTCTGATGACAGACTTGGGGCATTAACATGGAGAACCTGTTCCTTGTCATTTCCAAATACTAGATGCTGCCTGCGTTCCTTGGTTTCTGGTCTCCTCCTTAGTCTTCAAAATCAGCAATGATGGATGAATCCTTCTCATGTTGTTTTTCTCTGACCTTCATTTGTCACCATAGCCATCTCTGGTGTTTAAGAATTCTTACATTTAAACTGAGCCCATTGGGATTATATAGGGAATATCTTCATCTACAGGTGGTAGTGTGCAAGTCCAGGGACAACCTCTCCGAAATATCCTACAATGCATATAGATTACTTTATGTTAAAGTTATGTGACAAGCAGCTAGTGCAAGAAAGGCGTGTGGCCCCTCCCTTGTTTCCTTAAATAAAGCAAATAAATCTACCTTGTAAAAGGCACCCTTCTTGCTGTAGGGAGGCTAAAAAAATGTCAACAACTATTGTATACCTCTTACATTCAAAGATGAGTATTGGGTAGGAGGAAAAGAAAAATGAAAGATGATTGAGGAAAATACATCTTTAAAAATTCACATGCTAATGAAGTAAACAAAAATGGTAAAAACAAGTCTTATGATAGCAACAAAACATTTACTATGTAACTCTATAAGAAAGCACAGAATTATGGATGTTTCATATGGCTTCTTTATTAGAGTCTGTAAAGTAGAATTCCAGCTGTAAAACAAGACACTGAGCCACCCGGGATTCTGTGACAATCCAAGTAGCAATCTGTGGGGGAGCAGGACAAAGAGGAGCTCATATTATAAATGGTTCCTCCAAGAAGACATTGAAACTGAATTTTGAATAATATATATGGTTTAAGCAAGAGAAAAAAATGAGATTCCGAACAGCCAGAACAGTGAGCAAGGGAACTGAGGCATGAAAGTTCAATGAACAGAGAGAAGATGATGTGCGATTTTTAGACTGCATTTGGCCTTAGAATAAGAATGAAGTTTAATTTCCTTTGCTTGCCAGGAGCATGGAAGCCTGAAAATAGCTGTTCTAGTTGGTTTTCTCTTTGCCTTTCAATTACTTACTATTGAGTAGCACAGACAAGGACAGGCACTATGACATTACTTTCCCAAAACCAAATCCTTTGTTCTTTCCTTTTAGGGTTGTTTTTCGTGTGTTTAAAATAAAATTGGTTTATAGGCTACTAATTAAATAATAAGTTATGTATCACTGATGAAATTTAAAAAAAGAAAATAGTTTGTGAACAAATTGATAAGGAATTGGCACTTGAAATGAGAGAGGTTGCCTTTAAAACAAGTTTAAAATAAAACTTTTATTTCCTATTTATTTCGGTAATTGTGAAAAGTTTGTGGTACATCTTCTCCTGAGCAGAGATCCCTCCAAGTCTAAAAATGAGTTGGAGAGAAGGGACATGTAGGGTTTGGCAAATATGGAGCCCAAACGCCATCCACCTGCCTTCTCTTCGCTTCCCTGGAACCTGCTGATCTGAATTGAAGTTCTTTCCCTAAACCAGCCTGGTCCCAGAATCCTTCCAACACAGCTGGCCTTACTAGAAATATCTGGAAATTAAGTCTAGAAACATCTTCTAACCAAGAGGTAATTCAGAATCATCAGTATTACATTTCTCCCTGGTGGAATAAAATGGATGATCCAAGTTCACTCCAAGTGAGAGCCAGAAATGTTGCCTTAAGGCTTAGTTTCTATGAATTCCTTTCAAGCAGCGTGCCATTTTCTTCAGGGTTTTTGTTAATATTAAAAAATAGTTTTAAAGTTTGTTGACCCTAAATGGATTTTAAATGTTTCTAATTATTATGTAAATGTGAAGTGAATACAATCAATGTAATAAAATAAAATGCTCCCTGGGCGATGGTTCCATACCCCTCTGGGAGATATTTTCTGGGAGTCTAATTCTGAAAAGAGAAAATTATCTCTCCGTCAGCAAAATGTACCATACATGCTCTAAGTGGGATGTCAGCCCTGTCCTTGAACTTGTAATATAATGTGGCTGCCCCAGGTGGCTTTTCTTCTGATGGCAGAGATCAACAGCCTTATTTTAAAAAGCAGTCCCATGTATACATGACTGTAAAGAATTTAAAAAATTCAACAGATGGGAATATGAAGGAATATAAAAACAAGACAAACGTAAAGTGAACCAAGAGATTAATTTGAAAAAAGAAAGAAAAATAAAAAAGATGAGCCTGGTTTCTAGGCTGGGTGTTTTTGACCATTATAAAATTTTTATACTTCCCAACCTGTCAACATACAATGTGTGGCATTTGCCCTGATCATGACATCATTTTCCAAGCTGGCGATCACCAGTACATTTAAGAAGTTTCTTTCTAAAGGAACTTGGCTGTTGCATTTATCACTCTTGGTGGGGAAAAGCCATGTGAGCCAGAACTGTCTTCTGGGGCCTTCAGTCGTTGGGAGTGTGGGAGGGGACAGGCTGGGGAGGACTCAGGGGAAGTAACTATGCATCCTAGATGAGCCCTGTGTGTCATCTGCTTGAGGCTAGCAGATCAGGCTCTCTTCTCCCAGCAAAGTACCCAAGACCAGAAGAGGCAGAGACTCCAGCATGATGGCTGAGTCTCTTTCCCATGTCCTAACGCTCAGAACTCCGTCACTGGGAAACTAATGGGCCACGTTCCCTCACACAGCACCCTGTCCAATTAGCCTGTCATTCTCATCTCTTGGGGCAGTTCTTGCATTGCTGTTCTTGCCCAATGTCTTGGCTTAGTCAGCTCCTGGTGAGAGAGAGGGGATGAGGCTCTGCCTCCAGCCTAGCACAGATTTCAGAGGAGATTCAGCATCTTTAGCTCCTGAGTAAATGTCCCAGATTTCTGGGTTTAGTGTGTTTCCAGATCACTGGAAGATGGCTGTGAACACGGCCAGGGCTTTCATTTTCTGAGTGCATCAGAGGTGAGCTAGATGACAACACAACCCTGTATGGTGTTAAGAACAGCTGTGGAAAACTGCTTCAGGAGTCATAACTAGGAAGAACAGAGGACTCTGGAGCTGGAAGAGCAGCAGGATATCAAACCTGTCATCCCCCTGTTGACAGATTAGGAGACATTTCCACTCCTGCTGGCCCAGGGCTCAGGACAGACATCTGGTGGTAGCTGCCCCACTCACACTTCTCAGGCTTGGACCATGCAGTCAGGCAGCCTCCATGCAACAACCAGCACCCAGTGCAGTGTGAAAAGTTCTGCCTGAGGACTGGAGGTGGGGGCCTACTGATCTAAATGCTGATCACATCTAAAAATACCTTCATAGAGACCATTAGATTAGTGTTTGATAGGCAAATGGGCCCTATAGCCAAGTGGACACATAAAATTAACCATTGTGGTCAGATTCTACCTACAGGCTATACACCTGCATTTTACACTAATCTGTTCACTGTAGCAATCAGGGTTTTGCTAGAAGAGGAGCCATGTGGGAAGGGATGCAATAGGGAGCGGATGGACAGGGCATCCCCTGGTTACTCTAGGCTACATTGCTGTTCTTTCATAGGTTTCCAGAACTGGCAGTTAGGAAAAGGCTGCAGTTCAATGGATAAAATGGTTGGGGTATACAAAAGAAAAAAGATAAAATGAAAAAAACAATTGTCAACCCACTTACACCTTGGCTCACTAATTTTCAAGAGTGAGGCTGCAATACTCACATGTCCCTGTATGCTCAGATGCACTTGCAAACTTCAAGTCATTATTCAAATAAACCCTGCTTGTGTCTCTCCGGTATCTGAACACACAGACATAGACAGGCACACACATGGGGACTTTGGAGTGCTACAGCTGTGAGCAGGGAATGCCAAGGATTGGTGCCCAGGATCAGAAACCAAGACGAGGTGAGGGAGGGATACAACACTTCAGTCACCTCGAATTTATACTTTTAGCCTCCAACATGGTGAAACAATACATTTCTGTTCTTTCAAGCTACCCAGATGTTGGTACTATTATGGCAACTGCAGAATGCCAGTAGACCTGAGGTCTGAATAGGACCTTTTCCCCCCTGGTCAGCAATGAGGGAGTTCAGTTGAGTTTAATCTCCATTAGGAACAACGATAATTTATCCTGAAAACTCTGATCATGCCTTTTCTCTTAAGCTACTTTTAAGTGTTTGAGTAGCATTAACCTTAAGTCTGCCCACATATAGTTTTAATGACTCCCCTTGAGACACTTATTTGAGCTTCTCATCACCCCTGTTTGTTTTCCTTTTATTACTGTATATTAACTGTGCTACCTTACTGCAACTTGGCCTTAAGAAGGCTATTTCCTTACAACTTTTGCTCATCACAAAACCTTTACATTAACTTAGCACTCATTTGTGTGGACTGTAAAATGTCCCCTAGGCATTAGTAAAAACCTTTGACTCCTCTCAGCCAATCCTAAAATACATTGAATATTTAGACTAATAATATGAGTGGCAATCAGTGGAGTGTTTGCTCTTGCTTAGTCACCAATAAAATGACCCCCTTCTCACGTTATTCCCTCAGACATTTTGCTCAGTTTCTAAAAAGAAAAATAAATGGGCCAAGTTCTCTCACTGGCTTTTTCTACCACAGGAAAAGACACTTTCTTTAATGATTGAGGGCAATTCAAAGATCACCTTCTCGTTGCTTATTTAATCCTGGATGAGCAAGAAGGTTGATCCGGATAGAGCACGTCTCTTTAGAGATGGCAAGACTTTCTGCTAATCACCACTCTTTCCTTTGAAAAGTGACGGAAGACCCTCTCACTCAGAAAAGGCAGGTACTGGGAAACTGAGTCCTCTCTCAGCTTGCTGAATTGCCGTTCGTGGAACACAAGACATAAACTAGTCCTGGGTTGACTGGGGAAGCATGTGCCCTTATGTCATGGCATTTCTCCTCCTGGGTTGGCCAGGAGCCATTTTGATGAAACAAGGGGTCGTCTACTGAGAGGGTAGAAGTTGCTGATTTCTTTCATATCTACATGACTTATTGATGGCTTTGCTGAGCACCAACTACCTTCCATTTCATTTCCATCCCTCATTTCCCACCAAATGCCTATAGTGCAGGAACAGCAGGTTTGAACTATACCACAAAGGGAAGCAATGTGGTCTAAACATGTTACATATTCTCAGGATACAGAAAACAGACTTCTGTTACCCTAGTTGGAGCCATTCCTTGATAAAATTATGATTTTATCGAGATGAACTTCTTAAAAGTTAATTAAGTTATCCAGATTCCTTCATTACCCCTTCTGTTTGGGTAAATATTTCCACAAACATTTTTTTAAATTTTATTTTTTTAATTACTTTTTTTAGAGAAAGGGGAAGGGAGAGAGAAAGAGAAGGAGAGAAATAGTATATGGTTGCCTTCTTCATGCCTCAACTGAGGATGTGGCCCAAAACCCAGGCATGTGCCCTGGCTGGGAATTGAACCAGTGATCCTTTGGTTCACAGGCTGGTGTTCAAGCAACTGAGCTACACCAGCCAATGCCATTAAAAAAATTTTTTTTAGGCCCTGGCTAAGTGGCTCAGGAGATAGGCACTGGCCTGCAAACCTAAAGGTCACTGGTTCAATTCCCAGCCAGGGCACATAAACAGGCTGTAAGCCAGATCTCCAACCAGGTCCTTAGCTGGAGGCAAGTGAAAAGCAACTATACATTGATGTTTCTCTCCCTTTCTGCCTTTCTCCCTTCCCCTCCCTATAAAAATAATAAAATTTAAAAAATTTTTAGAAGATATTTTATTAATTATTTTTTAGAGAGAAGGGCAGGGAAGGAGGAAGAAAGTGAGAGAAACATCAATGTATGGTAGCCTTTCACCTGCCTCCAGTTATGGACATGGCTGGAGACCTGGCTTGCAGTCTGGTTATGTGCCCTGACTGGGAATTGAACCAACAAACTTTGGATTTGCAAGTCAACACCTATCCACTGAGCCACCAGCTAGGGCTGCATTTTAAAATATATTAAAATGAGACCCAAATCCAAAAATTTTGAACAAGTCATTTAAGTTGACAATTCCATGTTTTTACCTGTGATGCAAAGAAAGGACATTTAGATGGTCATTAAGGTCTTTTTCTATTTTCTCCATCACCAGGCACAGCAGTTTTTAAAACTATGAAGATCCTCTCTTAAAACATGAAAAATAACAATGCCTGGAAATTGCTGCATTGTGATTGATTTAACTTGTTATTCAGTTTACCAAACAGCTTTATAGTTAAAATTGAACTATTCAGAGACATACCATCTACTCAATATTTTATTACTTATATTCAAGGACAGTTGGCATATATACTTCAAAATGAGACATAAATTGAATTTTTTAAAGAGACATATCCCCAAAATTTAGAGTCAGTAGTCATTACTCTCTGAACATTATAATAAAAAATTGTTATAAAATTATGAGCTTTGCCACCTGAAAAATTAGTCTCTAGCATGAAAGATTGATAGAAGATGCCTTTCTGGTGAGATTTGGGTGTCTTTGTCAATATGGTGAGTATTCTCCAGAGACACATGAGGAAAGTCAGTATTTGGAAGGAAGTTTTGTTTCTATCTTTAGTGAGTCACTTGTCTCGTTTCAAAGTGATTTTATACCAAATGGTCACAATTTACCTGGAGCTCAAACACAGGACAGCAGTGAATGGGAACATCACCCTGATTGCAGCCTTTTCTCAGGGACAAAGTCCAGGGTTTTGAGGACCCTGTTGCCAGGGGCCCAGGGAAGGTGAACTGTGTTGGAAGGCTAAGTTCTGCCTTCTGCTGCCCCTCCTGGAGTACTTGGTAGTGAAGCAACGTGATGCCTGGGCTGCTGTAAGCATTCTAGAAGCATACCTGCAAGATGAAGGAGAGCAAGCAAGACTGCACAGAACACTCCACTTGTATCATCTCATTCTACCCTTGTGCAAACTCTAGGACAGGACTTCTCTGTTAATCACTTCACACAAAGGGGAAGAAGCAGGCCACACAGGAGTCAAGTGACTTGCTGAGTCACAAGTGGGTCAGTGGCAAAACCAGGACTGAGGCCCAGGTGGGAACCCCAGGGAGCCTGCAGAGCCCTCGGTCAAGAAGCTACTTGAGGTGAATAACAGTTGCAGCATCCTGTGAAATCCAGACTCTCGGGGTCACCAAGGACCAGCGCATGGGGATCCACATTGTCCAGAGGCCTAGCTCACTTGCGCGTGCATTAGATGTTTAGAAAGGCTGCTTTAAGCTAAACTATAGGAATTAGTATTAAAGTAGTAAAATTTATATAAACTCTTGCATTTATGCCATTTTTACAATACGTGGAGAGGCTAGATGGTTTTTGTTTGTTTGTTTGTTTGTCATTGAAATTTCCAAGGGCTTTCAGGCACTGGAAAGTGGAACACCCTGGCTGCCCATTTCAACTTAATTCACATTTTTCCCAGCCTTATTGCAGTTAGACAATTGAACATCAGAACTTTCCACCTGTTCTGCGAAGTTATCATGTTTCTTCCCTAATGAGAAGGTGACCAGAATTTCACATCCCTGACTCTGTACCTACCTCCTATGAGAACACAGAATTGCTGCAGTGTTCCAGAAATCAAAGGGGACAGCAAAACAGGACAAACCCAGGGAGCAGAAAGGTCACTCATTTCCTCAGTGTCAGCTGAGGTGAGAACAACGTCAGCTTTAGATTTTCTCTTCTCCATGTAGTCTTTTTCTCTGTCTCTCCTTCTTCCTTCCTTTACCCACATCTCATTTTCTTTCAGTCTCTCTCTCTCCCTCTCTCTCTCTCTCTCTCTCTCTCTCTCTCTCAATCTCTCCTTGCCCCCTCACATCTCTTACCCTAGTTTTCTCTACCTCAGAGACACTTCAGGAGAAAGCTGTCTCATTCACCCAATGAACAGTGTCAGAGTCTCCTTTGTGTGTGATCTGAGATGAATGTCGATGAATATTCAGCAGTGAAAACATAGGCCCTGCCCTCATGCAGCCTAGTGTCAGGTGCCCTGATGAGCCTTTAATGGGAGGGGGTCCAAAGGAGGAGGAGGGTTCATGCAGTGCTAGGGGCTCCCAGTGTAGGCAAAAGTCACGGGCTGCCACTTCCATATGGTCCCATTTTCCTCCCAGCTTCAGATGGAGCCCTGGAGAAAGCCAGAACTCACTGCTCCTCCCATGTACCTTGCTGAGCTGCAGAGATGGTGCTATTACGTATTTTAACCTCTTTGCAACATCCTAGTCACAGCTGTAATGGAGACAGGGGCACAGGTGTTTTCTTGGGAATCACTTTGTGTCAATTTCACAAAGTCAATGTAAGGATTAACACTAACCTGAAGGACTTGAGATCATGAAGAGGAACCTGCTATTAAAATTTTGCCATTTGATGTTCTAAACAGAATTTTAAATCCGTATAAGTGTGATGGGGGAGTGGATATGATGCCCTGATTTCCAGTCTCTGGACATAGAACTAGGCAAGCTGAAGGAGTTACCTATACAGATGTCAGCCCCTGTCAACACTCCCATCAGAGAAGAAGGAAAGCCTCCTTCATATGTATGTAGACCCAAACACACACTGCCAGCCTGGATCACAAGCTCAATAGAATGTATTAATGCTAACATGGAGAGAGCTGCATGCATGAACACCATGTCTCTGTAACCCTCAATTTCAGGGGGTATTTAAGTGGTCCATTTCTTTAGGCTTCTTTGATATTGAAAGTGACAGGCTTATAAATAAAATATTACTGGGTATCCCAGAGGTCTCAGTGACTGTTGGAGGTAATACTATATTCATACACTGAGACACTTAATGCAGAGAAACTATTTGTCTGCTATAATTTTGCTTGTAAACTGTAATGACAATATTATTTTAGAATAAGACAGCATCTCCTGGGACCCACCAAGAAAGATGCAAATATGTCTTGGAGTTAGTAGATTTGCAGTATGTTTACCCAAAAATTTTTGTTTATAATTAATATTGTCCTATATTTGTCTGCATAAAGTAACATGGCAAAGCAGTTTTCAGGTATCCCTGGACACCTCACAGTGTAAACAGCAATTATTTATGTCACAGAGACTGCCACTTATCATGGCATAAATTCCTCCTCTTTAGGGCCTAGGAGCATCATAAATCAAGATCTGGAAGTTAGATTTAAACACTGAATATTTTCTTTTCAATGAAGAATGATATTGATGGAACTAATGGATTTACTTGATGCTATTATCATTCCTCTTTGCTCTGACTACATGCTGTTTTCCAAATAAATTGTCCTCAAATTTATCTGTGTAGCACAAAATGCATAAAGATTTCAAATTATTTAATTGACTTAGAAAACACCTTGACATCTTAAAAAGACAAAACAATGCATTGGAGTCCCAAATAATCTGTCTTATTGTATGGTTCAGAGAATCACTTTTGAAAAATCTGTACTTTAAGTATGAAAATAAATGAAATATCTACATAGAAAAGAAAATTTTAGGAGGGATGAATTTAGCAGCATGCCTGGTTAGTTTGATAAAAACATGGTAAATAGTAAGCTTCTGACTGATAGCTTGCTTGGTTTAAATCATTGCAGATTGAGGAAGAGATAGAGCTGCTTAGTATTCTATGTATCTGAAACTGGGTCCCCTGCCTTTGTGAGGTCTGGGTGTCTAACCTCCACCAGCAATTCTGCCGCTGGACCTTTGAGATCCCATGGAGGTTCTTTCTGCTGAGGGAGGCTGTTCTTCCTTCCCTACGCACTCCCATAGCCAGGAGGATGTGTGACCCAAGGAAATGGTGGCCCTGTGGTTATTTTTATTCCCTCTCAGCTTGGATGAACTTAGCTCTGACCTAAGAAGATCATTTCTGCCTCAGCTGAAACTTCTGATGGAGCAGCTTTACGGCTCTCTGTCTCAGTGGATAAAACTCAGCATTCACACAGCATTGAGTGATGTCTACCTATGAACTGAGGAGTCATAGCCCATCGTGGTCCACTGCATTGGTCTTGAATAGAGTAGCTCTCATTCTGTTCCAAAAGCTTACTCTTGTGCACTCAGTGAAATCCAACTTGCTAGGTTGGTCCTCAAGCCCCACATTGGTTCCAGTTTCCCACTATGGACCTGAAATTGATTCATTTCCTGCTGCTGTTGCAAATAAGCAGACACAGCATAGCTTATAATTAGGCAATAAAATTGAAAAATAAACACACTATTCATAGAAAAAACACAGGGCCATCATGCCTAGTTCTTGTACCCAGAGTAAGTGAAACATGAGTATTTCCTTAAGTAACTTACACTTCAATAACAACTATTGCAAAACCATGTCAGAGATAAGTCATGACCTTTATGGATATGACAATCAGGTGAGAAAATGGCTATTTTTCCACCATGAAAAGACTAACTGTAGGCTTGCTAACCTTGGTAATTCTGTGTGTTTCCATCTCATTCCATGTCCATTAAGTATTTTACTATTATTATTATTATTATTATTATTATTATTATTATTTAAGCAAAGCCTTCTAAAAATTAGACTTCCTTGTACCTTTTTTACAGATAAATGTTCTTGTTGCAATTTTTCTGCAGTGCTTCTTTCTGAGTCCTCCTTTCCCTCTGAGATTTATGAGAGGATTCACCAAAGGAGCAAGCTAAGGCAAACTTGTATCGACTCATAAATGCGCTCAGCAGATTTCTGCATGCAGGCACGCTTTTTTTTCAGTAACCAAGGAAAATCCCACATGGCCATCAAGAGCTTTGATTTCTGTTGGCAATCTTTCTCACTCTCTCATTCTGCCTTTTCTTGGCTTTATTTCTATTCTACTTTTGGATTAAGTCAGGTTCTGGGCCAAGTTGGTTCTGATTCTGACTTAAATTTAAAATCAGCCCCTTATGTTCCCAACTGGTGGCACAGCTGAAAATGTTATGGCCTGACCCTCTGACTTTTTCTATTGAATGGCCAGTACAGTAAATGGTTGTATGTGTGTGTGTGTTAGTCTATACATGCATATGTGCATTTGGCTATTGGCTAATTGGCCTTGGAGACTGATATCTTCTGGCACTTGAGATAGGCATCTGCTTGCCACTGAGCCGTGAGATACTGTTTTTATAAGGATGATGGAAATCTCACCATATTGTTTATGTCATTCCCCACATCACAGATTTCTCTGGTCCTCTGACAATGGATAAAATCTTCAATGGTGTTTGTCTTTTTAGCATGCCACCAAGGTCTCAAGTCAGCAAGAAAGAATTTTTTTTTTTTTTTCCATCTGGAATGAAGAACAGCTCTGTGAGTTCTGCAGCTGTAATGAACTAATGAATGTTTTAGCCCTACCTTTCCTTTAAAACCAAGGCTTTTGATTCTATTTGTGTTTCAGTAGGAAAAAAAAAAAGAAGTAAAAATGTTTCTTACTCTCCTTTATTAAAATCATAGAAGTTATTTTCTTTTTCTGAATATTTCTGAATATTTTCTTTTCAATGAAGAATGATATTGATGGAACTAATGAATTTACTTGATGATATTATCATTCCTCTTTGCTCTGACTACATGCTGTTTTCCAAATAAATTGTCTTCCTAAAATAAATAAAATAAATTCATCCCTCCTAAAATTTTCTTTTCTATGTAGATATTTCATTCATTTTCATACTTAATGTACAGATTTTTAAACAGTGATTCTCTGAACCATACAATAAGACAGATTATTTGGGACTCCAGTGCATTGTTTTGTCTTTTTAAGATGTCAAGGTGTTTTCTAAATCAATTAAATAATTTGAAATCCTTATGCATTTTGTGCTACACAGATAATAATTTATCACTATAAATTAGTGATAACCTACTCTGTTCTTTTTGCCAACTAGCATATATACACATTCTCCTGAGCACATGCACATGCCTATGAAATATCTTAGGTACAGTTTAAGGATACAGACTTCAGAAAGACATATTTACCAATAAAGAATAAGGGGTGTATAGATAGGAAAAAAAGAGTTTTGCAACTGATTTTGTGGCTTGGAGAGAGAAAAAGAGATACCGAAGAGTTTTACTGAGTGTGTTAACAATTGTGTGACTGGCTGTGAATGTGGAGTGGAATGGGAGGCAGCAGCTGGTGTGTCTGGAATTTCCTGACTCTCCTAGAAATCTAGAGGTTTCCCAGGAGTGGCCATGCCTTACCTCTTACCTCTCTCCATGATCACAGAGAAGTCCATGCCAGTTCCCAACCCCTTAGATGATAACAGCATACAAATAAACTTTAAATTTGAACTATTGACTTAAACCACAGTTTAGCTAGCAAACTGGTGAAAATAGCACATGATGACACATTTATCCATAAATACCTCCTGAATTCCAGAGCTTGCCCAGGATTTGACTGGGTTTTGGCTGAATTTGTGTGAAATGTATTTCTGAGCAAACACGTTGATATCTGCTCCTAGCTTCAGAAAAAAGAATTTGACTATGAGATTTCTTACTTTCAACAGAGCTTCTGTTCTGATTTGTTTTAGATTTTTTGAGCATTCATACAAATTTAAGTGATCTCAAGAATCTCCAGAAATTAAAAAGAAAATAAAGTTTAATTTCATATATCTCAAACTGCCAGTGTCTGAAGTCTTACTTATTTCCTCAAGTCGAAAGAAAACCATGTTTAGTTAAGAATGGTCTTGCTGAATAAGTTGAAAGATGAAAAAATAATAAAGGAGAGCAAGAAGGGAAAAAATGGGGGAAAAGTAGGAAAATAGTTGAAGAAACTTTAGTACAATAGAAGTAAAATTTGAATAGTTTTTATATTCAGTGTTTAAAAGTACAAAAAAATAACTTTAATCAAAGTGAATCCATTAGTAAATTAGGCTAGTTTGATAATTTTGGTTTTAAAATTATTTTATAGCTTTCCCACCTATTTTAGAAGAGTATAAAACATAAATCAAACTAGTCTAGCTTATTAAAAATTTAATTATTTCTTATTAAAATCCCACTTAATTTGTACTTTAAAATATCTTAAGCTTTTAAAATATATTGATCATGTTATTGCTCTGTGACATTTAAATTATATGTGATATTTTGTGAAAATATTTGAATCATAACATATATTTTAAAATTTGTTTTATGAACTACATACAATGTTACAGATAATAAGATAGTGATTTAAAGATATACTTTCAGAGGACATTAAATATGTTTATATGTGTTTGTGTTTATCTATTAAGGTGAAGTAAGTATAATTTTGTCTTAAAATGTAAAGATCTGGTTGTGCTAGAATGGGAAGAAAGGTTAGAAAAGACATTTTAAAATACATTACAGGCAGATATTTTTAAAATGTCTAAATAAGTGTGAAAAATATAAATGGAAGTGAGTTTTGATTTATGTTATTTGTGACTAATAAATTTGAAAGGAGCAGCAAAATGTATTAAAGTTTTGATGAAGTTTGCTCAGTGTCAATAATTATAAAATGAAGAAAAGATTTGTAAAAACTTGTCTGCAAATTATTGTATGAATGGCATTAAAAAACCCTAAAAGTTATATTTTCTTTCTGTGAATTTTACTTTTTTCTTTCAATTTTACTTTTGAATACGTTAATATACATTCTGCTATTAACAGGAAACATAAAAAGTTACTTTAACCTAAGAAAGTCAGTAACAGACTTTCTTATCACCAACTTGTTTAACTTTTATTCTTTTTTATGCTCATGAACTATATTAGAACAAAAGGTTTTTCCATTCTTTTCTTCTCTCTCTCTCTTTTTTCTTTAAACAAAAACTAAAATCTCTAATAGCAATGGTTACCTATCTGCTGAATTGTTTTGTTTTGTTTCATTCCAGACTAAGATTTGACTTATTCCTTGTCTTTAGATATTTATGACAGGTTTATTTATTATCTTCTATTCTATACTCATGCCCCAATTTCAGAATAATAAAACTTTTGGATGCCTTCCTTACTTTAACTATCTAAGGGCTTCTCTGGTGGTAATAGAGACCCAGTAAAAACTGACTCCTTTACTTTATAGAAGAAGGAATGCTGGCAATAATTGGGTTCAATTTCCATTCTTTAAAGTTTGAATTCTTTTCACTTCATTCTTGCAGCTCTACTGCTTAAAATCAACACTGAAGGAAAAGGCACATCATAAGCAAAACCTGCTCTCTGGGTTAATTAGAAATAAAGTCATCAACATGAAGACCTGTCAGCTTCATGGTTTTGTGGTTTGGATGTTCACATACACTGTCACACATTAGCAAACAGGCAATAGTGGATGGGATAGAGTAGAATATTCTGGAGATGTTTCAATGACCTATATAGATTCACCATCATAGATTTGCTTTTGATTTCATCCTTATCATTTGATTACCTATGTCCTTCAAAAGAGGACTCCGCCCTCCTCTATTTTGGTGTAGCTTGTCATAACCAATGTGCCAGAGCTGTTTCACCCCATGGACCCTTGTCAGCTGGTGTTTCATTTCCTTCACACTTGCCTGAAGGCCTTGGCCACACATGACAACAGACTGAATCTTCTAAGGAAACATCAAAAGAATTTCCATAAATAGCTGACATGGTGCTTCAGACCAACTCTTCCCATTAAGGGCACTCATTGAAGGATACAGATTTCACAGTGAAAGCTGAAGACATTGTCCCAGGGAATGTGGTATCAAGGCACTAAGTATTCCCAGGACTCATTCCAGAAACAGGCAACTTGTAAAGGATTCCTGTTTAACATAAAATAACATTGCAGAGGATAAAGTGGACCAAAAGAATAGATTTAGCCCTGGCTGGTATTACTCAGTGGACTGAATGCTGGACTGTGAACCAAAGGGTCACCAGTTCAATTTCCGGTCAGGTCACATGCATAGGTTGTGGGGCAGGTCCTCAGTTGGGGATGTTTAAGAGGTAACCGCACACTGATGTTTCTCTCCCTCTCTCTCTCCCTCTCTTCCCCTCTCTCTTAAATAAATTAATAAAATTAAAGGAAAAAGAATAGATTTAATTTTGATTAAAGTTCTGTCCTTAATGAGCAAATAAGAAACCCTTGCGTTTCTTCATTTGTCTCTAACACTCAATTTAACAGACAAGAGTTATACAAACTGAAATGAAGCACCCTTTAAATATCTTGTTCCAACTAATCCCTCAGAATTAAAAAAAAAAAAAAAAAGCAAAGATCTTTTGAAAGTTCTTATTTAGATTATAAGCTAGTAAAATTGTTAGGTGTTTAAACATAATAATTCTAGAAGAAAATAATTACATATATATTAATTGTCTCTATAGACCTTTTTTAAAATGATGCCAATGATTAAATATAATGCAAACAATTTTATTAAATCAATTTTTTACTTTTTTTGATCATGTAGTTGCTAACAGAAAATCAATAAAAATATTTTCTTCTTTTTATGAGAATGTAATTTTAACTATGACCATAAAATAGTCTTATAATGTCCATGAACACTCCCCCCAAATGCAGATTGTGTCATCATATGGCCCATGAAACACTGGCCTTACGATAGCAAATGTCACTTCTGGGCAAAGGGGAACATTGACAAATGTTATAATCTCAGGGAAAGAAGGTGCCCTTAAACTTACAAGATACTAAAGAAAAAACATAGTAGTGGTATATTTGATGCTTTTTTATGTCTGACCTCTGGAGATAAACTGATAACTGCAATACAGATAATTTTGAGAGCTGTAATTTCAAGATGTATAAAGCATTGTGAAAGGAATTCTTAGTCTTGACATATAAGGTTTGTACAGAAAATATCCAGCCATTGTTAATATAAGGAAAATTGTTTTTCATAAAATCAATGTAACCTGGCAGCCAAAGAGAGTGGACTGGAATGCACATGTGTGAACAATGATGACTTCACTGTACTAGTCAATGGAGGTAATAGATGCCTTTGAAAGAGCATGTGTACCATGTGGCCATTGCATTCAAAATGAGCAAATAGAGCAATGAATCTGCATCAAATTTTGCCTTAAGCTTGAATATTCCCCTTTGGAAACTATTCAAATGATTCAGAAGGTTGCAGCTATGTCTCAACAATGTGCCTGATCATGCATCACATCTTGTGCAGAGTTTTTTTGTGAAACATCAAATCACCCGGGTAACTCAGTCCCCCTACAGTCCAGATTTGGTGCCCTGCAACTTGTTTTCTTTTATAAAAAACAAAAATCACCTTTGAAATGGAAGAGATTTCAGATTATCTTGAAGATTCTGGAAAACATGATGGGGTAGCTGATGGTGACTGAGAGAACTCTGTGAGGTTCCAAGGTGTCTACTTTGAAGGGGACTGAGGCATTATTATCCTATGTAGAGTGTTTCTTGTGTCTTGTATCTTTTTCAATAAATGTCTCTATTTTCCATAGCACATGGCTGGAAAATTCTGGACAAATCTTGGATAGCTATAGCTCTAAAACTATATATTATAGCTGTATGGCTTTATATACTGATAAACATCTTTTATAACAAGTAAATAAAAGTGGTAAGTAAGTCAAACCATAAACTAACCATCAGAGGGGAGCAAAAAGAGGATGGATGTAATACAGCAACAATAAAATTTAAAAAAAAATAAACTAATCATAGACAATCAAGAAATCAAAAAATGCTATGGCCAGAGCCACACCATAAAAGCTATGTTAGATTGCATTATGCCCTGAGTTCTTCACTCCCCTGTAAATCTGCACCCTCCATGTCCTCACCATGTGTGTATTTCTCTGCTCCTTCACTTTGGACTAAGTCTCAGGCTTTACTATGTCTGGTGACATATTAGCAAAAGTGACAGGGTTCCCTTTTTAAGCCATAAGTGTCTTCACACATTTGCACTCACCATCCTGAGTCTTTGTCATTGTCATGACAAGAGCTTCTCATAGATAACTGCTGGCCTTCTAGCTTTGACTCAGGGTGGACAGACCTGAACCACAGAGCTGGTGAGGAGCAGGGCCACTCTCACCAAGCCCAGGTAGACCAACGGAACTTTGAAAGAACGCAGACAATTGCACAGACATAAACAACTGTTGTTCTGAAGCACTGGTCCTAAGGGTGGTTAGTAGCCAGCAATAGCCAACTAATAAGAGGCAGATAATTGACCATAAAGTGAGGCTGTGCAGCATGAGTGGCTCTTTGCCTTGCATTGTTGTCCATGAGCACTCACATTACATTTCACATTCAGAGACAATCACATTTTGTACCCTGAGATAAAATAAAATAAGGTCACTCATTATTCTAGCACTAGTCTCCCAACTAACACCCTGAAGCTTTCCTGTAAATTATTGTCTTCTTAGTGGAAACAATTTTATCATTGGCTATTATAATCCCAACATCTGAAGATATAGCACAACTGTGAAAATGCAAAAATTGGAAGAAAATTGCTATTTATCCACCATGAACGGATTAACTGTGAATCTGATATATGAAATTGATATGGTATAACTTACACCTTCTAGGCAACAACCCTATACAGCACATTACTGTACTGAATACTGTAGCCAGTTGTAACCTAATGGTGAATATTTGTGTATCTGAACATATGAAAACATAGAAACAATGCAGTAAAAATACAGTGTCAAAGATTAAAAAAAAAAAGAGTACCGTTGCATAGACACTTACCAAGGGTGGAACTTGCAAGACTAGATGTTGCTCTGAATGAATCAGTAAGTGGTGAGTCAATGTGAAGAACAGGACATTACTGTACACTACTTTAGACTTTGTAAACACCTTATACTTGGGCTGCACTAATTTTTTAAAGTAGAACAAGATTAAATGAAGCATGAGTCCTGGCTGGTGGCACAGTGGATAAGGCACCTGTCTACAAATCTGAAGGTGGCTGGTTTGATTCCCCAGCCAGGGCACATGGCCAGGCTGTGGGCCGGGTCTCCAGCCAGGTCTGTAGCTGAGGGCACGTGGAAGACAACCATACATTGATGTTTCTCTCCCTCTCTGCCTCTCCCCTTCCTCTCTCTCTCTGAAAATAATAAATAAAATATTTTAATAAATAAATAAATGAAGCATGAACTAAAATGATGAAATTAAGAGACGAGGTAAATAAGAGATGCATGAGGCTACCACTAACATAACACAGTATGCTGTTTTACAGCATATTTTTTATTTATAAATAGAAAGAGTGCACTCTAAAACAATGATAAAAATGAAATAGAGTGAATACATAAGCCAGAAACATAGTTAATATCATTATCAAATTATCAAGTATTATTTACTATGCATAATTGTATGTGCTGTAGGACTGGCAGCACAGTAGGTTTGTTCACACCAGCACACCACGAACACATGAGTAATGAATGCTATGGATTGATGGCTGAAACATTTTCAGCTCCATTATAATCTCATGGGACCACTGTCATGTAAGTAGTCCATAGTTGACCAAACCATTGTTATTTGGCTCTTGACTTTATTGGGGTACGTTCACATGTCAGAGGTGCTCATATATAACTTGTCTGAATAATTATTTCTCAGATACTGTTGGGAGAAGCAAGAGCAGACGCTAGACAATTTGATGTGACATTTCAGTTTGTATGGGGGCCACACTGTCTTGGACGTCAGGTGGGCTGCCTTGGCTGTGGCATGCAGGTGAAAGTCAATGTATTTCTGCCTTTTCTGTGTGGGGTTTAAGAAGTACCCCAGTGGATATTGAGGTAAGCATTTCCATTGCATCCTTTTAAATTAGTAAAGCAGCACCATTCCAGCTTGTCCTAGTAATTGATCAAAGAAGATTACAAATTACATATAAAAAATAATTTAATATGAATTATAGGATGTTTGTAGCAAATTAAGTATACTAATAGTTCAATCAATGTATGTTTAGATCTTTTTATTAGCACTGCAAGTTTCATAACCAAGCTGAACAACAAACTTTGAGTGTTGTAATGAAATTATTGTGAGGAGCAAAACCAAAATGCCCTCTTAATGACTTCTAACACATCCTAGCACAGCTATAAACTAAAACTAGCTAGAACAATGGGAAGTAGCAAAAAGATGGCTGGGTTCATGCCTGACTGTTATTTAAGGGGCTGTGAGCAGGTAACAAACAAGGTGGAAGAAGGGGATAATTGAGTAATTCCTACTCTGACAATCTGTGTAGGTCCAGGCAGACATAACTAATTACAGAGAAGGATAAAGTAATATGTTGAAAACATTGTAAAGCATTAAAAACTGAAAGCCTTAAAATCTGTGGTATTAGATTTTGCTCAACCATCCACTCTAATGAACCACAAACAAAACTTTTCAACATTAATATACTTAAGATCAATTTCAGCATGAACATGTAAGTTCTAATGTCATCCTTCAGTGATTCCTTTTCATGTAGAGAGAAGTTATTTGGGGGTGAGGGTGGGGGTGGGGGTAAGAAAAATACAAGCAGAAAATTGTAATTAAAATTTCACAGGGTAATCAACCAATTGTCTGTAGAGTCAGTTGATTCTTGAACATTCTCTTTTAATTGAGGGATTTCACCTTTTTGAGTAAATTTTTATAGGTCATGCTTCATGCAACAGGGTTATAATGTAACTTTTCCTGGTAATTTTATGTGGGTATGGCCAATAGGCCTCCTTGCCATTTTGCAAAGTATCAGTATACAGGACCATGGTCATACATTAGAGTTTCCCCAAACCCTAGTAGCGAAGGCTAAGAATTGGTATTAATATAGAGACTTTTGAAATATTCTCCAAACCCACTGCTATCTTTAGTTACATTTGTTTCTTCATTGGTTCACCCATTCAACAGAAATACATGAGCTCCAACTATGCCTATGTGCTGGCTTGTGATGATGTGATGGGACACAGCCCTCAGCACACTGAAATGAGAAAGTACAATACAGTTAGAGTGACTTGACCTTGCAGAATGCTTATTGGATTGGAAATTGTTCCCTACGAGGTCTGTCCTGAAAGTATCGAGCCAACATCAGTATAATTAAAATCACTTGCATGGCTGATACTCTCAGGACAGACCTCATGGAGTGTGAGAGAGAGAAACAAGAGGGATTTAAAACAAAGCTGGACCCTACTTGTTATAACCTTGAGTGTTTTGCTGCATTTCTAACTTGTGACAAAGACACTTTTCTTGACTAAAGGTACTCAGATTCCTTCAAGCCCTCTGGCTAACCAGGCTTCGACAGTGGCTCCTATTCTTGCTGGGCCTGCATAGCCTAGTTTTAGCAAAAATTCTGCTAAGACAGTTTATTGTAGAGAGAATCCTCACCCTGATACCTGCTCAGCCTTTAATAAGAATCCTGTTAAGTTGATTTAACAAAAATATCCCTAGTCTTGATGTATCCTTTCAGTAAATTGTCTATCCACCAACCCCTCATGCTGGTCATTGGCTATAAAAGCTATAAATCTGCCTGTCTTTGCTATATCCATAGTTGAGCCCCCAGCCTCCCTTTCTATTGCAATAGTCTTGGGTAATGTCTTCTTCTCATTTTTAATACTTGTCAACAAGCTCAGGTCCTTTTTCATTTCTCAGAAATCTTAAATTAATATAAAACTTACGGTAAACTTATTAATTCAAATTGATGACTTGAGGACCCATCAAAAATTAACAAGTTGTGAGATTTGGACTGTCAGCTAACACCAAAGCAAAGTAGGATTTGCTTGAATCTACTTTTGTTGGTGATGGAAAACTGTTGAGCAGTGATTGATGCCCAGCCTACAGCAAATCTTATGCTTTGTTTAGGTTGTTATAAATGTACTGTCTTGTGTTTATCTCCCAAGGTTTTAAAATCTGAGCATTGGATAGAATCAAGAGCATAAAAGCATCTCAGTGAGACCTTATTCTAGTTATCCTGGGCCACTTTCAGGCTATTTCATCATTTGTTGCAGAGTAACAGTCTACCCACATAAGCAACTCTGTGTAAACCCCACAGGGAACAACAGGTATAGCAGGGTATGGACAGAGCACAGATGCTTCAGAAGGAAGACTTGAGGAGAATCTGCTGAGCCAGTGCCCACACTGAATGAAAAATTGAGGCCACCTTCTTAGGGCTCCAAATGTCGCAGGAGACATGAAGTGCCCGGCCGTGAGTACTGTAGACTTGTGGTTGAAGGGCTGGCTTCTTCTTAGTTTATCACACCTTCTTTTGACCAGAGTGGGTAATGGAAGTCACAGATAGACCAGCCCACAGCCTTTGGACTATTTCTATCCAGGACTGACTCTGCTGCACTCATCTGGAATAAGACTGTCATGCTCCCCTCCCTGGAACTCCCTATTCTCCAAGCTGCCCTTGACCTCCTTTGAGCCTCTTGTTTGGATGAACATCTGGTGTGTTAGCTCTAGAGTAACAACTCTGCCCAGGCTTTGGGGCGATGAAGCCAGAGAAGGAGCAGAGTGACATTTTCTACCTCTTCCTTGTTTCTACCTCCTGCACACAGGAGACACTGACTAAATGTGTCTTTATTACCACATAGTTCACATCAGGATCCCATAGTGTCACTTTTATATGCTTAATTTAAGTGTTAATCATTCTGAATTAGAAAAAAACCCTTTATTTTATTAAGAGGATAATATTGCAATTAAAAAATATTAACTAGCAATATAACAATTAATCAGAAGTGATTAAATGTATCTTAATGTGTTGCATTTTCTCAGTCTTTTAGACACCACTATAAATAGACCTAGAGAAAATGGCATGAGATACTCAATGGAAATATTTAACTTTACCACATCTGTTATTTGAAAATGTTCAGACCATAGTATTTGAAGTACCTTTTGTGTATGAAATTATATAGGGCCATGTTTTTACTCAGGACCTTAACCTATTTTATAGTTATTTATGAGAATTTAAAATAAGGTAAGTACTTCTGGTCATTGTTATTTTTTGATGACCTATGATAACACAAAGGATTGCTGTTTTGAAATTAAACTCCCATAAGTTAGCAGTGTTATCTTGTACTAATATCAAGGGTATAAGGAATCACAAGACATAGGCAGAGCAGGCAGTGGTTTGGTTTGGGTCCCCAGGTCTCATTGTTATAGAGAAATTTCCTAAACAATATATGGATCTCCATTTCCTGACCAGAAGGGGTACAATTGTCCATGCAACATATGTATTTCATACTCAGATATATATAGAACTTCCATGACATTTCCTACGAAGCCAGGACTTATAAATTACCACGTTTTAGGCCTGTTTCCCATGGGCCAACCTAGTCAACTGCTAAAAGCAAACCATAGACAGGCTTATAGATAGACTTCTGTTAATGACTTATTTATAACAAGATTTGACCTATGCACCATCCATCCTTTATCTTTCTAATTATCTATTTATCCACTTATCCATCTATGTATTTATACCTTTATCTGTTATGTAATTTAATTTATTTTTTAAAAAGATTTTATTCATTATTTCCAGAGAGAGAGCGAAAGGGAGAGAGGCAAAGAGGGAGAAAAACATCAATGTATGGTTGCCTTTCACCTGCCTTCAGCCACGGACCTGGCTGGAAACCTGGCTTACAACCTGGTTATGTGCCCTGGCTGGGGAATCAAACCAGCAACCTTTGGGTTCACAGGCTGGTGCCTTATCCACTGTGCTACCAGCCAGGGCCTTTATATGTTATTTTAATCAACAAAATTAGAGAGATCAAGGGATGGAGGAGAATCCTTGAAAAATCCTTGCTAGGCCTAATCAAAGATCTTTTTGTTGGTGTGAATGCATTTTTTTTTTTTTTTCTTATATGTAAAGGTTATTGAGAGCTGTTATATGGGTGAAAAGCCAGTATTTAACTGACGATATGCCACACCCTAAAATCTCTGGGGAGATTTATTTGCTCTCAAACATTTTCCTTATGTTTTAAAGTCCCGACTAAAAGCATCTTCTCAGAAACACATGTTGCGCAGGCTCTAACCCACAGTAATGGTGAAGATTTGTCATGTTAGCAGCACCTGTTCAGAACCGTATTTAGATGAGGCCTGTTCTTACCTGAGTCCATGGAGGCCCCACTAAACCACATACCTGGGTTATAAGCAACATTTGTTTTCTCTGTTCTAAACCCCACGTCATCGTGAGCTTTGGAAAGAAAGTACATAGGGACTGATGTCCCCTCCTGTCCAGGATCCCCAGCCCCAGTCAGGCCCTTGGCAGTTCCTGATCCCTTTTTATTCAGCCCTGGTCAATCCTCTGTTATTTCTCAAAGAAGTTAGGTCAATGTTTTATAGTGCCTCCATCTCCTTCCTGGACATCCCTCTTGTGTTTATGACTCCCTGCCTTCCAGAACAGTGCATCTTGTCTCAGGAGATGGCTCCAAGCTCCTGGACTCACAGGATTCGGCATCACCACAACACACCTTCTCCGGACCACATCCCAAATCCACACACACTCAACCTCAACATCTCTCTTCCTCACCTTAAAAAGTATGTCTTTCCATTTAAAAAGTCTCATGTGGATTCTGCCTTTCCTTCTGCCTTGTGGGCTTTTTCTCATCTTCCAGACAAAGCTAGGCCTGCTGGAGGATTAATTATTTATTTTCTGTGCCCGTTTTTACTTTATTCAACAAATCATGATCTGGCTTTTGACTCCAGGTCCCAGCATATCCATTGAAACTGCTGTTGGGAGGACTCCTCATGGTGAGGAAGCATCCAAAGAAACCCAGAGGGATCTTCCATTGTATTTTTGGCAATGAGATTAACCCTGGAGGCTACTCTGTCCACCCTAAGCATCTTCTTGTGTTCTGGAATGTTCCTACTATGTCTCTCTAGCCTCTTCTTAGTTCTTGTTACTGACTCCACGTTCTGCATGAATTTTATAGGTTGGGGTTTTCCAAGCCCTGCAGACTCTTTTGTGGCAACCTTACCCATTGCTGACAATTGAACCACCATGGATCCTGAATCTGTGTGCTTGTGGCCCAAGTTCTCTTATGAGCTCCAACTCTACATTTCCAACTGGCTCTGGAAATTCTTCTGGTGCCCCATCTGAACTTCAAGTGCAGCTGCACAATGACACTGTCATACGCCCTGCCTTTCATCAATAAACCCCTTCTCAGGCCAGTTTCACAGTAAATTATACCAATATTTTATATCCATGTCTCCTTTGAATCCTCCATCTTAGCCAGAATTTCAAATTTCATTTATCTTTTCTATGCCTCATGCTTTCCCATGTACAAACTCTCAAAGATTATATTTTCTAAGTCAGCATTAGATCAATGCTTTACTTTTAATGCATTGTATTAAGCCTTCAATATCTTTGGGGGACATTGGAGTGGTGAAATATTTCCTCTACTGACCTCTTTTCTTCAGGCTTTATTCTTCTTCAATTCCTCTTTCATATAATTGGTAATGTGAAATTTTTCAAACTGCAGAATGCATAAAGTATATATATATATATATATATATATATATATATATGTGTGTGTGTGTGTGTGTGTGTGTGTGTGTGTGTGTGTGTTTAAGGTGATTAAATGGCACTTGATTTTAGTGACTAAGTAACTCATCATCTTCCAAACTGGGACCTTTTAGCAAGTGAAAGGTGACGCTATTAATAATAATAAATGTATGTGTCAGTCAGAACCATCCTGGGGGACCAGGTGAAGAGCCACCATAACCTTTGTTTATATAACACAATTTACATTAAAAAGTTGAATCAGAAAATATCTGAATTAGTGAGAAAATGAATGTAGCTAAAGAATAAATGGAATAAACATATATGACCAATTGGGTGTCTATATACTATGGAGAAGCAGTAGTGATGGAACATACTTTGAACCTGAAGTTACCAGACTTATTGGCAAATATGTAAATGTTCACTGGTGACTAGGATGACTCCACAGACCCATACGGTGTTCTTGAGTGAATGCCCTCACAAGAAGCAGGAAAGACACAACAGTGAGACTGTTTCAGTACAGAGGATGTCTATGTGTTCATGAATGAATTTAGTGGGCAAGAGCCGCCTTCTGACTCCTTGGGGTTAGGAATTCTGATATGGCTTCTCCTAAATATCAAAATAGGTATTTTGGTGAGCTTAATTTGAGGGGAATCATCTGCTTTTTAAAATGAATTTGTCACATGAGAGTAAGGTGATTTTTGCTTTCCTTATAATTTTTCTGGGTTTTTCAACCTTTTGCGATGATCATATTTACTTCTGCAATTAGAAAAATATAATGGCACTGGCCTGTGAACCCAAAGGCCTCTGGTTTGATTCCTCATTTGGGACACATAACCAGGTTGTAAGCCAGGCCTCTAGCCAGGCCCTTAACTGGAAGCATGTGAAACACCATACATTGATGCTTCTCTCCATTTCTTCCTCCCTCTCTGCCCTTCTCTTTGAAAATAATAAATAAAATCTTTAAATACAAGTATTAAATATATATAATGGCAAATTGAATCAATGTTAAGTTTTAATAATGAGCTATATCTATGTGTGTCTTAGTTTTTCATAAGTACCCTGCATACCAGAGAGGTTACCTGGTCTGCTTTCTTTTATTTTTAATTGTTTATTGGGGTTACATTGGTTAATAAAATTATATAGATTTCAAGTGTACAATTATGCAACATGTCATCTGCATATTGCTTTGTGTGCTCACCATCCAAGGTCTAGTCTCCTATCACTATCCCCTGTTTACCCTCTCCTACCTGCCTCCACTCCCCCTTCCCTTTGGTAATCACCATACTGTTGTCCATGTCAATGGGTTCTTCTGTTGTTATTTGTTTTGTTTGCTTACTTGTTACTCACAAAAGAGGTTTGATTTTAATCAAGACTAAAGTCAAAAAAGTAGTAACCCTGTTGGCATCAAGGCCCTTGCTTCCCAGTCTTTTCTTTCCCAGCCCCACAGGCTTCTCTATAGGCTTTGACCTAAAGAGAAGCTAGAGAAGACAACTTTCCATGGGGACAGTTCTCCTGTGAATTCTGGCATTTCAACGAGACCACAGAACAGTTCTTCCTTAGGGTCTGGTAATCAACAGGGTCTCTCATCCGGGAGTCCCTATTGATGTGTGCATCACAGAAATGATGCCTGTTCACACAACATTTGTCATGCCTTTGAGAAGGCAGAATAGCATTTAAGAGGAAAAATGTGCCTCATTTTGTTTCAGCTATGATGCGCCTGACCTTTATCAGAAGCTCTGCATAAGCTCAGTATACTGTTGGTATACATGTGTGAGGGTTGTTCCAACCTCTGCAATACAAAGAGGAACAGAGACAGGCCAGTGTAATTGGCTGCAGGTGCTCTTAAAAGGGCTTCTTTGTCAATATGGCATGCAATTTTTGTTTTGTGAAAAACTCAGATTGGCTCTATGGAATCTATTTTCTCCATTTTACGAGTGGCCAAGGAGAATTGTCTTAGCTTACTGAGCTCTGAACTATGCTTTGTAGACAGAGCAAGAATGAGAGAAACCAAACATTAGACGAACAGGTGGAGGGATTGTGACAGTCTGTTTATGTAATTGTAAAACATTAGGAGTTTCCCAGTTTGGCTGGAAGCAGCATATAAGATCTGAGAAGGGATCTCAGGGAAAATGGCAGACTCCTTTGCAAAGGCCCAGATGGTTTTAGAAATGCCTCTCTGCCCAGCAAACTGTCTTCATATAACCCAGGCATCATGGGTTCAGCTGACCAATTCAAATGCTCTTCCCTTCATGGCTCAAAATTATCATGGGGAGAACTCTGAGCCACTGTGTTGTCTCCTGTGACTTCTCTTCATGAACCATCTAAGCAGCAGATCGGAGTGGAACCTGGACCTCCTCTTCCACAGCAGACATAACCCTGCACTCTGGCATAGCCCTCCCTATCCAGGCTCAGGGGATCATTTCAGCGAGCACCCCTTCTCTGCACAGCTTGAGGAACATAAAATAATGAAAAATAAATTTATTCTTTTTCTTTCTTCCCACAAATCATGATAGTACCTTTATTTATTTATTTCTTTATGGCCCACTTTAGAATGTAAGTTATTTAAGGTTTTCCTTCTTTTTCCATTTCTCAGATAGTATTAAGTTTATACTTAATGATATAGATTTTTGTTGGATTCTGATATTCAAATCAGTATTATTATCTATGGTTACAAGTGGTTATCATGAAACCATAGTTTCAGGTTTGTGATGAGAATTGATTGAGGGTGCTAATGTTGGTTGAAAGTGTGTCTGTGTTTTGTGTGCATCATTGTGTAACACAGTGTGTTTCTGTGTGTGTATATCTCTGCTGTGCTCTGGAATACAATACATGTGACCATTGACTACAGTCTCATTGAGACCAGGATCTCCATTAGAGGAGACCTATTATCTTTATCTTTGCCTTGCTCTCACCCTCCCTCAGTGGCTCCCAATACATCTATGGGCAAATTATATACAAAAGTCAAGAATGGTCTCTTTTGCCCATCACCTTCTTCTTCCTCAATCAGTATCATTGCTTTCTGAAGGTCAGGACATGTCTTCTTGAGTCTATCAGCCAAAATTGTCTCTAAGTCTTTTCCATACCGGCACCATCTGCTTCCCAGCTGACATTCCCTGTGCATGCTCCATCCATGTGTGCTACCTGAAGGGCCATGCCCCGTCCACTCACACTCTGCTCTCCTTCAAGATGGTCATAAAACAGATGTGATTTTAATCCAACTCCAGTCTCTGCAGAAGCCTGGATACTCACTTTCTCACCTCCACTTACTTACCAGATCTTTATCAACATCTGAGCTGGCTAATTTATTTTGTCTCAGAATTTCAAAGCTGTAAGGAAGTTACAATCACCGTGTCTAAATCCTCATTCTGTAGAGGACATTGAGCCCTTTAAGTGTATGTCCAAAATTTTACAAAGAGGTAGAGAAGAGCATCTAAACTTACTATTTTCTACTAATTCTTCACTAGTAGGCAGTTTGTCTGTTGTTTGAGAGTAACAGGGTTTCATAAATGTACCTGGGGAAGTTCTGGGTGGCCTGGTGAGAAAAAAAAAAATGGCAATGTGACAGGCTTTGTCATAATTTTCGAACCCAACCAGCACTTTTCCAGTGACAGCCACAATTAGTGACCTTGAGTCATCAAAAAGAGAAACCTGAATTTGTGAAAAGTTTGACCTATAAAATCTATATTTAAGGTAATGATTTATCATCTATATATGCTGCAGTGTTTATCAGCACTTCATTCTTATGGTTGGATAATATTCTAAAGTTTTCTGTTAATATAGATCTTGTTGATCTATTTATCCACTGGCACCCATTTTGCTGTCACCCTTTGTTCTGCTATAAACATTGGTGCACAAGGTTTTATTGAACACCTGTTATCAATTTCTTTGGGTATATACCCAGGAGTGGAATTGTTATACTCAGTGAAAGAAGTCAGACACAAAAAGCCATATATTATATCATTTCATCATATGAAAAATCTAAATTAAGTCAATATATAAGTACAGAATGCAAATATATGTTTTCTAGGAACTAGGAAGAGGGATATAGGAGTGACTGATTAGTGGATACAGCATTTCTGTTTGGGGTGATAAAAAGTTCTGGAACTAGAGAGTGATGATGATGGCACAACATCATGAAAGTGTTTAAGATCTCTAAATTTTATAGTTTAAAATAATAAATTTTATGACATGCTTTTTTACTACAAAAAAGTGTCTACTTATTAAAATAGTTTTAGAGTGATAATAGGTTTCTTTTAAATGTATAGAATAAGTCCATCGAGAATTGACAAAAAATTATCAAGTGCTATTTTGCTGATTATTACATAAATAAATAAATGAAAAAGTTGTAAATTGAAAACCAATTGCTTTTGCTCAATATGGGACATGGTTAACCACAGAAATTTTATCCTGATCATTCAGTTTAAACCTGCTTTTATATTTGGAAACATTCATAACAAAAAGTAGGTTACAGCTCAGTTCTGGTCAAATTACATGGAGTACTTAATTAGTATGATAAATAAGCAAAGGTCTGCTGCAGAGTTTATACTCAATATTACATCATATTTTATCATCTTTGATGTTAGGAAAATCATGGGAAGACAGAAATGACCCTGGTTGCATGATCAAGAAATAGATAAACTACAAAAGCACTGCGGTACTTTTATCATTCGTTTTGCAAAGAAAACAAAGAAAAAAAAACTGTTTTGTGTCTCTCTTTACTAAATATGTATAAGCCTGAAAACAGATGTCATTCCATTGGTATCTTCAAGCTATTAGTGGTGATATAAAAATTGGTGCTATCCATGGGGGAGAAGAGTTTGGACCACTTTACAGCTGTGCACATGACATTTAAACATTTCAGTAATGAAAATGGAATTCAGAATGAGCACTCAACATTCGATGCAAAAATAACAACCATATATTTCAGTAAAACTCACTTGCAAAGTGTGTTTCTCATCTATGAGCGATATATATGCAAACACACGATTATAGAATATGTTTCTGGCAACATCAAACAGAGCTTGACCTGGTTAACCTCTTCTTGGTCAATAAATATGTCAAAGAACTAAAATTATTTCTGTGATATTTGATTTTATGGTGCCTAGAACCCAAAGTGATTATTTAAAAAAATACAATTAAATTTATTTTAAAGTGGATATAAAACTTGCTGAAAGGTCCTTTTTTTATAGCACTTATCCCAACTTTAAAAGATCCATTACTCACAAGAGCTTTTTATGTGGTGCAATTTCCAGTCTTTATATCAGAGGCTGGGAAATTACAGCATAAACAGCAGCTTTCAATGCCTACAGTCCACCCTCTAACTCTGCCAGTTTCTAACAGGCATTACAATTGATTCTCAGAACATTCTCCTTGGAGGAAAACACAATATGAAAGTTGAAAAGGACTTAGTACAAGAGAGTTTAGATTGCACATACACAATCTCCTGATGTGTGGCTCCCGTGTCTCTTTCCTCCGGGAGCGGCCTCTCTCTGCTATTCTGCCTTGTGAATTTCTCTTCATTCTCCGGGAGTTCACTCAGAACTCCTTCCCTTTGGAAATCCTTCTCTTCTCCAAGTTAGATTCCTTCTCTTCCTTACCTCCTCTGCTCAGTACTATGTAAGGCTCCACTGCCCAAAGACCTATGAGTCTGGCACATTCACCTTTGTCTTCCCAGGGCAAAGGACTTGGCAGACAACTTGCCAATCAAATTTGTGAATAAATAAGCAAATAGATGTGCAAATGTTCTATAATTATAGGACACATTAAGATCTGATATGATACAGTCATGAAGATATGTTTTTATGTTTTCAGACTGCCTTATACTGTCAGTTTCTATCAGTGCTAAGGATACAGATTTTTCTTCTTCCAGGATAAATAATGTCCTGGTAGAGTCCTCAGGATGTCCAAAGGCTTTCTACCAGGAACTGTATTCAGTGATTTTTTACACACACACACACACACACACACACACACACACATACATGAATAATGACAACTTCATTTTGCTAGTCAGTGGGGGCAGTAGAGTGAGCATATGTACTATGTGGCCATCACATTCAAAATGACTGAGTGAGTAGAGCAACAAATCTGGATCAAATTTTGTAATTTTGTGTTGAGCCCTGGCTTGTGGCACAATGGATAAGGCACCAACCTGTGAACCCAAAGGTCGCTGGTTCAATTCCCAGCCAGGGCAACATAACAAGGCTGCAAGCCAGGTCTCCAGCCAGGTCTGTAGATGGAGGCAGGTGAAAGGTAGCCATATATTGATGTTTCTCTCCCTCTCTTCCTCTCTCTGAAAACTAATAAATAAAATCTTAAAAAAAAAAAATTGTGTGTTGAGATTGAACGTTCATCCATGGAAACTATTCAGATGATTTAGAAGGTTTTCAGGGATCATACAATGAGTACAGCACAAATAAAAGGTGGCACAAAGGCTTCAAAGATGGTCAAGAATCTGTTGAAAGTAATCAATGTTCTGGAAGGCCTGCAATAAGCAGAGCACTTGAGAATATTGAAATAACATGTATGGGTTGTGATCAGCAAAGATCAGAGAACTGTATAAGGTCTCAAGGAGCCTACTTTGAAGGGAACTAAGGCATCACTGTCCTATGTACAATGTTTCTTGTATCTTGTACCTTATTGAGTAAATGTTTCTATTTTTCATATTGCATGGCTGCATGCTTTCTGGACAAATCTTGTAATTGTCGCACAAATGGTACTAGGGTCAAGTAATGTGTGTGTATGTTTGTTGAATGGCACCATAGAATTCTTTGACATGAATGTTTCTCACTTGAGCTGGTGGTAGCATCAGAGAAATGTACAATGGAGCTTAAGAGTAATTTTTTATATAAAAACTATATGGATGCAGTCATTGATGATGAACATTAATGATTAAATGTTAAGAACAAATGATGATCTAGGGTTTTCACTGCCTAAGTTAGCAAGCAAAAGCCAGTTTCATTGGTTCTATGAAAAGCAGAGATGATAAAATTACTTTCCCCATGATGCTGTGTAAGGATTAAATAGGTAACACAGGTAACCTTTTAGAACAGTGTTTGAACAGAATAAAGGTGTGATCAATATCTGCATTTGGATTGACATCCTTGCCAATCATTCCTAGGCATTAATGAATCTCAGAGCTGTATGTAGCTAGTAAATTTATATATATCACAATGTGTTAGGAGACAATGAAGAGAAATGAACAAATTCATAGTCACCACAGGAGTTTTTAAAATTACACTTCCAAGAAATAATCAAATACAGTAAATACACAAGTAAAAACCCCATTTTTCTTCCAATAGTCAAAGCAAATCAACATTAAAATATAATGGAAGTCATACCTGTTGTGTCTTATAGCAATACATGAATTATAACAATAATAGTAAATAGTAGACCAAAATACATTTATTAGAAGCTTATTAATACTCCTCAAGTAACCCAATATAAAAGCCAGAATCCAACTATACATATTAAAACAGTAATAAGTGATAAGACCACTTTACCTTTCTGCAGTTACTTTCCAAATAAACTAAAAAGACACTTTTTAATAGAAGTAATTTAATGTATACATACAGAAATTTTATATAAAGGGAATGAGATTAGCTAACATTTTTAACTTTGTCTAAAATATTAGGTATTTCCAAAAGAACTCATAACTTTAAAATAACCTGGAGTTTAAGTAAACATTTTTAGAACTTTGGCTTCAGCGAGACTTCATGTTCAGAAGTAAACATGTAAACAATTAAACTGCTTTTAGTTTTTTGTTTTTTAATTTGCTAGAAGCCATATGTCAGTCGACAAGAACAGCCTTTCTTCGCAAGGGAACCTCTTGAGGGTGCTGCTGCAGAGGTGACAGCTTTCAGCAGGAATGTGGTAGTTGGTGTCTGAAGATAAAGAAGGTCAAAGCCAAGAATTCGGGAGAAAGGAGTTAGCTCTAGATTTTAGCCAATTTACATTCTTCTGCTTAGGTGAAAGCAAACACAGTTAATGGAGGTCTCAAGAAAAAAAAGCAAGCTGTCAAAATGTATAATTATGTTTAATTCCAAATGCTTAAATGATGTAAAGTATTAATATTATTACTTAGTATTTAACACATTTTAAAACTATTTAAAAACATTCAACTATTTTAATTTTTAATGATGCCAAAGAAATAATCTTGCTTATATTAAAAAAAAACAACAACAACTCATTCTCACCTTTCTGAAAAATGTATTAAAACTGAATTGTGCATGTCACTTTTCAAGGTGTCTATAAATGAGAAAATAGAGAAATAACCCATGGAATAGAAGTTTTATAAATGGTTGATCAAGTCAAAGAAAAAATAAACCAAAGTAGGAATCACACAAACCCAGGAATCATGTATGTAGGAATTAAAGCGAGACTCCAAGACTGATAGATGAACATCAAGTTTAGAACAATGGTGATGACATTATGGAAAAGGAAACTAGCATACACAGAATTGTGGCAATACCAGCTTGATTCACATTTCAAGCAGGATGAGGGATCCTGAATGATGAGGTCATCAATTCCATGACCCAGCCATGGAATGAAAGGCTCTGATAAGGTCCTTTGAATAACAGGAGTCTTTGGAGGAAACATTGGGATGGAGCATTTCCTCCCAGCAGAGTTCAAATGTTGTCATGGTCAGCCCATGGAAAGAAAGACACAGGGTCTTCTTCTGCCATGTTTGCTTCTGGGAAAAACTGCTTTCTTTGTGTATCCTCAACAACTTCTCGTCTGCAGCCTCTCAACCAGTGGAGAACATTTATGGGAACTAGCAGCATTAAATAAACTTGGTTGTTGTAGGGAAAGTACCTTTATTGCCAAATTACATCATCTGTGGAGGGGAAGAGGGAGAAAAGGAAAAAGCAGTAGAAAATAAGTGGTGTAATCTCAGGAGTTCTGCAGTCCTAATGGGTAAAAGGCAATGATTTAGCAACTTTGTGTCTGCATTAATATAGATCCTGTCCTAACTCCAAATAGGTATCAAGACAGACAACACTGAAAGTAGAAATACAGTAAAACTTACACTATAAACACACACACACACACACACACACACACACACGCAGAGTACAGTAAGAAAAAGGAAAAGAGAGAAGAGAAATTATATTTTAATATTTAGCTTAAGAAAAAAATCACTTCTTAACTTCCTAATAGTCAAGGCATAAAGGACAATATGCCCAATTGCATAGATTTTTGTCATCTATTAATAGGTAACTATTCAATAATTGCTTATTCAAAACAGAGAGAGTTCTTCATGCATTACCTATTTCTTGCTGGTTTTTTTTTTCTCCTGTGTACTCCTTCACCACACAGGCAAACATACTACAAGGTAAGGGTTAGAAAAGAGAAAGGAATCAAATAGAAAAATAGGAGTAGGTGTCTCTACATTTCATTATGAGGGAGAAACATTTTCTGAGAGGAACATAATAGAATGTAATAAATAATACTCTCAGTGTCATTTGATTAATAAAATAAAAAAGATATCCCCATTTGTCTGGTACTTGGGAAGTGTATTAGTCAGAGACCTAGCAGGAAACAAATGGCTCATCCCAGCCCATGTGTTTATTGACCCCCATCTCCCTTGAATTATATTATTCACAAGGGAGGTGTGTAGGTGGAAGCCACAAGATGGTGCAGTCTCCAAGGTCTAACCGAGTGGTTGGGATTATCTGTTACCACCTGCAGGCAGGGAGGGGCAAGGGGAGGCCATAGTTACTGAGAGCCAGAAGCAGACTCATAGAGAAAGGGCTGTCTTGAGAGGTGCTGTGCCCCTCAGTTGAACCATGAAGTCTGCACAAGACAGCCCCATAGCAGGAATGAAAACCCTGTTTTATCTCTACCCACCCTCTTATCTGCTGCTGGGCTCCTTCAGGGCTGTGCCCAGCAGGAAGTCAGGGAACAAGGGGATCCCTGGTGTAGTGCTGGAATAGGGAACCAAGTTTAGCAATGAGTGGGTCTAGAGAGGAATATAGAAGGTGCCAAGAGAACAGTATTGCATGAAAATATCATTCACCCTTTAAAGCTAATAAATACACTGGGAAACAAAGTAAAAGAAATCCCAATGTAATATGTTCTAGCAATGTGTTTAATAGAGTGAGGAAATCAAAATAATCCTGGGAAAATCAATCATTAACATTCCTTTAAATTATTCTTCATGATATTAGTTATCCGAATGGAGTTTTGGCAGAATTTGTCTGGCTACCTTTTACAACTGAGGTTTAGAGCAAGAAATTAAAGAGCAGACATTCCATGTTACTGACTGAAGAAACACTCCAACACAATAATGCCAGGGTTGCAAAATGGCCAAATCCATGGTTTGCTGTGGGGAATGAAGTGTTTTGCACTGGGGCAAGGTTATTTCATTAGGTTTCCATATTTAGCAAATAAAAATAAATTATTCTCAGGTCAATTCAAATTTCAAGTAAACAATACATTTTTAAAGCATAAATATGCCTAAATGGCTGTTCAACACATACTTATACTAATTCAATCTGTTTTTCTGGAATTAAAATGTAAATAGACATTATGTTTTTTAATCTAGCAAACCTAAACTTTGTTACTGTATCTAGTTTGCTCACAAGGTCGCCATTTGCAAAGCCATAAGTTCTTTTTTAAAAGCAAATTCAAATCTATTCGAACATTTGAATGTGAAATCAGTTTATTGTTCGAAGTTTTACAACGCAGCCTGGGATAGTTTCTAGTTTGGGTTTAACAAATTCTCACTTCTACCATAGCAGAATTTTAATGTAGGGACTATTTCCCTTGTTTATTCATGTATTTATCTGGTAAATATTAATTAATGTCTCTTTTGTGTCAGGAATTATTCTAGATATAGAGGATAACAATACACACAAGAGACAACACATTGGTTCTCATATACTTCATGGAGCTTAGAATCAGGTGGGAAAGGCAGGTAATAAGCAAGAAAATACTTGCTTGAAAGTAATTGCTTCAGCATGTTGAGTGAAATTTCAATACTTGAGTTAGTGACCACGTGCTATAATGAAGAGCAAAGCAAGGAAGGGGTAGACAATAATGGAGCCTATTTCAGATGGGTGGTCTTGGGCAGCATTTGTGCAGAAGATCAGGTGAACAGATATCCATAAAAAGAGAGATCATACAGAGGTCAGGCAACAAAATTTCCCAGTAGAGGGAACAGCACCTTTAAAATCCCTGGAGTTGTGACAAGCTGGGAGAGCAGTGGGGCTGGAGCTGAGGAAGGGGGTGAAAAAGGATGAGAAGCCAGGCAGGCAGTGGTGCCCAGGTCACTTAGGTTCTTCAGGCTATGATTTGGTGTGGTGGTATGTAAGGATCATAGGTCCTAATTTTTATTTGATTTTAAAACATGAGTGTAGATGTTGTGTGAAGGCTGAGATGGAGGTGAAGAAATAGGAGAATAGTTATAGGGCTGATAAAGGAGTCCAGGCTGGGTTTATGGTAGTTGGAAACTAATGTAGTGGAAGTAGAGGTGAAAGTGAACTTACCTGAGATATTGTTGGGAAAGTACGGCTGGCAGGATTGGACATTGGGTGAAATGTGCATACTAAGAGAGAGGAGTTCAGGGTGGCTTTTGATTCTTGACTTGAGCACCTGGGTAAGTGATGGTGCTATTTACTAAGATGAGGCAGTTTGGTGGAAGATTGGGCTTTTTATGGATGTAGAATCGAAAGTTCCATGTTGGAAATGTTAAGTATTGAGATACAGCATTCTAGAAAATAAGTTGAAAGGAGAGTTGAGTCTGGAGCTTAAGGGAGACGTGGAGGCTAAAGGTATACTTTTGAGAGCTGTCAGCATGTTGAGTGAAATTTCAAGCCAGCTCTCATATGTTTGCTTCCTCAGGAAGTGGATTCTGAGGTAGGCATAGGCAACTGGGGATTTCTGAGAGTACATATCAGAGAAAAATAGATGCCCTATTTTGCAACTTACTTATTTCTGTATCGAACTGTTCTTCCTGCATTTGTTTCATCTTCTTAATCTTCTCTTTCAAACACTAGGCCCTTCATCAATGTTAATAGAGCCCACTTCATCTGAATTGCTCAGAACCATTGCTCCTTCAATTAACAACACTTTTTCTTGTATCATTAATCCTCCTTAATTATCCCTATTATATATGTTATTTTCTCTTTATTCATCTCCCTTGACCTTGTCTCAGTTTTCAACTACTGTTCTATATTTCTGATTTACTACTTGCCCAAACTTTTAAAAATAGGTGTCTTGTCCCCATCCTCACTTACTTAAGTCTCTTTCGTTCTGCATCCAATCTGTCTTCCACATGTCCCACTCCACCCAAACTAAAGATATCAAGGTCATTAAGAACTACTCTGCTGTCAAACCCATAGATGCTCTTGTTCTTATTTATTTATTTATTTATAAATATTTAATTTTATTATTTTTAGAGAGAAAAGAAAAGAGAGAGGCAGAGAGGAAGAGAGACATCAATGTATGGTTGCCTTTCACCTGCCTCCAGCTAAGGACCTGGCTGGAGACCTGGCTTGCAACCTCATTATGTGCCCTGGCTGAGGAATCAAACCAGCACCCTTTGGGTTTGCAGGCCAGCACCTTATCCACTGTGCCACCAGCCAGGGCTCACTATGTGACCAGCCAGGGCCTATTCTCATTTAATGTGACCTCTCAGCATTATTTGAAATGGTTGACAACTCATCAATATTGAAACTCTCTCTTAACCTCAGTAACAACATTCCCAGGGTTTTTTTTTTTCTGTCCTGCTGGTTAACTTTTCTTAGCCTTCTTGCCTCATGTTCATCCTTGACTTTGCCCCTTGGTATTCTAGCATTTGTCCTGCTCACACCCTATCTTCACATTTAATAGCTTATCTCTGTGGATTTAAACATTATCTATACATTGATAACTTAATTAAAATTTTCCATCCTAGACTCCTAGACTTTTCCTATGATCTTGCAATGTCTTGACATCTTCATTAGAATTTCCCCCAATCATCTCATTTTAATCTGCCAAATACTGAGCTCTTGATTCTTCCTTCATACATTTCCTTTCCAAACTTCCACATTTCTAGAAATCATGTAACCATTAAACTGTTGTTTACATCTGATTTTCCCTCAATTCTCCATATCTAGTGGATCACCAAATTCAACCAGGTTTACTTTCAAATTCCATCTTAAATCATCCCACTTCCAGCCCTGGCTGGTGGCTCAGTGGATAAGGTGCCAGCCTGCAAACCCAAAGGTCGCTGGCTCAATTCCCAGCCAGGGCACATAACCAGGTTGCAAGCCAGGTCTCAAGCCAGGTCCATAGCTGGTGAAAGGCAACCATGCATTGATGTCTCTCTCCCTCTCTGCCTCTTTCCCTTTCCCTCTCTCTGGAAATAATAAATAAAATCTTTTAAAAAAATCACTCCACTTCCCTGAATCCCCTGCTTCTATCTCATCCATCATCCCCTTGGCCTATTAAAAACAACTCTGAAGGCTCTATTTTCCTTCATTTTCTTCAATATATTACTTGCTCATCAAACAATCTTCTTGAAATCATATAATTTCAATTGCTGGCTTAAAACTTTTCAAAGGCTTCACATTATCCTTAGAAAAAAATCAAAACCCCCTGTAGGAACTTGTGTGAATTGATCTTGACCTACCTTTCTCACTCAGTAGTCTCATATCACATTCATCTTTTGTTTTTGAGTACTTATCAAGCTCTTTTTTGATTCAGGGCATATTTTTGCCTCTCCCTGAAGAATTTTTTGAATTGTTTTTTCCTTTCTCAAGTCCTAGCTTAAATGCAATTTACTGGAAGTATCTTCCCAGCCCCCTTTTCTAAAGTATGTTCCTTCTTTAACTTGGGTTTTGTTTCCTTTTTATCAATCACCACAGTTTGTTCTAAGCCTATTTCTCCAGTCAGTCAACAAAGGGGATCTCAGCTGTCATGTTCACCCCTGTGCTAACTGACATTGTAGATGTTAAGGGGACTTGATTGTAGGTAAGCTAATAAGGAAGAAGTAATTGTTTTCATTGGGCTTGTCTGAATTTATAGCAAGACATTTAGAAAAAAGAACACAGTATTTGACAAAAATAAAAAGACAAGTACAAGATAATAGTCTGAATCTAGTGTCCTTTGTATCTGACATGCAATTAAGGGTTTTTATCAAGAGCAGATATAAAACATGAGCAGACACAAACACAGATAGTATTGAAAAAAGTTTTAAAGTCTATTTTAAAAGAATTAAGACATATCCTTGAAGGATGCCAAGAGTAAACCTGAGGATTGAGCTAACCATTCCTTCACTTTATCTTGTCAGAAATCCTCTGTATTTGTTTCTGTGGGATGTCTGACTTAACTCACTGGGGTCAAGTCTTAGTCATCTGTCACTCATAGTTTTGGTGATTTTCCAAATTAACATCACACCTAAAAAAAAATGTTTTACCATCTTCATATTTAGCCAAACCCTTGACAATTATTTTGTGATGTTTTTCTTTTTATCTTAAAAAGCCTTCTTAACTTGACCTATCTTCATAGGAACCATGTTCCTCACCACCCTAAAAAACTAACAGTGTGCTCTATTGGTTTTTAAAAATCTGTATTAACAAGACGGTAAATAGTAGCTTATTTCTAGGGACTAAAGTCATAAATGGCAGCACAGGTGAGGACAAGGAACAGGAATACAGAAATTTATGGTCTCTCTTATAAGATCCCAACTGAGTTAGTTATTAGTTTCCAATGTGAACACAGGCTATTGATTCAAAGCTGCTACCTGCTACTTAGCCACAGTGAGAGACAGGAGCTTTATATATCAGATGTCATTTACAACTTAGTCTCAGGTGGTAACCAAGAATTGATATTGTCAAATCAAGAATCTCTATATTAAGCAAGAGTAGGGACATTAATTATAATTCTAGACTTTTCCTGTCATTAGCATATGAAAACAGGCACAGAGCTCTACCCTTATGTGATGTGGCCCTAAATATTTTGTTTGTGTTAATCTCCATAATTATATTCTTTCTGAATTGTAGAGTCTGGAACAAGCTTATATGAAGGTGTATTTTCCAAAATACTTTGACTATTTGAAAAGACTAAATATTTTTAAAATAAGCTAATGGCACTTGTTTTGAGAATTAGGTGAAAATTAATCAATAGGCAACAAAGGGAGTACAAATCCAACAAAGAGAAAAACAATACCAAGATTGACAAGTCAACAAATACATATTGAGAGGTGGTGAAAAGAATATAAAATGAACTTCTAGCTTTCCCAGAGTCTACACTAATGGGTTTTAGGACACATACTCATCTATTTTAAAAAATGTTTTCTGATCTCACCCACTGAGAAAATTTGATAAGGCATATTTTGTTGATTTCTAAATCAGGTAAAGGATCTTGTATTTAACAGTTTTATGTAAAATGCAAAGGGTACTCCCATAAAGTTGTGTCTTATATGGCCTTTGATGAAAATCAAAGTTGAAGGTGGCTCAGATAATTCTAGCGGGGGTAGGGGTGGGGGTGGGGGGGAATAAGCAATTTGTTTATGTAACTTTGCATATCTTCAATTTTACTTGAAATGTTGTGGCAAAATTTAAGTTTAGAATTAAATATTAGAAAGTGTTATTTTACACTAAATAGGCCAATATATGATGAGAGAGTATAAATTTCCATTAGGTTCATGATAAATGATCTAACATGGAGGGAAGTTATCAAAACATCTGCATACAGGTTGCAAAGAGAGAGCTTTCTACAGCAACCCAATCTTAACCTTTTAAACTGGGAATTTGACTTCTCAGAGGCTTTTTATATGTTTTCAAATATCTCAATAGCATTTTGATAAAGAGTCAGAGGAAATTTAAAAGCCATTGGATCTGTAGTGGAATCATCCAAATTGGTGCACAAATAGTTCCTATCTGTGAATTTAAAAAATGACATAAATTAATATATATGTAGCACACACCACTCATCTGGATCTGTTCTAATCGCTGTATTTGGTTTGTGCTCCAAGTATTCCCATGATCCAGAAACTAATATTAGCTTTAATTTTTATGCATAAAATTATAATGCATAAGTGGAGGCACTGACAATTTAGTAACTTGTGGTAGTGCTGGCTGGTGACAGGTAAGCTTCGGTTCAAACCCAGGCTCTGCATTCTCAACTGTTGGCCTACATCCTCCAGTTAACCACTGACACTTTAAAACTTAATTTGTACTTAACCTTTTGATTGTTGATGAAACAATAATAAACACCATTAAGTCTAGCATGTGTTTTTCTCATGCAGATAGCACCTTTTTAAAAATATATATTTTATTTATTTTACTATTACAGTTACCCCAATTTACCCCCTTTTGTCCCTCTCCACCCAGTACCCCATTTCCTCCAGCAATGCCCCCTTTAGTTCATGTCCATGGTCATGCATATAAGTTCTTTGGCAGATAGCACATCTTTTAACAATAAGAAACAATGAGAAAATTGTCATAGAAATTCCATAGCTATCCAGCAAAAACTTTAGGTTGCAACTTAAGGAATCAGATCAGGGGTTTTGCTTGTTTTATTTCATTTACATTTCACAACAGTCCATTAAGGAAAATCAAATTCATCCACATCTATTCTGGCTTTAAGTCTGAGGCTCTTAATCATTTTATCTGACTTCCTGGATAAAAAAAGGAAGGTGAGGCATGTTCTAATTTGTTTATCCTAAAATTTATTTAACAAAAGTCAGCAAATTATTTATTAAGCCACTTGTGTGTGCAGTGTGTGCTACAAATGGTCATTCTGGAGAGGTGAGGAAGATGTATTCCTCACTGAGTTAACATCTTATTTGGGGGAATAAATTAAAATAAATGGGAGAACTGGTTGATTCTCACATGGATGTACAGGGACTAATTCATGGAAGGCAAAGCCAAGAAGTTGAAATTTACACTGAATAGGACAGAATGGGCAGAGAAGGGGAGAGTGCAGTCCAATCAGGGAAAGAGACATAATAAAGGTACAGAAATGGGGGGGGGGGGGGGGGGGGTGGTGGGAGCTTTTTTTACTTCTATAATAAAATGTTGAATACAATGGAAATAACTCACTAATTTACAATTATTTTAATTTCAGGTGGAATTTTTATTTAAGGTAAAATTAATAGAAATTACAGAGAAGATCAAGAAATGAAAGAATCATCTGTAGAGCTGGCTATTGCAAAGGTTAGTACACTGGGTCAATGACTGTGGCATTGAAATTGCAGCCCTCTATTATAGGGATGGAATGAAAAGAGCTCCTGAACCAAATACTTCACCCTATTGTGCAGAGTTTTGAATAAAGACTTATTTTACTCAAATCACCTTTGCTTTAAAAATTCGTGTTTATCCACTCTGCCGCAGAGATGCTTTCACAGAATGTGTTTCTCACCAGGGTTTTTAAATATTTACATGTGTTGATTAATAATTTATAATTGGCATTCAGGACCTTAGGCTCATGAATAATTGAGATCTTCATTTAAGGTCTGTAACGACACAAGATACAGTGTGCCGATCTAAGGTTCCCAGCACTTCGATGGCGAGAGTTTCCAGCAAAATCAGGCTTCTTCTACTTTTACAGAAGTTGAAAATAAAGATTGCAAGAAAATAAAACTGAATAATAATTTTATATGGCAAACACACTTTTCATTAAAAAGGGTAGTGGAATTGCCACATGGGAAGTCACAATCCTCATACTAATACTAAAGAGTGAATTTGATTGAATAAATTTTTAGTTAATGGAAGGGAGCTCAGGAAATATAATTTAATATAATTTAATTTCATATTGCCCTTCTATTCTCTTTAAGTTATTTAGGATACTTTGAAATGTAAAATAAAATTATACACATGCACGTGTACACACACACACACACACATACACACACTCATGATTGGATACATTATCCAATCATTACTAACTGTATTATTATGATGGTATATTCAAGAAAATAAATTTGATTAAATAACTAAGAAACTGGCCTAAGATTTTGAGTGAATGAAATATTAACTCTGAAATTGGTCACCCCCCAAATCTTCATTTCTAATCTCACCTCTTTAGAGAATTAAATGTTGATTATTGATAGTTTAATGACAAATAATTCTTCCATTTCCAAAAAGGAATGTCAAACCTGGCAATTTTTAAAAATCTATAGCAAAAAGAATAGTTAATGTAATTTTCACTTATTTGCAACATCATGACAAAGACATGTTCAAAATTTATTTTTTTAACTTTATTTCTCTTCTTGGGACCATACCTCTTTATTTATATTATCTTTTCCATATGACTCTTGGCTGCTTGAGATTATTAGAATAATCTCACTTTTAGCTTTATTCTTTTACTTTTCCTTTACAAAAGGGCTTTATAACTCTTGTCAAGATATTAACAAAGAAGATTGTATGGCATTATGATTTCTGGGATATAGTGAGTAGTCTTGTGATCCCAAATGGGTGGTATTTCAAGCACAATGACAAGACAATGGGAGAGTTGCTTTCTGGTGACCACTGCGTAACACTGTCTGAACTGATACATACTTTTTTTGCTCTGACCATATTTTATGATTCTGTCCATGGCACTAAACACAGGTGCATCATTGCAAGATGTCTGGTTGGAGTATTCAAGGTCCTAGTAGCTGATAAGCATCCCAGGCCCCAAAGTACAAACAAACAATTTCTCATTTGCCTATTTTGATTGATGTGTCTTGCTCTTCTCTTCCCTGGCTGTGTGTAAAACCTCTCTTTGCTCCAAATTCAAGCTGTGCTATTCATTACAAGTTTTCCTTGCTTGTGCAATCTATTTGAGGTGTCTCTATTTTATTGACTTTAGCTCCACCAGCAGAACCATAAACTTCGAAGCACATTCAATTTCATCTGTCCATGTCTGCAGATAAGATATGGGAATCAGCAGAGCCTAACTACATAAAGAGAAACCACTCTGCAGTTCCAAAGACAGGAAAGTTAGTCTAGGGAATTGTTTACACAGCAATGCAAGAGCTAAGAAGCTAAACAGGAGCAGTAATATAATAGAGATGAATCAATACCCAATTTCTCAAGGCTCAATGTTGGGAGCCAGTAGTGCTACCAGGGTCAGGGGCTGAGATCATGATGCAGAAAAGAAAACCATGGTGGAATTTTCTGTCTAGAGCCTGAGCTGATGAGAACAAGATGAAATTACTGGATGTGCACAAGGTAGATGGGGGGAAGGTAAAAATATCTTGCTTTCTCCCTTTCTTTTACCTTCAGTCTCCCCCCCAGTGCTAGCCATTGTCCAAACCTGTAGGAATCAGCTGACCTGGGGCCTGGGACATGCAGGCTGTACAGTGCCTATGTCTGTGCTATAGAGTAGAGCAGACAAATGTTGAGGATTGGATCTGCTGGCTAACAGGTCCAAGACCAGCCATGAGGTCCTGCCACCACCATCATCCTCCAGGAAGAGGACTGAGGTTTTTAGTGCAGGTCTCCATGGCTGAATTTGAAAAGAGATAGGGCTCCATTGTTTTGACAAGTTAAAAAAAGGTAACAAGTCAGAACTTATAATTTCCCTAATGAAATGTTACATAATATAAAAGGTATTTGAATGTGTTCTTAAAACCTACAGAAAGACATTTTATATGAGGAAATGACAAATTGCCAAACTGATTTATATTTTATAAAACAAAATATTTCAGAGTTAATTTCAAAATGATAACCTCAAATTAAATTGGCAGAAACATATTTTGGGTCTGAACATGAAAACTGTTAGAAATCACAAATACATTAGAATCATCAATTGAAAATTCCACATCTGTAAATGTAATCACTTCAAAGTTGTGAAATAAACTCAAAGCAAAGATTTCTGCATCACCTCCACAGAAAAACAGTATGGCAACAAAAATATTGAGAGACATGAATACAAGTATCTTGTTCCTAAAAAGAGATCAGCTATTATCATGGACATTTTAGACATATAATTTAGTCATTGTAAGGGGACTCACTTGGAGATAATTCTATGGCAGAGTTATGATGTGGGGCAGTCACTGTTGATGGGGATAGTCACAACTATCCCCTCCCACTTTTTCTTTTTCCAAAAGAACATCAGCTTTTTATTTCCAGGTATTGGGTAGAAATGGACTCATGGAATGTGGGTCTCTTGCCCAGCCTTTGGACATGAGTAGTCATGACATTATCAGCAACCGTGTATCATTTAGGGTCTAAGGCAAGAAGCAGAATTCACATGGGGCATTTCAAGGAGACTACCATTTAACACAGGAATTACATGCTTTTACTATCACCAGAAGGGCTGCGGTTCTCTGGCTGGTGGCTTAGTTGGTTGGGTGTCCTTCTGCACCCTGAAAGGTCATGGTTCATTTCCCTGTCTGAGCATATGCCTGGGTAGTGGGCTCTATGCTCTGCCCCCATCTGGATGCTTACATAAGGCAGAAAGTAGCCAATTGATGTTTCTCTCACATTGATGTATCTTTCCCTCTCTTTCTGCCTCCCTTGCCCTCTCAAAATAAAATAAAATAAAATAAAATAAATAAAAATTTTAAGGGAGGGCTGGAGGTGCAGAAGTTGGGAGGTATCACTAGATTTCAGCAGCACAGGAGGAAGCCATCAGAAGTGCAGGGAGCTGTTGCTGAGGCTTCTGCCATTACAGGTATCACCCCAACCACCTCACTTCACCAAGCTGCTGAAACATGGATTCCAGCCACTGAATACACACCTATGGATTCACTGGCAGCCCATGGCTCCTGTCTGAGTTCTAACTTTGACATTTTATACAAGTGTATCACACTGAGAGATAGTTATTATCCAAGATTCTAGCTAGCAGAAAGTTTTGGAAATACAGCTTTTCAATGTCCAGTTGCTTCTGTACATGGAGGAGAGACATATAGAGGGCAGGAATGTTGGCTGAGTGTCAATAGACAATTGATAGGCAATAATTAGCAAAAATATGACTTTGTTTTGAAGTCTAAATTTAAGACAGATTCCTGTGGACTTTGGGGGGAAATGTAATACTATAATGAAAGATATGCTTGAGAAAAAATACACCTTCCTCATTGAAAGAACATGATTCTGGAACACCAGTTCCCTTTGCAATCCCAAAGATTCAGTACTCAGGGTGAAAGTCAGTAACCTGTGGATAACAGTAAAATAAGAATCACCTGGTCATTGAAGGCAAAAATGTGTCAGTGAACTAACCGACCCTGAAACAGATAGCCTCTGAACTTTCAGCCAGGTAAAACTTTAACTTCTCCAAATTGTTGGTTGGATACTCCTTAACATTCTCTTCTTTCCACAGGGTGTATATTTCACTGCAACAGCTTGAATGAATAATATTATGCAAATCATCCTGAATAGGCAGTAATACATTTTGAAACCATAGCAGATATCACAAAGAAGTGGTTGAAGCTTTTCTTCTGAAATTATTTTCTGCGACCAATCATATATAAGAAATTCCTTGTAGATAGCATTGACTTCCACTTTTTTGACATTTCTATTTTTCACTTTACAATCTTTAAATAGTTGGAAATCTCTTTTCTCAAAAACATCTTCTCTCTATATATAGATATATATATGAGTTCTATCCTATTTCAAACATTTAACATCAGATAGTTTATATTACTCATATTATTCATTTTAAAATTATGAAATGTAATTTGCATGTCAAATTTTCCAGAAGAAGAATTGGTCCTGTTCAACACATCTGCATCACTAACTGTCCTATGGCCATTGGGCCAAATGTGAAGTCCAGCAAAGTTCCCCACCATTTCTTTGTGAGGAGGTATGTTTAGACTGACAGATCCATTTTTCTATCTGCTCATTCAAAAAAAAAAAATATATATATATATATATATATATATATATATACAAGTATTCAAAATACTTAAGCAACACAACACCAAGACAGACAACCCAATTTAAAAAATGGGCAAAGGACCTGAACAGGCACTTCTCCAAAGGGAACATACAAAGGGCCCATAGGCATATGAAATGTTGTGCAACATCACTAGCCATCAGAGATTCAAATTAAAACCACAATAAGATACCACCTCACATCTGTTACATTGGCCATCATTAACAAATCAACAAACAACAAGTGCTGGAGAGGATGTGGAGAAAGGGAACTCTAGTGCACTGCTGGTGGGAAAGCAGGCTGGTATAGCCACTATGGAAGATAGTATGGAATATTTTCAAGAAACTAAAAATGTGACTGCCTTTTGACCCAGTGATTCCACTGCTAGGACTATACACAAAGAATCCTGAAACACCGATTCAGAAGAACCTATGCACCCCTATGTTCATACAAATATATTTATTCATGTATATGTTTACCTATTTCAGTGCTTACTGCATGCTGTTTTATATTTTAAACTAGGAGAATGATATAAATTTGGAAACTCTGATTATTCACAAAGCACTCTCTCTCTCTCTTTTTTTTTTTTTTTTTTGCCTTCTAAGTGTTAATCACTATACTATACATTGGGACTTCAAGGTGGATAAAACCTGCTCTCAAGAAACACACTCTACCAGGGTCAACCAGCACCTGAATGAAAGGATCTTGGTTACCATTATCTCTTCTCAAAGTTTTACACAGCAGTTAGGAAATGGAATAACTTTGAGTATTTACTTATAGTAGGTAATATGGTGTGCTCCTGTTCTCACTGATGGAATATCGATTCCCAGATTAGTTAGTTCACATTCTATAAAAATAACAATCATTTTCCTCATTTTCAATGCATGAAATATCTTCAGGTTGCCCATTTTAAATGAATTTTAATGGTGGTAGTTTTGGAGATGCTCATTCTATGCAAAGTATGAAATTAAACTTCAGAGATCAATAACTCATTGATTCAGCCAATGAATAATCTGTACACGGTTTTCCTGAAAAAATTGCTTAGCCTTGCTCTTTACTTGGAAGATCCACATAGGAGTTATTAATACATATAAAAGAAAACAAAATCAACTCAGCGACTGCCTTTCAGGAGAGTTACACTGTTACGTAAAAACAACTCAAGCTATGGGGCCTTATTACTGCAAAGGTTGATAAAATTCTCAGAACTCTAGGGGCTGATTCCAGGGTCTAAGTCTTTAACCACTGGGATAATGTGTCTTTTTTATGAACACTTCTATTCAGTGTGTTACTTGGCAACTCTATCATCATGATTCAAACTATTTTTATTAACAGATGTTATTGGCAAAGTGTTATGGGGAAATAAACAACTATAACTAATAGTCAAGTCCTCTAGGATATAAAATTAGTTGGGATATGTAGACTGACCATATCAAAAACTCACTGACAATGTAGGCAGTATATCTCCCAACTGAATTGTCCAGGAAAGCTGGGAACATTTGTGTGGCTGAAACACACAGAGTAAACCATGAGAGAGAAAGGCCATAACCAGGACAAGTCTGGAGTTCCTTAAAGTGGCCCACAAGCAAAGCCATGAGTCCCACAATAGGGTGGTGTCTGTGAAAATGGAGGGAAAATTACTAATGTAAAAAATTGTGAAGGAGTTAAAACCTGGTACCAAGTGTTCAGGATGGTGGTGTCAAGATTGCAACATAAATCAGAAAGAAGCAGTAAGATTTGAGCTTGGACTGACCCCATTTTTGTACCTCTTCCTGACTCTCCCTCCCTCTGTTGTATGCCCTCCTTCCAGATGTGCATCTCTCCTTGGGTTCATGGCTGAGCAGAATAATTACTTGTGGGGAAGATGGGGAAGGAGAGAAAACAGATGGGCCAAACCTGTTTGACACAGGCCCTTTAATACTTTAGAAGACAGTAAAAACACAACTAAAGACAATAAAAATTATGTTTTATGGGCTTTAATCTCTGCCAACCTTTTGGCACATCTGTTGTGTGCTATAAAATTACTTGTGAGTCTAGCTAGATACACAATTCAAGCTATTAATAAGTATCTAATTTTAAAATTAATTTACACCACAAAAATTTCTGGGACTGTAAGGAGTGGGGGGCCATTTCCTCTCCCATGAGCATAGAAGGCCTATTCATCCTTTTGGTTTGGGTAACATAGGCTCCCATGACCTGCCCACTCCTCAAAGACTCTCTTTTATTAATCAGCTCCTCCGCTTACATGGTCAGTGCTCCCTTTGCTCCTGGAAACTTCCCTCAGCATTTCATGATGCTCCATCTTCCTCACCCTGTGACACTACACCCCCCACAACCATCTCTCTTGATCACCTGGCTTCTTTCAGACCAGGAATCTGCTTTCATTCATCCCAGTGCAGCTAAGAGCCTCTTTTTCTTGGGTAATTAATAACTTCTTTATGACTAAATGTAATAAACGCTCTGTAGTCACTTTTCAGGAATTTACTCAAGCAATTTAATCCTCCACCTTGCCCCACCTCCTCCCATGGACCCCATTTATTATGTTTTTCCATTTCTCAATGCAGCCTCCTTTAGGGGTGCAATTTGTAAATATTGCTTAATCCCAGAGCTCTGTAGCATCTTTTTCCACTTTACCCATTGTGGTCAGGATGGGATCTTCCACCTCTATGACTTTGCTGCCATCTCTAAGTTCATGACTCCCAGAATACCCAAGGTTCATACCCTTTGCCTACCAGACCACCTGAGTTTCTCATGAGCTCCACAAACTCACCGAGCAAAATGACTCCACCTCCTGTGCACCTGATCTCTATAAATAGCATCACTGCTGATTTGGTTCCTACACCAGAAACCTATGTCAAAGCAGTTGTCTTCTCATGTCCCTAATATTTTCTGATATTCCTCTTTTCTCCTTTTTCATTTCCATGGACCAGGCTATAGTGGACCTTGTCAGGACACTTCTCAAAAGGAAGCTCTGTGTCCAGTTTTATCTGCCTCCAAACCCCTTTGTATTCTTGGATAGAACTTTTCAAAATATGCATTAGACCTTGTCACTCTTAAAACATATAACAATGACAAAAAATTTTCAATGTTTCTTCATAGTTTATAGAATAGTTTAAAGAATTGCCACAATCTGTAATCTGCTGAAAACTGCCCTTGCCCTGCCTCCTCATCCTCCACTTGTATTCCAAATTGACTGATCTCCTTGCATTTGCTGACTATGTCAACTACTTTCTACCCTTTCCCCACCAGGTTGTCACCTGAAACACTAGCTGCAACCTCACCAGGGCGATTCCTACACATGTCTTACTCTTTAATTCAGATGCCTTTGATGAAGAAGTCCTTCTACATCGGGCATTATATCAGACTGGGGACTGTGGACACTGGAGAAAATAGTCCTCTGACTAAGCAGCTGTATCCATCACTCTGACAGCTTTGTCAATCACTCATTCATGCAATTGTGCAATGGGCAAATGAACTGATCATTAAAATGGGTCATTTCAGAACATGAGACAATTTGGTGGAAAGGGAGCATGTTCTCTAAGCCAGAGGGGGGCTGGCTTTCATGGACAGCTCCATTGTTTTTTGCTTCAACCTTCCTCCTTACCCTTCCACTGCCCTAGTTCAATCTGAACAACTAGCTTCTTGCCCAGCTTCATAGCTGCCATCCTACCCATGCCTTTCCAGGTCTCCAGAATCCAATGCCTTGTTCCTGAGCCCATGGCATCCTCTCCTTGATTTAATTCCTTTTCTTGCTGGAGCAGATTCTTCAGAAGCTTCCAAGAAATTGATAAAACAAAGAATTTAAGTCACTCAATGTCTGGAACTACCTATTTGTTTGATCATTTGCTCGAATATTGAAAGTTTGCTTTTTTATCTTTTAGTTTTTAGTGTTACTTTAGAAATGTCTGTTTATCTCTGTACCTGTTTGCTTCTGACAACTGTAGAATTCTCTTTTGTTCTCATATTCTGAAATGACTTGTGATGCATTTTAATGTAGATGCTTTTCTTATTCACTATGATAAAAACCTTAATGTTCTCTCTTATGATAATAATTCTTCAGCTCTGGGAAATTTTATTTCTTTGAAAGTTGGAGTATTAATTTTTTATGGTTGATGTAACAAATGACCACCAGCTTGGTGGCTGGAAACTACAGAAATTTCTTTTATAGTTCAGAAGCCCAGAAGTGTGAAATAAAGGTGTTGGGAGGACCACACTCCCTCCAGAGGCTCTGGGGGATAATTCATCTTTTACCTCCTCTAGTTTCAGTTGGCATTTGATGTTACTTTGTGGCCACAATACTCTAATCTCTGTCTACATCCTTACATGGTCTTCTCATTTGTATGTTTTCAATCTTCCTCTGCCACTCTCAGGTAAGGCTAATTATGACAGCACTTAGGGCCCAGCTGCTTGATCCCTGATAATCTCCTTACATTAAGATCTTTACCCACATTTGCAAAGACTTTTTTTCCAAATAAGGTTAACATTCATCTATTACAGGAAGTAGGACCTGAACATGTTTTTGGGTGAATTTATCAGTTTACCACAGTGGACTTAACTTCTGTTCCATAAGTCTCATTATTCTGGTCTTGTTTTCAAAAGCTAATGCTGAACCAATAGTCTGATTCCTATATTTTCCATATGTTTTATCTTTTTTCTCTCCTTATTCTTTATCTTTTGTATCTTCTAAGAGGTTTTTGATTTTTCAATTTTTTCATTATATTCTATTGATTTAACACTCAGCTATCTTTTTATTCCCAAAGTACATTTCTTATTCTCTGACATTTTTCATATGGTATTTCATTTTAGTTATATGAGTACAAATTCATCACTGAGTTTATTTCTACTCTCCTGTACTTTATTTATGCTGGGTTGCATTTTTCTTTTTGTTTCAGTATTTCTATTTCATGTTAGTGGTTATCTTCAAATGGCTGCTGTTAACCAATGGTGGTTGGTTGGCACCAATTCAATGCCAACAGAAATCTCCAATTTGGGGTGCAGAGGAGAAGGAAACTTTATTCAGGGCACAACAACTCAATTTTCATACCACAAGACTGCAAAAACAGCATGGCTGGGAGACAGCCCTGTATAGCGCTGGGGTCAGGCCATCTCCAGCTAGAGAGCTCTGAGCAGCTCTGCTCTGCCCATTATGGTCTGATTTGTGCTGGGCTGGTCTGTCTTGCTCTGCTCGTCATTCTTCAGTGTTTTGGCTCTGCCTGGAAGACAATCCTGTGGAAAAAGAAAGTGTGCTCTGAAAGCCAGAGGGGAGCTGGCTTATATGGAGGTAAATCCCTGCCCTTATTTCCTGATTGGTTCATCCCTATGCAAATTGGACTCCAAATCCTTGCAATTTCATTGGTCCAGAAGACACTATCCTGATTAGTCAGAATAAAGAATCTCTAATTGGTCAAATATGCAAGGCTCCAAATGGATGAGGAAATCCTCAGTCCTATTGATTGATATAGGACTCCAGGAGCTCCTTTATAAAGGTTGGCTTAGATTGTAGAAACACAGGACAGGTAGTCAGTTTAACATAGAAGTGGCAGTTCAGAGCAGGTTTCTTCCTGAGGTGCAGCTAGGATGAAAGGTCCTTGTTCAGAAATGGCTGCTAGACTCTGTTTTTTGTTTTGTTTTGTTTTGTTTGTTTGTTTGTTTCATTTTAACCAATTAGCTACCAGGAGCCCTTCTTAGTAGAAATCTTCTCTTTAAAATATTTTTTAAATGAATTTATTGGTGTTGTTTTACAGTTGTCCCATTTTTCCCCTGTTGCTCTCCCCTGCCCTACCCACCCCATCTCTGCACCTGTAGTCAGTCCTTACCTCCTTGTCCATATCTATGGGTCATTAATACTAGTTCCTTAACTAAACCATTCCCCTTCTTTAGCCCACCCCGCTGGTCACCATCAGTCTGTTCCTTGTTTCCATGTCTCTGGTTCCATTCTGCTCATCTGTTTGTCTTGTAATCTTTCTCAGAGTTCACACTACCTATCATTGGTCAGCTTTTTTATTTAAAAATGAGTAAAAAATAACAACAAGATGCTCTTTGTGGGTGCAGGATGGAGCAGAGAAGGAGGCAACTTATAAAGCAGTAAACTTCCTTCTTCACTGATCTTATAGGAAAACAGTCTTTCACAGGATCCAACATCAGTATTGTGTGTTTGTGTCTTCTGAGTTTCAGAGAGATGAGAGCTAAACACCAGTTCACTGTAGTGTCCTGTTCCTTAAATAATGGGTATGATTGAATTTTTGTATGTTTTTTCCCTTTCCAGGGACAAAAACATTAAGTCTCAAGCTACTACCATGTTGAGTTGATGAAAGATTATTTACTTGGGACTTAAAAAACAGTTAACTTTCCCCACATGTTTAAATGAGTTGTCATTCAATGCTACATTTTTTAAAGTCTTTTTTTTTTTTTTTTTTTTTTTTTTGAATGTATGGGCTAAATTAATTTGAAAGAGTCCTCTAATTTAAACAAAATCATTATATTGGGTCAGGATCTGATGTCTTGAGTGTACCTTTTCCAAGTGTTAGACTAAACGTCTTACAATAGAAAAAACTCACAATTAAAGGGTTTATAACATTATAGGAAAAATCAGAAAGGCAGTGAAGTGCTGAGTAGATCAATTTTTGAAAGACTTTCTAAACATACTTTTACTGTAATGAAATTATACATAACTGATACCAAATAAAGATATTACTCATGACATTGTTGTAGCCTAATTTATAATAATGACTATCTGTATTTATTATCTCCACATAGAAAATTTTCAAAATATTTGTCCCTTTCAGTATAAACAAATCCTTAGCTTAGTATTTTATCAATAATGTACTTTCTTTTCTGTTTATTTTCTTCGTTGTTTTTTTTTGAAATTTTTAAAAATTTTATTGTTGTTGTATTACATCCCTCCCCTTTTTGCTCCCCTCTATCCCCCTCCCCACCCACCCATTCCCCCCAAAGTCAATCCCACCTGTTGTCCATGTCCATGGTTCCTTCATACTAGGTTCTTATCTAAACTGCTCCCCTTCCTTGACTCTTCCTCCCCCCTCCCCCCAACTGTTTATTTTCTTTATCCTAGTGTTTAGTGCCTCTTGGAATTGATCTTGCCAAGTTGAAGACTCTCACTCTTGCTCCTGTGCAAGCCATTGTTGATGTTTCAAATCTGAAAAGTTAGAACATGACCGAAGGTGGAGAAATGGGCAGAGTTGTGTCCAGATTCCAGTGTAGAAGACTTTAGTGATGACACCTCAGGTTAAGGTCTGACCTCAGCATTGCTAGCTCAGTAACATGACTGTTGCACACTGAGAAGATTCAAAGTGAGCAAACAGAAGGTGATTTTATTCTGATACTGTTACCGGCAATTGGAAGAGAACACAGATCATGTCTGGAAACTCAACATGGAAACAGAGGGCAAGAGAGTCTATAAGAGCTTGGTTGGGGGATCAATACATCCAATTCTATATAAGAAAACATGGTAGTGTTTCCATTTCCCACTCCACAGCAGACCCTGGATTCTAACGTTTGTTCCCACAAAGAAGAGGCCAGTGCTCTACTTAGTTTCTTTGTCTCTCAGCTATACACAATCAGTAGATTTTCCTACAGGGGAAAAAATAGTCCCCAATACTGGGGTCATCTGTCTAGTTTTCTTTTTCTTCCTCATCCTGTTCCTTAACACTTTAACAATCCTTGCTCCATGCCCACATTTTAGAGCTCCAGTATCTTCTAGCAAAATATATTTTCCAGCTTTTTTTTAAGGTGTTCTCAGTGAGAGCATCCAGTGTGTTGTCATTAAGATTTTACTAGCACATTTAAGCAGAATTGATCTCAGTGATTTGCTTATTAATAGATGTAAATGTCTAAGTTAAATTTTCGCTTTCACAGAAGATTACTGCCATATTTCCAAATCCCTTCTCCACTTTTCTAATGCAATGTTGACATCTAATTGCTTACATGCTATCCTATATTTTTACTCTGACTTCAATGTGGCAAGCCAGCACTGGTAGATATATGTGTAATATATTATGAACCTTCACCACTGCTCATATTATATAGATTTTGAAAATTGTAATCTTAAATTAATTATGCAACTCTCTGTATAAGGCATATTCTCATTTACTTTACCACTGTATTTTCATTATATCTCAGAGGAAAACATATATATGACACAGGAGGCTGGATTTGGGTGGCTCTAATTTAGTTTCTGACAGATGTTTAATTCAATATGTCTTTTCGTGAATTTGTAATGAGTAGTGGGGATAATTCTCCAAGCACTTCTTTGCTAATCATCTGCCAACAACATGAAGGTTAAAGGCAGCACACTAATGTAGGCAGCCTGCTGCTGAATTTTCAGACTGATGTCGATGACGTGCCATTAATTGTGAGTTCCCTGGAGGCCTCCCATTTCCATTTTCCCAGAAGTAACCTCTAGACTTATGCCTGGGCTCGAGACTTGTGGGTACCCTGAGTTCAGTATCCCAAGCACACTCAGCAGCCCCATTTTGCTGCAAACCCACTACCTCTGGTTCCTGTCCCTTTTCCCCTCTTCTGCTGCCCCTCTTACCCATGACATCGCTCACTGATTGACAGATGTTTCTGTTCTTGTCATGTCATGGTTATGATTTTTTCCCCCCAGTTCAACTATCAAAATATTCTTTTATTTATTTATTTAAAAATTTTTTTAATGTTTTATTTCATTTTATTTTATTATTAATTTTTAAAAGATTTTATTTATTATTTTTAGAGAGAGGGGAAGGGAGGAAGGCAGAAAGGGAGAGAAACATCAATTTATGGTTGCCTTTCACCTGCCTCCAGCCACAGACCTGGCTGGAAACCTGGCTTGCAACCTGGTTATGTGCCCTGGCCGGGGATCAAACCAGCGACCTTTGGGTTTTCAGGCTGGCACCTTTCCACGGAGCCACCAGCCAGGGATTAAGATATTCTTTTAAAAGCACAGATTGATGTTCACCTCAGAACATGTGGAGTTTAATTCAGACCTTATCACTTTGGACAAGGTTCTTCACCCCTCTACACCACAGTTTACATATCTATAAATTGTGTGAGTTTGAAAAGAGGACATCCAGAATCTCTTCCAGATCTCAGATCCTTGTGTCTCTCTTAGGAGCTGGGACGCTTGCAGCCACGTGCAGACAATGGCCCTCTGGCTCTGTACCATCCCTCTTGGCCAGCTCATGCATGTGGCCCTAGAAGGGGTTTTCTCACCGTCAATATAGGTAGATGAATGAAGGAGATAACAGGGCATAAATAATACATGACATACTTATCTGGGGCCCACTAAAAGGGAAGCTGCTGTCTTTGTACTCAAATAAACCCCATTGTTCAGGCAATCCTTTGCATTTTGTAGGAGGCAGTGAATTTGTGCAGTATCTAACCCACCCCTACCAGAAACTTAAAGTTTTAAGAGACAAAAAGGATCCTTGCCATGTCATCAGACTTCTGTTAACCCACTTCCTTGGAACCTCAAAAAGACCTAAAAAAGTAATGAGAAAAAGAGAAAAAAAAAGGATTTCCAGACCCCTAGAGAAAGATATCCACTATCTGGAGGGTATCAGCAGGATGGGCTCTGGCCTCCTGTACAGCAGATGAGAGTTTCAACCAGGAGTGTCCTAAAGACTGCAAGGGAGCAGGGCCACCACGCTCGGGATGTGTGCTCAGAGGGCTGACACTCATTGCTGACATTGTAATATTAACAACTAAACAGTGTGCATCAAATGTTTAAATAACAGCCCTTCTTTAACTGAAATGTTGTGTATATTCTTAAGTCTTTTGAAAGGCTGTTTTGTTTTTTTTCTCCCAGGGCCTTCTATGTGTCGGAAAATCCTGGTGTACAAAAATAAGATAAAGAGATTCAGAAATGGACAAAGATCTATTTGATCATTTTGGATAAAGGTAGTCATTGTTACACAAATTAGGTTTATGTAAATAAGAGATGACAATGTGGAAGGTTATTTCATAGAGAAGATATACCCATTCAGAAAAGAACATAAGAAAATGTTCTTAGAGTAGAGGGGGAAAGGTTCACTAATTACTTAAAGCCTTTAGCAATGCCAATGATTATAAAGGCTAAGATCAGAGGCCAGTGTAGGTGATACCATCCACGGTTTCTTTCCTTGAGGACAACATTTTGTTTAAGGAAGATACCAGAATGGAATTGTGGGGTTAAGTTATTTTTCACTAAGTGGAAATAAACTTGGACCATGTCTCCAAGGCATAAATGTGATTGCAGCTGTGTTCAACATTCTGCCCATTCATATCTCAAAGTAAATATAACTGGATAATTCTAAATGTCTAATAATTTAACTATTGAGTTACACAGGGGAAACATAAAGTCATCTCATTAAAGAGGTTAAGTAAAATCTACATTCTGGCCACTACAAAAGGGAAGGGCCCTCATCCAGCTAAGGACCTCTGTTCTCCCAACATACTCTTTACAGAAACTGCCCACATATGATCTCAGAATGGACAAGCTTGACCTTGAGTCTGATCCAAGGAGCTACAAAGTCTCTGAGAGCAGTTATGGTCCTGGGGCTTCAGGGTTCAAGGTCCTGCATGATGAGACTATTCCAAGACAAGAAGCATTACACCTGTGGGTGATAGCTTTGATTGGTGGTGACTATGTAGGTAGGGAAAGGTAATGAGATGTCAGTCAGAAAACTCTGATTATGCTTATCAAGTTTACCTGGTTTATTTATTGTCCCCTTGTCCTCCTAATATTACTCCCAATACCCACATGCTTCCCTGACTCCCCTCCTTCATGTCTTTACCCAGATGGCTCCTGGTCAGGAGCCCCTTCCATGATCAACTGATTTAAATATGCAACCACTCTTTTCAGCACTGCCTTTCTCTTCTCCAGGATTATTTGTGCCCCAAATACTGATTATCTAAACTACTATATATTTTATTTATTTACTTTGTTTACCCATTCTTTGTTGAACATTGAGTGCCTTGTTTGTTTAATTTGCAAGGGTTCCCAGTGCCTAGAATGATACCTGGCACACAAAAGCTAGTACCTATTGATTGAATATGTAAAAAGGTAGCAATTAAAATATCTTTAATGTCCAAATTGAACCAGCAGGAGCCTCCTCCCACTCAGAAGGAGTAAAATTCAGGCTATTAGATCAGTAATAAAACTAAAAGTATTACAATTATTCATGAATAATACATGGAATTGACTAAAGTGTATGAGAGGAAATGTGTATTTCACTTAGGAATTAGAATGTTTACTTTTACTTATCATTCCTTAAATTCTACATTTTAAATTTAAACCTTATATTGGTTATATTATTTTTAGGTGCACAACACAGTGATCCAACATCTTTATACCCTACAAATGTGATCACCCTACCAACTCCAGCCATCACTTGTCACCATGTAAACTTACCACAGTATAATTGACTATATTCTTCTGACCCTTTTCACCATCCTCCAACACATTCCCTTTGGTAACCATTTCTTTGGTCTCTGTTTTTTGAGTCTGTTCTTGTTTAGTTTTGTTTGTTCATTTGTTTGCTTTATCAGATTCCAAATATAAGTGAAACCATATGGTATTTCTTTTCTCTTTTCTTATTTCACTCAGCATAATGGATACTATTTAAATAGTAAGAAGTCAAAAGATGAAACTCAATTTTTATAATTAGAGTCAGCTTGATTGAAAAGATGCAAATTATCTTGAACATCAATCATAGTTTTTAGTCCATAAAGTTATTATTAATTATAATGTTGGGATAAATTATTTTGTAAAATAAAAGCATACCTAGTAGTTTTCTCTTAAGGAAAACTGTATATCCCAAATCTTATAGGATTTACCTTTAAAGAAATTATGGCTGTAAAAGTCATGTAGTAAAAATTCCCTTATAAGCAAATAATAGTTTATAAAGGTATAGAGCTTTATACCTTTCCCCAAATGTGACGAAGGAAAGTATCGTTTGAAATGTTTATCACTGTGAGCCAAACGTTTTACTTATCCATCTGGCTTACTGTCTTCAAGATAGTCACCCATTTATCTAGTCAGATAACTATTAATCAATTACCTAAAACTTAGAGAGGACCTGTATTACATGCAGAGCCCTGTGTTATATATTTTAGAGGATGAATACATGCCCTTTGTCCTTGAGAAGTGTTTTTCCAGAAGGGGAAATGAAGTACAGTAATATCCTCCCCACCAACTCTCATCTACCCACCTATAAATGTACACCACAATCAGGCAGAATGGGATGAGCTAGGCCCCCAAGGAACGAGGGCATGCACATAGGCGGGGCAGCCTGATGAGGTTGGCACCAGAGTATTATGTGCAAGCAATGAAGACAGGTTTGGCCACATTGCAGTAGGTACTGAGTACCAGTTGGGAGATCAGACCTAATTCAATGGACAAACCAGCAGGTCTTCACTGAATTTAAATTATCAAGAGAATAATAGGGATACCTTGCCTAGCTGAATTTTACAATTTGGATTGCCTTAAGAAGCAACAATTAATTTTATAGTTCTTACCCAAAATGATGCAAAAGTGCCTGAAAGATGTTGAGTTTTTGAGGCAATAATTGTATTGAATGTATGAATTCATTTGTTTTGATTTATAAAGACAGGTTACTGCCACTGCCACAATAGCACCAAAAACAGAAAATAGGAATTAGAAGACATATAACAATAGGTCCGAGACTATACATGAAATTGTTCAAAATTCCAGGGTTCTATTTGGAAAATAACCTTCCCCAGCCAATGTGTGATGCTCAGCTGGTTTGCAAGTATTCTGGGCAGCTGAATGGCCTGGGTGTTTGACAGATTTCAGAGCATCCACCCCAGAGATGCTGAACAAATGCTATGATGTTGGCGCTGAGCTCCAACTATGTTTCACTTGGAAAGGAAATTTCTGGCACAAAGTGGAGGTTGAAAATCACCATGAACCCTTTTCAAGTCAAGTTTTTCATTATTTGTTAATGCTCTACTAAACCCCCAACTGCTGTTTGGTGAAGAACGTAAAAATGGGCCTTTCAGCAGCTGATTAGGAAGCAGAGACACCTGTAGGCTGGGTCGCTCCTGCTCCTGCATCCATCAATGCTAAATCTCAGCCTAAATGACGGGCAACAACCACGAGGTTCCCACACAGGTCTTTAATCACCCAGCTAGGTGCTGAACAAAAAGGCCCTAGTGGGCCCTGGCCAATGTGGCTGCGTTGGTAGGAGTGTCATCCTGTGAACCAAAAGGTGGCAGGTTTGATTCCTGGTCAGGGCACATACTCAAGTTGTGGGTTCAGTCCCTGCTCAGGATATGTATAAGAAGACAACCACTTCGCAATTGATGTATGTCTCTCATGTCGATCTTTCTCTTTCTGTCTCTCTCTCTTTCTCTGTCTGTCTGTCTGTCTGTCTGTCTGTCTGTCTGTCTGTCTGTCTCTCTCTCTCTCTCTCTCTCTCAAAGCAATGAAAAATGTTCCCAGGTGAGGATAAAAATAAATAAAAATTTTAAAAGGCCCTGATGAGGCAGCCAAGTTGGTACGAAGGTGAAGTTCTTGCTTTTATGGTAAGAGTGAGAGCCAGGAGGCACACCTCAACTTGAAACTTCCTTTCCAGTGAATTGCTCACTTATTTTAGTTTATCCCACAAGCCAACCACTTCCAATTAAACTGTTAGGACATTTCCTGCAAAGAAAGTTGTGCTCTAGTGGTCTGTGATGGTAATTGGTTGTCTAAAGTCTTTATGCCAGGACTAGGGGATTATCAGTTCCACATTCTGACTTCATTGTCATATCGTATAGACTCTACTCTTCTACCTTAAGCATAACAATAACATGACTTCTCCGGATATATAATAAAATTTGATTTGCATTAAGTAATGCATTCTTAGACTCTACAATACACTGTAGAGTCTAGATTGCCTTTTTCTGTCACAGCAAAGGGTTTAGGGACATTTTTAAGAGTTTGATGGAAACAGCAGCTTCCTTCTGATCCATCTGCAACTTCAGAGACAGAGGATGAGTTCCCTGCCATGTATTCATGCAGTTGGCTCGGGGCAGGGCTCTTGGCATTTCCTACAGCCTGGCCCCATGGAGGGCTGGCAGCTTCATGCTCCCAAGCCAGTGAGGAAAGGACCAGCAGTCATGTGGCTTTTCCAGGTGATTTTATAAATGCCAGGGTGACAACATGTCCAGCACCTGTTCATCCCTCTGGGGCTCTGGATCAAGTTGCCCTGGAAGCAGGACTGATGGAGAGCTTGACACTGCTGCATTGCTGGCAGGTTGCAGTGCTGCATGAAGATTTGGCAGGGAATATAAAGGGTTGTTTGCTGAATCCCTATCAGGCATCTGCTGGGACATCTGTCTTTGTCCAGATCTCAGGAAGCAGTTTGTAGACACAGTGGGCATTCAGTGGGCAATGATATTATCCCTTCTCCCACATAGCATGGGGCATTCTTTCCCAAATTTCATAAATTCAAAGTTGTCCGTGCTAGTCAGTCTCCCCTTTGTCTCTCTTTCTCTCTCGCTCTCTCTCACCCTCTCTCCCCTCCCCCTACACCTCACTCCTTCCAACCTTTAATCACTCAAATCCAGACTCCTACTCCACAAATAACACTTTGATTTTAATATCCTGTGGGCAGAGAAGTAAATCCCACTTCCCTCAGGTAGAATTGTTGGAATTGACTTACTAATTATTTATTCATTCAAAAAAATTGCAGTCTATTAATTTTAAGTACCAAGCTGCATTAGAGGGAGAAAGAATTAGGTATTGATCCTGTTTTCAAGGTTTCTACCATCTGCGAAGAAAGACATGATATCTGAGCAGCAGCAAGGCCATGGAGGAAATGCTGGGGCACTGGAATCATTTGGAGAAGAGTGAGCTGGCTTCAAGCCCAGGATAGGAATGTTGGGTAAGTCGTGAGATGGGACTTTGCATCACAAGACCAGTAATACATGCTTTGAGTTCTAAGAGCCAGGGAGGGGTTTGGCTGTCTGGAAGGGGCATCATGGTTTTGAGACCTCAGCCAAGGTACAGAGGAAGCACGGTTGTGTATGGGCTTTCCCCTCCACTGGGTGATAGCGAGAGCACTACAGGAAGAGAGAACTGAACCTTCGGGGCCATTGAAAGGGCTACTGAAGATATTAGGGTGCTGCTGAATCACCCAGATCCCTCAACCATGTAGTTATGGGTGCACTTGTCCTCTCAATTTCCTCCCTGCCAGCCTCCCACCTGAGCTCAAGAGGCAAACAGCAGCTGCAGCAGCCTAGCTGCTTCCTGAGGAAGATACCTAAAATGTGGACATAGCAACCCTCATCAGATGGGGTGGCTTGGTGTCCCTGGTCCCAGGGTGATGACTGAGGCTACAACAGGACATAGATGGGTGACCACCCCATATCTGGACTGTGCCTGTATGTTCTAAGTGATTGTGGATCTCGGTTTCTCTCCCTACTCACTAATGCTGGAGCTGGTTAAGGTAGGGATTCTGAAATGTTGAAAAGAAGGTCTTAAAATGGAGTTAAAGATTAAAGGTTGAAGGTTGATATCTGAGAAAAACAACCTTCCTCTTTTCTTTCCTTCCTTCCTTCCTTTTTCCAAAGCATCCTACCTGGGATGTGGGGCTGCACATCAAGACTTGCCTACCTGGGAGAATTTCCAGTAGGACTTGTGTGCAAGACAAATGCCCTGTTTTCTCATGGGCCATCTTATTCCTTAATTCTTTATTTATTTACTCCCCAAACACTGGATGAACACCCAGGCTGGCCAGCAGCTGCACTGGGTGCATTGGTTTCAGAAGCAAAAGGCCAAGTCCTGTGTCCAGGGGTCACCAGTCCAGGGGATGAAGCAGGGGCCACCTGCTGGAGAGGATACATGGATGGCAAAAGCAAGGAGGCCAAGGCTGAAGTGTGTTAGAGGCATTTCTCCTGAGGAGAGATTGCTTGGGAGCCTTTTCTCCTCTTTGTCCAGAAGTGTGTTCCAAAGACAGAGGCACATCACTATATTTAGAAGGGTCCAGGGCCACATGGATAGCATTTGGTTTTAAAAGTAGTTGATGACCTTAAACTTCCTACTGCTGACACTCTCCTGGAGAAGGTGAGACTGTTTAATCCACAAAAGGTCAGGGAATGTGGCGGTTTCGGGGTTCTCCCCTCCCATCTCACCAGTCCCCACTGCCCCACAGATGTTCTCAACAGCAAGAGTATTTGCAGAGGCCCCTTCCAGGATGCTCTCTGAAGAGACCCAAACCAGTTAAAAAAGCATGCACACAGCTGCACTGACTGCCAGTATGCATAGGTGCGTGCTATTCTCACGGACAACCTGTCTGTGTTCAGCTCTCCTGCGCAGACCCAGGAGTCCTGTCAGCAGCCAAGGAAACAGCCCTGTTTCTGCCAGCAGAAGGTGCATGCAGCAGTTTGGTTGAGAATCCTGGTGGTGCGTGTCCTGGCACCTGGTGGTGGCATCTTGCTAGTGAATAGCATCACAACTGCCCTTGCTCCTGCCAGTCAGTGTGGTACGTTGGGTGCGATCCACAAACAGCAGTCAAGCCATGCACTCCCCTCTGGAGAACTACTCATTACTGTGCTTAGCAGCAAAACTGCCTCCCACTGACCACTCCATACTACCTGAGCTTCCAAGTGGTGCCATGGTTACCTGCTGCAATCCTGCTCCCTCCACCTGCCCCCCAAGACTAAGTCTGGCCAGCACCTTGGCGGATCCAGTTTCTCAAAGACTATGCTATTTATTCCTGCTGGTGACTCATACAAGGCTTTGGAAAGTCCAGAAGCCAAGCATCCAAATGGAAATTTTGGTTGGGTTGTGATTCCCACTCACTGCTGCTGCCCCAACTTACCCATCTTCTTTTTTACCTGGGTCCCTATACTGCTTGCTTATGTGTATGTGGGCGTATGTGTGGGTGTGTGTGCATATGCGCATGTGTGAGAGACAGAAAGTGTCTGTGTCTGTGTGTATTATGTTCCTAGTAATTGGATCACAATGATGAATTGTGATTAATAACCCAAGCATTGCTTGGTCTCTATACTTAACAATAGCTATACTACAAACACTAAACTGTGACATCAAAAAATTGCCTTGGCATCAATGTCAGTGACACCTAGGGGACATTTGGGTTTCTTATTCCTTATCATAATGGGACACTGATGTGGGTGCACCTACAAGAACTGCACCTACAAGCCAGCATTCTGAGAAATTTCCTATTTTTTTTCTCTTTTCTTTACTTTTATCTTTTTTTTTTCCTTTTTTCTGGCAGATAATTCTTCAGCCTCATGACATTAGCTTTTAAGTGTGATTCATGAAGTAATAAAGAAATCCTTTATTCAAGAAGCCACTTATCCTGCTAAAAATCCCTTCTTTATTAGCTTTCTCATTATGAGCCTATAGCCATCAACCATTTGTTAAGAAAAGCCAGATTCCTTATCTCTCCAGGGAGGGGTGTGAGAGACATATAAATGGTATGGTGACCAGATTGGTAATTTGTCAGAAACTCATAAGAGAATAAATCCACCTTCTCAATTATCCTGGGGAGCATTCCAAAGCCTGAATTCTCAGAATAAACAAGTGACTACATGGGGAGTCTCCTATGGAATGCTAGTTAGGGTGATTTTGTGGGTAGGGTTTTGTATAAATTTGAGTTGGTGGCATTTCTAATAAATCCTGATGGTCAAATTCCCCCAAATCAAATTCACCTGAGACCATCCTTGTAAGCAGGCTATCATCTATGCCCACTTACCAGGGAAGTGGCCACAGTGCATGTTTTTCTCTGGACACTGAACAGAGGATGTGTGGACTCCTGAGATGACAAAATAGGAACTGTGATGAGGTAGCTCCAATGGGCAGGAGCCCATACGTGTGCTCTGCCTGGTCCAGCTCGTACTTTTTGTGTATTTGTAGAATCTCTTTTCTTTCTCCTACAATCTGCTTCCAGATGCTCCCAAGCTGGTACTTATTATAAACTTTGGATTAAATAGAGAGATGTTTGGAGCTGAACATGACATCAGAAATGCATGGATAGAATGTGGCTGCTTTGTCATGGGAGCAGAAAGTGCCCAAAAGTTAATTATCCTTATTACCATACACATAGAAACAATGCATATTTGTTAGAAAGCCATTATAAGTGATTCAGAGAGTCAGCACCTTTCTCTCTCTCTTGAAATTTGGAGAATATTCTATTCTATTCTATTCTTTTCATTTCCAACTGAGCATAAGAAATGGAAATGAGACCTTTGTCTAATTTTCCTTTCTTATTAGTATTTCTACTTACTTATGACAGATCCTGAGCACTTTCATAAGACTAATGGATCCTTTTTAAAAGTTTCTTTGGGTCCCCCAATTTATTTGTTTATTTAATTTTATTTTTAAAAGATTTTTATACATGTGTATATAATCTTTATTTTATTATATGACCTTCTGAAATAGCATTTATATAAAATCTGTTATTACAACCAGGACTTTAAGGGTAGGGAGCTTTTCTTTTTTTGGTTTGTTCACTAATGTATCTCAGCTACCTCAATGAATGTTTGTCATAAAGTATTTAATAAATATTTATTGCTTTACATACACTGTGTTGATTTTCTATGTTTTGTTTACATGAATTTTTTCCAGTTTTTTTTAATATGAATTGCAGTATTACCAAACACATGCCAAAATACATTTATATCCATAGATATTTTTACACATATTTAAAGTGCATACTGGATTTTGAAGAGTTAATACAAAAAATTAAAGTATGCCAATAGCTTACATAATTATTACATGTTAAATGATAGTATTTTGATATATTATAGCAAAACTAAGCAGATTTTTTTCTTCTTTAATACTTATTTTACTCTGGAATGCTATTTTTGTGAAATACATCACAGAAATGGTATATTGCAGAGCTCACTTTTGTGAAAGTTGTCCTAAAGACAGTGCCAAACCCATAGTAAAAAATGAATTTGATTTTTGAGTCAGATACTCCCCCCTCCAATAATATAACTCAACTTTATTTTAAGCTACTGGAACTACAACTTACTCTTTTTGGAGTTTTCCATCTTAAATAGTAGATTTATTTATTTATTTAGGCTGTACAAAGGTCTTACTTCTTTTAATACCCTCTGTTTTTTCTCTACATGTCTTTTACAGGTTGAAGCCTTCAGAAATAATGGCACTTGCAATGCTCAACTGGTCCCCAGAGTAGAAATTATCATGTCTACTAAGTTGAGGTAAAAAATAAAAATCCCTAGGATTTAAATAATTTTGTAGAATAGCATTCTAGCTATTTTTTCAACTTGTGGTTGACTTCCTATGTGGTCCTAAACTAACCCCTCAACTATTTAAGAGTCTGTTGAGGTAGAGATTAGGTATGTTCATATTTCAATAATAAAGTTTACTATAGCATTAATTCCTTTTCCCAAGCATCCTCAGTTTGGGAGCCTTTATAACTGGAAATGTATATTTCCACAATCTATTTGAAAGGAATCTCATCTAATTTATATGCTAATATGAGAATATATATTTTCTATGTATACAAATCATATAGTTTAGTAGTTTTCAACTTCCATCCAAATTGGTCTTCATTATCAGCATCTTTACTAACCTAAAGATTGACTGATTTCACAACACACCCATGACCAGTTGGTTGCTATTTAAAACATAAATTGCTAACAAAATCTATATATTACACACCCACAAATAACCTCTGGGCAGGGCAGATGAATTCAGTAGTTAATCCAATCAACCTGTGATCTGAGGTCAGGTTTAGGCACTGCTGGGTGGGGTGGATTAATTCCTATGGGTGAGGCTGTGTCTTCCCCTCAGGCTACTGCCTTTTGGAGATGAGTGGTCTGCTGACAGTATGGGGGATGGGTCAGCACTGGACTCATGGGCTGCTCCCTCAACTGTCCCCCTAAAACACTGTCCCAGACCCTTCTTAAGTGTCTCTAGTCCACTGTGCCCTCCCTCTGCTGGAGCCCAAGGTAGGTGAGTGCCTCTGTATTTTCATTCATGGTCCCTTTAAGAACTCAGTCTCTCAATCAAGACTGCTAAACCTAGTGGCTTTTTGCTTTTCCCAGCTGGTGCTGTTTTACTCTTCTTAGCTGTGTTGCTGTAAGCTGGGAAGCCCAGTTGGGGGTTTAGGTCCCACCCTTCTCAGGTGGAGCCCTTGGCTGCTGAGATATTTCTCTGACCCTTCTGCTGCCACCTGTGGGAGCCCTGACAGCCTCTCGTGTCTCCAAACTTTCTACCAGTCACGTTATGATGAATCGGCTCTTCTGTTCTGTTCTGTTCATTGTTAGAGCCAGAAACAGGATGTTTGTGTAAGAAAACATCCTATTATAGAAAGAAGAGGTTGTGTAAGGAGGTCAGAGTGACCTGCTCTGTTAACAGAATGCAGCAATCAGATAAGAGATGTTGACTTGTAAAATTTCGAAATGCTGAATGTAGCCAATCGCTAACCGCCACTTCTGCTTCTGTGCTCGCTTGCTCGCCCCAATAAAAGGACTTAGCTGTAAGCGCTAGGCGCGACTCTCATTTGGTAGCCCTGGCGGGTATTGAGTCCTCAGACTCTCTGAGAGTTCGCCCCTGCGCAGGTTAAAACTTGGCCAATAAATAACACCTTTGAATTCCCAAAAGTCTCCAGCATTTGGTGTCTAGCTCTCGTCTGAATATAACGTTCATGGTAATAAGGCTTCTCTCTACTTGGTGTTCTGTTGGTTATTCTCAATGATTTTTCCACAATTAAGTTGTAATTCCCGTTTGATGTTGGGAGAAGAATGGTGTAGCTCCACTTACTCCTCCGCCATCTTTGTTCTTTCTGGGTCCCCTGATTTAAAAAGCTGTATATTTCATAGACAGCCCACCAGGAATCAGCAGCACGATGTGGACAGACACCATCTAGAAGTGGACAGACACCATCTAGAAGTGAAAATCATAGGGTTTTTTTCTTCCATCTGGAGACACTGGACCTCATATCTGTACATAGCTGAGTGGTTAATTCTCCTGTCTTTAAAGGTCTTAGTCCATTTAAGTCAAGACATTGTGAGGAGGTGCCCCTGTGCCATCGATGTGTGCACCACTCTGACTCCACAAAAGTGGCAAAAGATACAACCTCCCCAATGGATGCTAATTTAGGAATAAAGATCCCAGATATAAATTTTCAAATAAAGCTAAATAAATATAAATTTTCAAATGACAGTTCATTTCTTCGTGCTCTACCAGCAGCTGAATGAATGAACAGGAGTGGGATAACCAAGCAGATAGACTTCTGCAGGACATCCAGGTCCATTTAGCCAAGAGCACAAAAATAGTCAGCAAAAGGCAAGCCTGGCCCTGGCTGGTAGCACAGTGAGTAAGGTGCCGGCCTGCGAACCCAAAAGTCACAGGTTCGATTCCCCAGCCAGGGCACATAACCAGGTTGCAAACCAGGTCTCCAGTCAGGTCTGTGGCTAGAGGCAGGCGAAAAGCAACCATACATTGATGTCTCTCTCCCTCTCTGCCTCTCTCCCTTCCCCTCTTTCTAGAAATGATTAAATAAAATCTTTAAAAAAAAAATAAAATAAGTATATGTCAAAAAATATTTGTTGACATAAAATGAATACACAACAAAGCATGAATGAATGCATAGATAGGCTTGGGAATGAAACTGAGTATAATTTAGCTGAAGTACAAGATATTTGAAGGGACATCAGGGAATTATAAGACGGAAAATTTGGTTTGCAGGAGTCTGAATGCTTATTATGGTTATAACAGAAATGCAAAGTAAGCAGTAATTTAGCATTTCCTCAATTGAGGTCTATTGGTATTAGTGCTATATTATTCTCTCACTTATAATAAGGATATTGTCAGAAATAATAGGAATAAACAAAAAAAACAAAACATTTTTTTAAACTGGGGCTGTGAATTTCCACAGGTGTACATATGAGCCTGACTGAAAGTGCCAGCACACCAACCTGCCTTGGACTAGCCTCCAGAGATGTTTCTCATCCCACAGACCAGTTCACACATTCCCAGAGCCCCAGGGGGATGGAGCCTCAGATTTGCACATCAGTGACCTGCTCAGTAAGGCACTGCATTGGTTCTCCCTTCCTTCTCTCACCTCCTAAATCTTACTGCTGCTTCTGGGGGTCACCTCCCAAATTAGCCGCTTTCATGTATATCTTGAGCTCAAGCTTTGCTCCAAGAGCAAACTAACATAGGGGTTTAACTAAAAAAGAGAGAAACTCATCACTTTTATCACAATTCCTGTGTACAATTTTATTCTTTTTCTTATGAGTGTTTTAATTTGCCTCTGTATTTGCTCACCTGTATATCTATCACTTACCTACCTTTCTATGTATCTGCCTATCAAGACAAAGAAAAAAATTAATATAGATCATTTAAACCATAGTAATCACTGTATGATGTGGGTTAAGAGAGAATTGACTAAATGTGTGTGCATGTGGCTGGGTGGGGGAGGAGGGTTGAATCTTCTAGTGTTGGTCAAGTACTTCAACATGAATACACGCTTACTTTTCTACTTAAGAGAAAATCATGTTTTTTAATGCTTACCTAAAATACTAAGATTTCATACTCATCTCCCACACTCCGTTGGCACACTCTAACCAGGAAGGAATGACAACTTAAATATATGTATTCAGCACCTTTTTCTTAAAGTGATTTTCCTTAAAAGGAAAAGAAGACAGAGAAAGGAATCATATAGCATTTCACTGATTAGCTAATGCTATGTCATTGCTAAAAATGTGGTGAAGCTTCTTTCATTAGTCCTGTGTGGGTAAGCTCCTCTTTCCTGCTATTTGAAGATGTTTACTACAGGAACAAATGCCTTTATCATTCTGCCTTCACTGTGAATTCTGACTCAGACTCACCCACACAACTCCACCAAACAGCTTCCGTTTGCTTCTGAATCAGTGACATTTTAGTGCACAGCACCATAGACTATTTCCATTTCCATAGAGATTTCATATGCAATCTCCAGGATGTCCTTAAATTTAACCTAACTATTGAATTTGAGATACCTGTCAGAAAGATCAGATTGGTTCTTGGGGAACTAGAAATTATTTGTGATTAATGGTGTCAGCTCCCTGTGTGACTGAGTCTGTGAATGAGGCAGTAAATGTTATTAGTTCTCCAGTTTACAATCCAACATAACCATACTCCTGAGATATCAGCATAGATATCTCCTGAGATGGCTATAACCAGATAAGTAATCTCTAGATGTTTTCCAGTGTATGTGGGTATGTACGGGGTAGGGTATGTTTCATGATGTATTTAAAAATCTCAGATCAGACTGGGGCCCGGCAAGTGCTCAGTTAATGTAAGGCCTGACACATACTTAGTAATAAGATAAAAAGAAGGGCAAGAAAAGGCCTGAAACAGGAAAGGTGGCCTATCTGCTGTCACCCCCCAGTGTCAGCCATATGGAAACATTAGTGGAGAGTACAGTGGAGCATATGGCCAGGTGAGGGTTGGGAATGACTTTGAACTCCTTTTCCCCTATTTTGCTAGAATGTCAAACTATAACTGTGGTTTTACTCTCTTTAAAGAGAATTCAGCCACCCTTGCCCATGACAACAGACTAACATGACAAACACCCAGTTTTGATGTTGCTGTCTGGCTGATAATCCTCTGGAAGTGGTTACTAAAAACTTAAAAGCCAGCCATCTCCTGCTCTGGCTTTGAAGAGGCTTAGGATGGATTTAGCATGAGCAAGCCCATGCTTCTGGTGCTACCTGCACAGCATTAGGGGAACCCCATGGTCTGAGAAATAAAAGTGGTTATTCAGTGCAAAGGGCATTGAGTGTCCAGGTTCTCACCTCTTTTTCCATGTCACTTTTCTCTTTCCCAACTCCATCCATGGCCTCTATCCTCTCTTCATGCTTTGTCTTTATTTCTCTCTACTTGACCCCTTCTCCTATGGAGAGAAGGACCAGTGGACAACCTTGAAACCAGAGAAGGGCAAAATGATGAGGAAAGCAATAATCCTCCACCTACACATTTTTGAGGCAGCACATTTGGTCTGAGCAACAACACTGCATGCAGAGTGGCCCTGTGCTGGTCATTCTCCATCTGCCTCTCTCAGTCCAGTTTCTTCCTGCCTCCATCCTGCCTAGTATCCAACGGGCTTAGTCTTGCCATTACAAGCTGCCTCACCCTCTGATTTCCTGTCCAGTACTGACAATGGAGATATTGACAGAGAATGGCTCCCTAAGGGAGATAGGTGAGGCGTTCTCTCCCCCTCTCCTTGAGCTGCAGAGGCAGAGTCTGTGGCCTCCCTTCATTCCTTAAGTTTGAATATCTACTGGGAAGCCCTTCCCCTATAGCTCCAGCTCTTCACCTGTCACCTCTTCAGGATTATAGGAGATAGTAGCTTCCTGTAGCTGCTATTACCAGTTGGCTCAAAACCCCAGGTGATTACCTTAACCAATTTACAGGTCCATGAGCAGTGTCTTCATTATACTTGTTGGCCCAACCCTCTCTTGCTTACAGAGAATGGTTGGCATATGTAAAATTACTGTAATGATAGATGTTATGGTCTTGAAGGATAGCATTTGCCAGGCAGTGAGATACTAAGAAAGACATTTTAAGCCAAGGAGATATCTAGGGTTGCATGAGTGAAAAATGATCCTTACCACATACATACACAAATGTAATTTTTAAATAAAGATAATAATTTATGAGCCTTTGATGGACAAAGGCTTTATGTTTGAAACTATGGGTACGTGTGGTGGGGGTGGGAGGGAGAGAGAAAGAGAGAATGTGTGTTGAGGGTGACTGATGTGGTCTTATGGATAGAATTGTTTTTACTCCTTTTACCTGGTCCACAGATTATTACCTCATTCCAGGTACTAAATATAATCCTAAGTAGAAAAAAAGGTAAAATCTGTATTATATGTGAATTTATTTCTAAATGTAAAAGTATTTTAATGATTTTTTAAATAACTTTTTATATATATATAATGTAATATATTTATATGTGATATATATTATATATATATATATATATATATAAAGATGAGAAAGGAATTCTCAATGTAAAATTATAGATTTGATTACAGTTTCCTATTATATTAACAACACCATAGGTGAAATTAAAGAACAAAAGAATTCTGGGTGGATATTGGCAATATATTTGATAATGAATTTATGCTTTATTTATGCAAAAACCTTAAGCCCATCAATCAGCAATGTACTCACATAATTTAAAGTGTTCAGTATTTTATGTATTCTGCAATAGTATGAACTCTTCATAGCCTGTTTGTTGTTATTTTTAATTTAATTATCCTTATATGAGGAAAATATAGGTCCAAAGGTCATAAAAATAAGGTTGAAACACATCAAAACAACATCCATCCTCACTTGCGATCACTGAACTCTAAGTTCTTAACAGACATAGTTTTTGTTTATCGGTCTAATAAAAGACCTCTCTCCACCTCAGCTTCTTTTCCCAGGAGAAGACATGAGGACAGCCTCATTTTGTTGAGTGAGGCTAGGCATGCTTTCCCGAAGGGGTGACCACAGACTTTGTAAAATACCTGTACCATCTCAGAGCTATAGCATGAAGGTTGGGGGTGATTTTTATAATCACAACTCACAGAAAGGCAGCAAGCTCTTAGGAAAACCATAGAGGTTGAGGGTATAAATTACATTACATGTAAAATGAAAACAAAAAACTTGACAGACCACCTTTTCAATCCACCGAGGGTCTGCAAAACAGTAAGATGCTCAAAGAATCAGGGACAGTTACTTGCTTAACTTACAAGGGGATTTTAGGCTTAAAAAGAAAAAGAAACTTCACACTAAAAATGTCAGTAAAACTGTTCCTGAAGTAATATAAAAACAAGAAGCAATTTTTTCAAATAATAATAATAATTAATAAGGAAAATGTGATTGTCCAAAATGTTATTAAAATAATGGCTCCATTCTTGATACTCAAACAAAAAAAAAATAGATTTTAAAATCAAAATCGGTACTAGTAAAGGCTACTTGCTCTGTGCTAACAATTAACACTGTTCACTAAGAATTTTTCAGCTTTGTAAATATATAATTTGATTTTGCTATAACAGTTGTCCCAATTTTCCCCCTATACCCCCACCCCACCCCACCTAGAACCCTCATTACCTCTGGCAATGCCCCTCTTAGTTCATGTCCATGTGTCATAAGTTTCCTGGCTTCTCCATTTCCTCTATTATTCTTAACAACCCCCTATCCATTCTGTACTTCTTTTCCTTTTTTTCACATCCAGACAATTCGCCATTTAATTACTGCCTTCTAACTGTCAGCCTCTCAAATCACATTAATACAAAGTTTTCTTTTCATTATTTCAGAAAGCTTATGTTAATTCATTTTTTTAAACTACTTTTAAAACAATTTATTTTATTGTTGTATTACATTCATCCCATTTCCCCCCTCTAAAAAACTACTTTTTAAAGTAATATCAATTGCAATATTACCAAACACATGCACAAATACATTTCACACATACATATTTTTACAAAATCTTTGGAGCATTTGTTTTTCTTTTGATGTTGAGTTTGGCCAAGTGACTTACTCTAGTCAAGCGGTGTAGGCAGAAGGATGAGAGACCCATATGGACAGAGCTTCAGGATCCCATTAACATATAACACCAGTTTCCGCAGCCAAGGTGAGAAGCACATTTGCAATGCTGCCTCCTTTATCCTGGGTTCCTTGAGGAGGAGGATGCTCAAGGGAACCCTGCTACCCTGCAGTGGACATGGTAAATGAATAAGAGAAGAACGTATTTTGTGCATGAAGCTCCTGAAACAGGGATGTTTGTTATTGTAGTGTAAATTAGCCTGCTTTGGTATAACCACCCATAGGAGGTAAATTTGGAAATACTGTTCTTTAAAAATCTGGCAATATATAAAGATGTTTTAAGACATCCTAGATACTGGTTGACTAATTCCCAGTATTCACTGATTCATTAGACAGATATTTTGTGGACTTGGCTATGCATCAGAAAACCTAATCATCTTGGAAAACAGGATAGACAGGTGCCAACACAAGACCTTATAGCAATTTCCTCTCAAGGATTCTTTCCAATAAATAATTAGAAACCATAATTAATAAATACATAAACAAACATGCAAAATGCATTTTATCTCTATTATACTGACTCATTAAATACAAGGTAGATATCCAAGAAAAGAAGAATGTTAAAATAAAATTTATTCTATCCATGAGATAAAAAGTTCTGCTAATTAATAATTTTTTAAATAATGTTCATAGGCATAGCAAATGTTGATTGTATAATAGTGAAGAAAGCAAAATATTGCTTAAAGTGTAGCATAGTTTAAGTTTTATAAGCTACATGCATATGTTAAAAAATAAGGTAAAGTGGCCCTGGCTGGTGAGGCAGTGGATAAGGCGCTGGCCTGGGAACCCAAAGGTCACTGGTTCAATCCCCCAGTCAGGGCAACATAACCAGGTTGCAAGCCAGGTCTCCATCCAGGTCAGTAGTTGGAGGCAGGTGAAAGGTAGCCATACATTGATGTTTCTCTGCCTCTCTCACTTCCCCTCTCTCTGAAAATAATAAAAATTAAAAATCTTTAAAAAAAATAATAAGGTAAAGTTATACATCAAATTACTAAAATTTATTATATTATTTCTGAGTAGAAAGAAAAAAATGTTTTTCTTTGTATCTTTTACATGAAAAAGTTTAATGGACTTGCTGCAATTTAATAAAACTTTAAAAATAAAAATTATTTAGGAAACCTTTCCAACAATTCATAGGTCTCTCTTGAGGATGAATTAAATTATTATATTTTTTCTTCTCTGCTCCTAAATTATATTTTTTAGAGTGTTTATAATTTATGCAGAACAACTACAGGATTATTAAAACAAAATACAGACCTAACTCCAAAAAAAACAGAAGGATAAAAAGATAAATTGTAATCTGATCCAAAATAAAATTGCTTAGGAAAAAAATATTTCCAGTGGCTGAGCACACTAAAAAATAGATTGGCTATAGTCCAGTAAGGCTGTAATGTGCAATTAAAATATAAATTTGCATAATAGTCAGCTCTCAGCCAACTTCCAATTTTAAAAATAAGAACATTGAGAAAATAGATATAATTTTTTTTTGCTATAACCATGATGGAATAATTTCACAAGAATATTCAGGAATGAAAGTAAAGGAAATGGAGGTTATGTCATTGATTGCTGGTGACAGCATGATGAAATTAATCACACTGGAAATGGGGTAGAATTGTTGTTTTTTTTTTTCAGGGCATTCAGATATATATAATTCTCTATATATAATTTTTATATATTTACATATGCATTTTATATAATATAATATATAATACTGGTAAATAATATATATAATTTTATGTAATATTATTACATATTATAATACAAAATATAATTATATATATATATATAATTTCTCCAATAAGTCTTCTCTTAACCTGACCCCTTGGTTTTATGACTATTCTCAATATAAAAATTAGAATGTAGAAAGCAGAGAACCTGTGCAAGTTCAACCACTAGAAGATAATTACATCAAATGTTTATATAAAACTTTAGAGAAACTTTTCACCTACCATAACTCTATAACTTTTGAGGCAAGTAAGTCCATTAATTCTGCTTCCTTCTCTTAAATAAAAAACGTAGGCAACTTGTCTGCTCTTGTGAATAATTAAGTTCAAAAGTCATTTGGTAGGGCCAGACGAGGTTGATTTCCATGCAAAGCAGATTGGCTGGCCTGGTGTGAGTGCAGAATATGGCACGGAGGACAGCAGGTGGGGTTTGAGGGTCCAGTAGGGTGAGGAGGACACCTGTATGGGGTTGCTATGTTAGGTTCATTTCAGGAAAACTAAGCAGGGAGGTAACCACACTAATGATAATGGGAGCTAGATTTCTCACTGTCAGAGAACATAGTTTAAAATATGGTATGAAAAAAAAAAGAAATCTGTGAAACTATTGTAAATGTGATTCCAAGATCATAAAGAAATATATAAGAAAAAAATTTAAAATCTCTTTTGAAAAAGATGCAACAATCAGATATTGGTAAATCAAATTCAGCTTTGTAAGCATATATATTTACATGGTATAAGTATACATATATATATATTTACATATATATATGATTGGCCAAAAAGTGTATTTGCTTTTTCCATAAAGTGGCTCTAGTAGCACTTAGTTTCTTTAACCTCATTCAAAACAATTTTATTAAATTGTATTATGACAACTATCATATCAGTGTGCATTTTTTTAAAAAAATGTACCAAATTGTTGAATTTTTGTGTAGCCATTTTAATATTGAAGATGGAGAATATGTGACATTTTAAGCATATTATGCTTTAATACATCAAAAGAAGATAAAACTGCAACTGACATGCAACAACAACAACAACAGATTTGTGCAGTATATAGAGAAAGTTCTGGGATTGACTGAATGTGTCAAAAGTGGTTTGAAAAATCTCATACTAGATATTTTTCACTGGAAGATGCTCCATGGTTGGGTAGACCAGATGACGTTGATACTGATCAAACTGAGACATTAATTAAGAACAATCAATTTTCTACTACACAGGAGATAGCTGACACACTCAAAATATCCAACTCAATCAAGTAATTGATGACAGTCTGGGAGAGAATAATTTCACTTTCTGTAACAGGCAAGGACAGGTAGGCATAATAAAGGAAGAACTTTAAGAAAGCAAAAGGAAAGTAAAGAAGAGTCAACTCCAGAAGAAATGTGACTATTCATCACATGCTTATCCTCACTAATAGCCAATGACATGCACATTTAAAGAGAAAAGAAATTCTTCCTTTTATAAAAGAGAGATGGGCAAGAAGTAAAAATAGATAGTGTAACATGTTGGCAAAAAATGTGGTTCTGAAATGGCATTCTCTGCTCTGCCTGTGGGGGTCTAACTAGTCCCACTATTGTGAAGATAGTTGGTCAGCATCTGGGGAAAAAATGTGTATGTCTGTGAGCCAGTAATTTCACTTCTAGAAATGTGACTAGATGAATTGTTGCCCTTGACCCACTCCCCCAGGAGATATATAGAAGAGTGTTTATTGCAACAGGGTTTGTAAGACTGAAAGATAGGAGACAAATCAAATGACTATCAGCACCAGATAGGATAAATAATATAGACCAGTTGTAATGCACAAACTTGACCATTGCATTTGTCTTTTTCATATTGATGCAGACATACCTCAAAAACAAAATGGAGGTTGATGAAGCAAAATAAACCTAAGTACAGTGTCACATCATCACATATTAATAGTGAACACAAACAGTATGCAATTTTAGGAAAGAAATACATTGTCTTTACCTATAAAATCAGATTAGTATATTTTTTCCTCCTAACTCTTAGCTCAGAAGTTGGGGTATGCAGTACTCCTGATGGTGGGGACCAAGTGATTTTAGCTACATCTTTAATATTTTAAGACTTTATTTTTTAAAGGTTTTTTAAAGATTTTATTTTATTATTTCCAGAGAGAGAGGAAGGGAGAGAGGCAGAGAGGGAGAGAAACATCAATGTATGCTTGCCTTTCACCTGCCTACAGCCATGGACCTGGCTGGAGACCTGGCTTGCAACCTGGTTATGTGTCCTGGCTGGGGAATCGAACCAGCGACCTTTGGGTTCGCAGGCCGGGGCCTTTAAAGATTTTTTTTGTTGTTGTTAGATTTTATCCATTATTCTTCAGAGGGAGGGGAAGGAAGAAAGGCAGGGAGGGAGAGAGACATCAATGTATGGTTGCCTTTCACCTGCCTCCAGCTGTGAACCTGGTTGGAGATCTGGCTTGCAACTTAGTTATGTTGTCCTGGCTCGGGGATCAAACCAGCGACCTTTGGGCTTGCAGACCAATGCCCCATCCACTGTGCAACAAGCCAGGGCCTATTTTATGACTTTAAATAGACTATAATCAATAGTATACAAGTGTCAACTGTTCATTATACAGGGAAGAGAGCATATGGTAGTTACCTCTTTTTTTAATTTGAAAATAAACTTAATTTATAAAAGGATCTATAGTTACCAAAACAAGGGCACAGTGGTAGGTATTTATGTTTTTGATCTTTGAATCATCTTTAATAAAACTTCCAAGTTGTGTGGAGACATGCACACTATTCAGCAGGCCTCTAACAAAGGAAAACTGAATTGGCTTCCTGGATCTTTAAACTATGTTTAACTTTGATAATATCTCATTTCCATAGGAATCCTTTTCTCCCAAGAGGGTTAAGCTTTTCAGACACATTAGTTCAAGGGTCCCCACAGTTTCCCTGTGACATGGAATATTGGCTCTGTTACTTAGGAGAATCCAAACTGTGATCAATTTAGATGCTACAAGTGAGGAAAAGGGGAGATTGAAGTGCCAGATCCATAACATCCAGAAGGTATAATCATGTAATGTAGCTACTTGTCCTGCCTTCCTTCATAACTCCATGCCATCTTCTTTGCTGTGCATACCTAATTTCTCAATTTGTGGCTCCATGCTCATTTTTTACAGCTCTTCTGCCTTAATTTTTTAATGCTTTTCAGAAGAACATATCTAGAATCTTTTCTAATTTTCAATATATGTCATAAACTGTGACATCAGCACAGCAACATCTTGTGCTCACTTCTCTACCTCTGACCTTTGTTCCTTCTTTTCACCTGCCATTAAATTTTCCTGAAGTTTAAAAACATTATTTTTTGTAATGCAGGTGCATTACATCTGTTGTAACCTTTGGTTAGTTGCATAGAGACGTGTAAGATCTTTCCCTAGGTGACTGTTTGCATGTCTGGAAATTGGGAGTGAATGAAGCAATGGTTTATCATGCAGATGAACTGTACACAGGGTTAGAGTTCATTGGGTAATATACCACCTTCCTGTTTACCTTGAAGGTTGTAGACTTGGTCTGAACAAGTTCTTAAGTCTTGTCCCCTGGACAATTTTCTCCCCTCCATTACTTGAGAGCCTAAAAATGATTCACATCATTACTTTTTCACTTCCATTTAGAAATGAAAAATGTTTTTAGGCTCCATAGGAATAAAAAATGAATGGAGAAACAGGACACATAAAAATGTTATATATATATATATATATATATATATATATATATATATATATATATATTCAAAACTTACTTGCAGATATATATATATATATATATATATATATATATATATATGCTTGCATGTCTTCCCCTTTTGAGCTCTTTTGGCTTAAAGAAGAATGAAGCTGCTCCTTGACCACATGTTCTTGTTTTCTCGTTGGTTAAAGGCCATGTGTCATCTTGGAGAATCACAGTCTCCAAAGTGGATGGATGGATGGAAACAAAAGAGAACTGTGGACAACCATTACAATGTAGTTTGGTCTCATTCACTAGCATATCCTTTGTCTTTGAATAGGGTTAGAAAAATAGATAAATATTTGGTAAATGAGGAATTAAAGGGTCAAAATACCCCTATGTTTCCTGTAACTTCCCGGTCATTTCATGCAGAAGAGGGATTCTTGTGTGTGTGTGTGTGTGTGTGTGTGTGTATTCAGTGACACATTTGAATAGGCCAATTACTCTAACAGTTGTGTTTTTAATGACCTCTAAACCAGCTGCATGTATACAAATATATCCAACCTGGGAACAACTCTAAGCAAAACCTAAATAAGCCATTCTGGACCTGGAGAGTCATTTTCTGTGTGAATTTGAGCAGCCGGCTGGCCATTCTGGAGATCAGCAAGTGGCACTCTTTTGTTCACCATCACGGGCACAGACTAGAAGGCCTAGCTGAAATGATCTTTAAGGGAAACCTGTTTAATCCATCAAGCCCATAACTAAACCAGAGAAGATCTGAATGAGCCTCAGATAACACACAGCTCAGCCTTGCTCAACGCCCTGCACATTAGCAGCCAATTCTTGAGTAATGAGCATTTGTATGTCTGCAATATGTGCACTCCCTCTGCTTTGAACCCCCTGGTGCTGCATATGTGTTATAAAATGGAGCATGTGGCATCTGCTAAATAGCCTGTGGCTTATGCATGAGCAGCCTTGGATAAATACATGAAGGCTGCCCTAAAACCCCCTCCCTGTTTGTACATTGGGAACTGTGCAGCACACACCATGGATCAGTCCTGGTGTGGGTATTTATGCTCAGGTGTTCTCCACACAGAATGTGTCACCATGGCTTGAGGACCAGGTCTCTGTGTGACCAAAAACTAATTCACTTTTTTTTTTTAGAGATTTTATTTATTATTTTCAGAGAGAGGGGACAGGAGAGAGGCAGAGAGGGAGAGAAACATCAATACATGGTTGCCTTTCACCTGCCTCTAACTACAGACCTGGCCTGCAACCTGGTTATGTGCCCTGGCTGGGGAATCAAACCAGCATTCTTTGGGTTCGCAGGCCAGCACCTATCCACTGAGTCACCAGCCAGGGCCTTAATTCACTCTTGATGTTACCAAGGTGTGTCTTCATTCAATGTACTCACTTTGGAGGTGAATGCCCCAGTTAGAAATATATGTGCATTTTATTCATTCTATGCTTTTCTTTCTTTTTATTTAGATTTTTGAAATTAATTTATTATTGTTGCATTATAGTTGCCTCATTTTCCCTCATTGCTCTCCCCTGTCTCACCCACTTTAACCCCTCTCCCACAGTCAATCCCCACCTTTTTGTCCATGTCAATGGGTCATTCATACTAACTCCTTGATTAAACTCTTCCCCATCTTTCCCCCTTTCTCCCTTTCCTCCATCCCTTCTGTTCACGGTCACTCTGTTCCTTATTTCCATGCATCTGGTTCTATTTTGTTCATTTGTTTATTTTGTTCATTGGTTTCCTGTATTAAGTGAGATCATATGGTATTTGTCTTTCACTGACTGGCTTATTTCACTAAGCATAACACTCTCCAGTTCCATCCATGCTGTTGCAAAAGGTAGGAGTTCCTTCTTTCTTTCTGCTGTGTAGTATTCCATTGTGTAAATACACCACAGATTTTTTTATCCATTCATCCACTGATGGGCACTTAGGCTGTTTCCTAAGTGCTGCTATGAGCATAGGGGTGTTTCAGGATTCTTAGGGTACAATCCTAGCAGTGGAGTTGCTGGATCAAAAGGCAGTTCCATTTTTAGTTATTTTGAGGAAATTCCATACTGTTTTCCACAGTGGCTGCACCAACAGTGCCCTAGGGTTCTCTTTTCTCCACATCCTCACCAACACTTATTGTTGATTTGTTGATGATGGCCATTCTGATAGGTGTGAGGTGGTATCTCATTGTGGTTTCAATGTGCATCTCTCTGATGACTAGTGATCTCAAACATCCTTTTGTATGCCTATGGGCCCTCTGTATGTCTTCCTCGGAGAAGTGTCTGTTCAGGTCCTTTGCCCATTTTTTAATTGGGTTGTCTTCTTGATGTTGAGTTGTATAATTTCTTTTTGTATTTTGGAGATCAAATCCTTGTCTGAGGTACCATTGGCAAATACGTTTTCCCATGCAGATATTTCCTTCTTCATTTTGCTGTTTGTATCTTTAGCTGAGCAGAAACTTTTTAGTTTGATATAGTCCCATTTGATTATGTGTTGCTGTTTTCTCTGCCCTAGGAAAAATATTAGTGAAAATATTGATGCATGGGATAGCTGAAATATACTGCCTATGTTTTTCTCTAGGACTTATATTGTGGCATGGCTTATGTTTAAGCCTTTTATCCATCTTGAGTTTATTCTGGTGTATGGTGTAATTCTTTAGACACAAAGGATGTGAACTGGAAAACACCAAGGAAAGACCACTTGAACCCAGTGATGTCAAGAAGTTATGTGCTTATTTCTGTTTCATGCTAGTAGGGAGTAGACAGTTTGGCAGATGAGGTTGGACAGCTCAGATATTTGGTGACAGATACTAACCACAAAGAGGAAGCATTCAAAGCTGACCTTCAGTCATTGGCTCCCCAGGGCAGGAATTTCTGAGGCCACTATGTCAGGGATAAGTGAATCTGTGGGCCTCCAAACCACTTCTGCCCTGCAGGGCTGGTCAACTCCACAAAGGAAGGATGAAAATTTGCTGATGTGGCTATGTCCTAGAGTCCTGTAAATACTCATTGTGTGCATGTGTGTGCGTGTGTGTGTGTGAAAAAGGAACTGGGTTTGGGGGTGGTATACTCATTGATTTAATGAATCAAAGTATCTGGAAAGACATTGGGAGTTATTAAGTAAAATCAAATGTTTGGACTTTTAAATATTCTGAGGGATAAGGTCATTTTTCATGACTCCATGCTGGGTAGTTCCCAAGCTCTTCCTCATTTAATTATCACAGTGATTCTGTGACCAACTATACCAGTCAGGATGAGGCATTATGCTAAGGCGGCAAACAACACCACACTTCAGTTTACCTCTTGCTCCTCCTAGACAGTCTTCCACAGGGGCTCTAGTCAGTTTGGCACAGCTTCCTCCATGTATGAGACTGACATCCACTTCTGTTCTAATGTTTCAGTGCTTCCATCTGGATGCTTTTCTGATCGCTGTAATAGGGGAGAACTTGGCAAATTCTAAAATAGCCTTTAATTGCTCCCAAAAATGACACATTGCATGGACCAAAATAAACATGTAGGCATTCTTTTCCTCTGTGGGGGAGCAGAAAGAAATCTTGAGAAGTGGTGTTAAGGGGTCCCAGAGATATGGATTATCTCTGTTTTAGAGGGGAGTGTGCCCATTCCTACTGTGCACAGATAGTGGGGCATTCAAAGACTTCTAAAATGCATCTTTCTGACCCAGAACTCTGCTCTATATGCATAACACTTGAATAGCACTCATGGAAATCTGCCTAGCAGCAGGTGGCACAGTTGGCCCCCCTTCATTTCTTAAACTTAGTTTCCCCTTGGTCCCTGACTCTGCTCTCTTCTGGTCTTCCTTTTTTTCTCTCAGAATCCTTTTCTGGTTCTTCCTTGTTCCCTCCAACTTGAAGTGTTTGAGTTCCCCACATCTTGGAACTCTTCTTTATTCTTGTTTATCACATCAGCTTTCTGGACTTACTTATCTATATACAAACAACTCCATGACATTTACCACTAACTAAGAAAACACTTTTTTATGTTTATAATCTATATAAAATTATCTTTTTGACCATTATTCTTGGGTTTTCAATAGGCAATTTGGCATGTACAATGCCAAATACCCAACCTACATTGCTTCCCACGTACATCCAGCTCCCACCACTCTCTTCCCTGACTTGGTAAGTGGCAACTCTGTGCAACTCAAGTTGCACTCTGTGTTGTTTAACTCAAGTATTTTGGAGTAAAATGTAGCTTTCCTCATTCCCTATATTTAATCTAGAAAAATTGTACTAACTCATAATACTGCCACTTTGGACTTAGTCTCTATCACCTGAGTTATTGTGACTTTCTTCATTTGTTTCCTAATTTTTCTTCTCCAGTCCACCCTATACTTTATTATATCTAATATCCACATAGGCACCCAAGGGATTCTTCACAAGCATATATTATACCCTATAACTCTTCTACATAAACATTTTAATGCCTTCCGTCTTAAGCAGAGTAACTTCACACACTGTTAGAGTTTCTGTAAAGACAGACAAATTAACCCTCACTCTCATCAGCTCTCAGATATTATCTTGACCTTTTTTGTCTCTTGTTCCCTGTGTCCCAGGCAGAGTTTTCTTCTTGTTCTTGCATGGACATGCCAGTCATGCTCCCCCCAAAACTTTTGCTCCTGTATCCTCTGCCTGGCATGTCCCGCCACCAAATATCCAATGAGTTTTATTCTTTCCTTCTCTCAGTCTTTACATGATTGATCTCTTGTTTAATTCCTTTATGGTTAGAAGGCATCCTTGGTAAGACTTGAGGTTTTTTTTTAATTGATTGAAACTTGCTTTATGGCCCAGAATAAGATCTATCTTGGTAAATGCATTCTATGTATATGAAAAATATATGCTTTCTGCTGTTGATGGATGGAATGGTTTATAAATGTCAATTAGATAAAATTGATGGATAGTTTTGTTCAAATCATCTACAGCTTAACTAATTATATGTCTGTATAAATAATTGAGAAAATACTATTAAACCTCTGACTATAATTGTGGATTTTTCCATTTTTCTTATAATTTTATGTTTCTCTTTCATTTTTTTTGAAGGCCTGTTATTAGTTGCATAAATATTTAGAATTGACATGGCATCTTGATTAACTGACCCTTTTAGTTTTCTGAAATGACTATCTTTATGCATAGTAATATTCCTTACTCTAAAATATACTTTGTATGATATTAAACATAGCCACTTCAGGTTTCTTCAGGTTGGTATTAATATTGTGTACATTTTTCCAACTCTTTTTACTTTGAATCCATTTGTATCTTTTTATTTAAAGATTTTATTTATTATATTTTAGAGAAAGGGGAAGGGATGGAGGCAAAGAGGGAGAGAAACATCAATGTATGATTGCCTTTCACCTGCCTTCAGCTACGGACCTAGCTGGAGACCTGCCCTGCAACCTGGTTATGTGTCCTGGCTGGGAATCAAACCAGCAACCTTTGAGTTTGCAGGCTGGCACTTATCCACTGAGCCACCAGCCATTTGTGTCTTTTTATTTAAAGCATTTCTTGTAGGTAGCATGTATTTGAGTGTTGCTTTTTTTTTTTTTTTTTTTTTTTCAGATTGTATTCATTATTTTTAGAGAAAGGGGAAGGATGGGATGAAGGAAGGGAGAGAGACATTAATGTATGGTTGCCATTCTCCTGCCTCCAGCTGGGGACCTGGCTGGAAACCTGGCTTGCAATCTGAGTATGTGCCCTTACTAGGGATCTAACTAGCAACACTTTTGTTCGCAGGCGGGTGCTCAGTCCACTGAGCCACACCAGCCAAGGCCTGAGTGTTGCTTTTTTAAATCCAGTCTAACAACCTGCTTTTTAATTTAAATGCGTATGCTATTTGTATTTGATAAGTTAAAATCTGTTCTCTTTCAATTTTTCTATTTCTGCTATCTATTCTTTGTTCTCTTTCCTTTGTCTTCCATATTTTAAATTAATAATTACTTTTTATTCCATTTTATTTTATATTAGCTATAACTAATCAGGTGGTAGTATGCATCTTTAACTCATCACAAATTTCCTTACTGATGTTCTATTTTTTCACATATATGCAAGAACCTACAATTTTCATGCTTTCTTCTCTTCCCTCCTAGCATCATGCTATTATTAACACACATTTTACTTTTACATGGTACAAAGCCCACTCTACATTATTATTACTCTTGGTTAAAGTATCAGTAACCTTTTATAGGTGCTTAAGAAATAAGATAAAGTATATTATACATTACCAGGAAGTTACTATTTTCAGTGTTTTGTTTTGTTTTCCTTTTGTGTAGCTACATCTTCCATCTGGCATCTTTTTTTTTTGTTTTCTTAAAGGAATTTGTTGAACATTCCTTGTAATGCATGTTTGCTTATCATAAACTCGGCTTTTATTATATACCAAAATTTTCTTCTTTATTTATAAAACACATTTTATGAGGTAAAGAATTCTAGGTGGATAGCTTTTTTAAAAATTCCAGTCCTGTAAGAATACTCTGCTATCTTCTCACTTGAATTGTTTCTGATGAGAAATCTACTGTTACCCATATGCATTGTCCTCTTTATTTATTGTGCTTTATTCCTACTCTGGTTACCTCTAGGTTGTTCCATTGACCTCCGGTTTTGAGTAATTAGGCCATGATGTGTCTTTGTGTCACTTGCTTCATGGTTCTTATGCACGGGATTCAGTGAGCTTCTTGAATTTGAGCTGAGAGCTTCCATCAACTTTTGAAAACTTTTGGATACTATTCTCTCAGATATACTTTCTGGCCCCCCTTCCTCCTCTCCTGTGGAAGTCTAATCACATAGGCAGTGAAGTGATTGAGCCTAGCTGGCAGAAACTGGCACTATTCCCAGCTCTGTGTGAGCTCCAAGCATGGCTCTTCTGATCCTTCAAGGTAATTCTTTTTCTGGTCATAGGTAGTTTTCTTACCTGTGGGTACAGTTACCTTCTCTCTGTGAGCCTCTCCCATAAAAACTAAATACATCCCCTCCGTAAGGGATGTATTTCTATTCTCCTCACTCTTTATTATTCTTTTCCATAGCACGTATTACCTTCTGACATAATAAGCTCTATAGTGGTAAGAATTTGTATCTGCTTTGTTCATTGCTATATGTATCCCCAGCATCTAGAACAGTGCCACACATACAGTAGATACTTGATAAATATGTATGGAGTAGAAAAATAAATGATTGAATATTTGAATGAATTGTTGAATGAACATATGACTAAATGAGAAGTTGAATGAATAGATTACAAAATAAATGAATTACTCCAGGAAGACTAGCTATATTCCTTCCTATAGCAACAAAAATGGACTATGTTTCAGTAAACCAATGCTCCAGTTTCATTTTCACTAAAACAGTACTGTTGGTGTATTTTGAATGTATACGCAGAACCTTTCTCAGTCTTAATCCTGGAACCAAGCAAGGATCAGAGGAGAGATGTGGAAACTCCCAGGATATAAGAGCAGGCAACTGACAGATGGCTGCTTTACCCAGGGTGTGGACTAGAAGCTCCAGATAGAACCAACTGAGATCAAAAGCACTCCCATAGGTGTAATACTGTAAGCAAGTGTAAATCAGATGAACAAGAAGAACACCAGCATAGACCAGAAAATAAGAATGAGTTTAAATGATGTGGACAAACTCAAGGCTAAGAAGAACTTGGGAGTAAGGATTGAAAACAAGAGGGAATACAGAAGAGCAGAAGAAGGATGTAAGCACGCCCCAGGACTCAAAAAAATTCTGTTGGATGGTAAATTCTCTTCCAGATGTCCTTCACCCTGGCCAACATGGACCTCTGTTCATCGCTCCTAGATTTTCTCATGCTGTCTCTCCCAGTTGCCATAGGAACATTTATGCTCAGGCAATGAGGTTTCAGTTTGGATTAGAAAAGAAGAGTATTGCACCATTAGGGCCAACACATTCCTCCAGCTTCAGGATGACTATTTGGAAGAGGAGCACTCTGGGAACTCTTTTCAGACTGGGTGGCTAATGTATAAAATCACCTTCACACCCCCTTGTAATGAAATTGTGAAACAGAATGCCCAGGCCTTCCTGGGTCTTGCGGGGAAGGCCAAGCACATCCTGCAAACCTATCACAGGTTTGGCCAAAAAAAAAAAAAAATCTGCTAAATATCAGTCATTGTTTACAAAGTAAAATTTAGAAGTGCAATGACTTTGGAAAAATTTTTTAAATATAGATATTTTCCAAAAAAAAATGTTTTAAAAATGATTGTATAGTAAAAAGTCTCTCTTTTAAAAGAATAATTTCTGAAACTTTCATTACATTGTATGTATGAAACCTACCCAAAAAGCAAGAGCTGCCAACATCCATTACAGAAAAAAAATGTTTTGAAATGAGAATCAATGTTTAGTGTATTTTTAGATGGATGCTTATCTATTAATCTAAATAATTTTTATATTTCAAAACTGGTCAAATGGTCATTTGTTAAATCTGAGTATGAAGTGAAGTTCAAAGTGGACTTCAGATATTTCAATATAATGCCAGTTATTAATGAATACTAATGATCTTGGTGAAGTTGGAACATCTTACATTAAATCATGAATTTTTAACTTTCATTTCAAAACTAAACTCTGAATGCTTTAATCCATGTCTCTCTGTCCTTCACAGCTATAGATTTTCAAAGCCATTTGGGGTCTTATATGTATGGCTCTTTGTGAAAAATCATGACCCTGGATCAGTTAACATACATCATTGCACTCCAGAAAGGATACAAAATGCATCCACAGCAAGACATTTTAGCCATTTGCAGGTAGAAAACTGGCACCATGGCCAGCAATAGCACAGCTTTCTCTGCACCTCAACCATTTGCTCAGGGCACTCTTAAACTCTCATATACCTTGGCAGCAGCAGGACACTTCAGAGAATGTCACTGGAGTAATTGTTTTGCTGTCTCAGTTCCATCCTGAAGTGAAGAGTCCAGAGCTGATAGAATTTGGGGGCTAGTGAACATTCATCCCAGAATGGATGAATGAAGTCACCAAATGGATACTTAGGACTTACATTGAGATCCTTGGACTCATCATAGAATTGGCTATAGAACCCAATTGCTTTAATTGGGATCACAATTGACATCATAATTTCATTGAAGTTGTGATCATTGACATGGCATTAAAATTATAAACACACAATTTGCTTGCCTTGCATAGTGAAGAGTGAAGGAAAGAAGGAAGAGTTACCAAACCTGCTAATGAGATTCGATGATTTACATAATTAACTATTATAAAATTTTTAAAATGACAGCTAATTGCTTCATGCTGGAGTGACTTCTAAGATATAAACATACAGATCCACCCTCTCCAAGATTTAAAAAAGGTGCAAAGGTGATGTTTTACAAACTCAGTTACTGAAAGCAGCAAACATCTCAATCAAAAAATAAAATATTTACATTTCACCCCTCCTTGAAGGAAAAGCATACAGTTGGAGGGTGAGATAGGAGTATAGTGGTTAGAAATAAGAAGTATGGCTTCAATGTCAGTAGCTTGTCAGTAGTACTTCAGAGTTGCCAAGTGGCATAAGCACCTCTGCCTTCTCAGTTGATAATGCACCTGTAGGCTTGGTGCTTTTTGCTGCCTGAGCAGAGAGTAGACCATACCCATAGCCCTTTAAACTAGAGGCTAGGGTTGGAGTTGGTCCAATTGCTGGCTCAATGAAGACAGGTAGACAAGGGAGAGATCTGTACCATTCACTTCCCTCAGCTCATCTAGTCTCTGGCCCAGCCCCTCTTGCCATTCCCAAGAAATGCCAGCAAATTTCAAATGTGGAAAACAGTTCTCAATTCACATGCAATCCTGAAACTAAGGCAACACTGGGTTTTTCACTGCTTCCCCTGCAGTGTGGACTTATCTATTTTAGCATGTACAATTTGCATCCAAGACATTTAGATCCTTTCTGAAGGCTAGGTTGAAATTTGCTTTTCTGTTATCTATGTTCACAGCATTTACCAGTGGAAGAAAAAGAAGTTTTTGGAAGTTAATAACAACAGGTAAACTCCAAAACCAGAAGATTCTAGGTTGCATAGTACTCCCTTGGCAAATTTCTGCCATTTTTGTACAGAGAAAAATTTGTGCATGTTGTAGGACCACTTCTAAGATCTCATTTGAACTAGAGGGATCTTATGAAGGGAGCCAATAACCCAACAACCACAGGACTTCTTCCTTCTGAAATATAATTTAATTATTTAAATTTAAAAAATTTAAATACATGAGGTTTGTCCGGGGAAAGGCCAGCCACTGTTGTTAATACAAGAACAGTTTGCATGACATCTGTGTAACCCAGCAGCTAAGGAGAGTGGACTGGAATGCTCATGAGTAAACAATCATGACTTCACTGTATATATATATATATATATATATATGTGTGTGTGTGTGTGTGTGTGTGTGTGTGTGTGTGTATGCACCAAGTATATAAATTCTTGGCAGGAGGTCAACAGACCTAGTGTCCTGTGATGTCAGCCTATCTCTTTCTCCCAACTAAATAACTTTGGGAGGTAGGTAGGAAAAGAAATACAAGGCATAAAATCAGGCATTACATTTTTGGGCTGATTTGATTTCTATCATTGACATAATAAGTCACCACAGATTTAGTGGTATAAAACAACACAATTGTCATCTTAACTGTTCTGAAGATCAAAAGTCCTCCATTGGCCACACTGAATTAATATAAAGGTGTTGGCAGGCTGCCTTCTTTGCTGGAGGCTCCAGGGGAGAATCTGGTTTTTGTCTTCTCCAGTTTTTAGGGACTTGCTAAATTCAGATTGTCAGCAGAATTCAGGTTGTATAGCTCAGGTCCCCCTTCTGCCAGCTGTCAGCTGAAGGCCATTCCTGGCTTCCAGAGGCTCTCTGCACTCCTTCGTTTGGAGCCACCTGCTCCATTCTCAAAACCCTCAGGCGGCATCTCTCTGATTCTCTGTTTTTGAAAATTTGTGTGGGTAAATTATATTCACTCAACTAGTCCAGTATAATCTCCCCACCTCAAGACTCATAATCTTAATCTCAAAGTATAAAATTGTTTCTTCCCTTCTCTCTTTCCTTTTTTACTTTCTTCCTTCCTTCCTTCCTTTCTTTCTTTCATCCTTTCTTTTTCCAAGTAAGGTAACATATTCACAGGTTCCTGGGATTAGCATGTGAACATCTTTTGGGAATCATTATTTTCCCTACTTTGCTAGGAATTTAATAACAAATAAAATTATAAGAATAATATTTATACTGAATATTAGAAGCAAGCAATTTTACACTAATTGAAAATATTTTATTATCTAACATATCTTCTAAAGACCTTACCTAGTTGAGTTATTGGAATTTGATTAAATTATTTAAATTAAAAAATCTTAAATACATGAGATTTGTGCAGGAAAAGTCCAGCTATTGTTAATGTAACAAGAACAGTTTGCATGACATCTATGTAACCCAGCAAGTTACATAGCCAAAGAGAGTGGACTGGAATGCTCATGAGTAAACAATCATGACTTAATTATACTAGTCAGTGAGGACAGTAGATGCTGCTGAATGAGCATGTATGTGTTCTGTGTGGCCATCACATTCAAAATGACTGAGCAAGTAAAGCAATGAATTTGCCTTAAACTTTGTGTTAAGCTTGAACATTCCTCCATGGAAACTATAAGGGTGGTCCAGAAAGTCTTTGGGGGATGATGCAATGAGTGCAGCACAAATAAAAGTGTGGCACAAATGCTTCAAAGATGGTTGAGAATCTGTTGAAAGTGATCCACATTCTGGGAGGCCCGCAACAAGCAGAACACCTGAGATAGTTGAACATGTATGGGCTACAATCTACAAAGATCTGCAACTGACAGTGCAAGAACTAGAAGCTAATCTGGGGATTCCAAAACCTGTTGTGTCAGATTTTGATGCAGGATCTTGGCATAAAACATGTCCTGGCAAAATTAGGTCTGTGGCTTCTGCTAGCAGAACATTGTACTGTAGTTCCTAATGGCTTGGTTCAAACTAGTACCAATGAACCAGATTTCCTCAAGAAGGTCATAACCAGAGATGAATCATGGATCTATGGCTATGGTCCAGAAACAAAGGCCCAATTATTCCAATGAAAGTCTCCTGGATTTCCATACCCAAAGAAGGTATGGCAAAAATCCCAGCAAGATCAAGATTATGTTTACTACGGTTTTTGATTTGGAAGGTATTGTTCATCACAACTATGCTCCTCACAGACAAATAGTTAATAAGGAGTACTACCTCAATGTTCTTCATTGTTTGAGAGCTACAATACGACAAAAACAGCTATAGTTGTGGGCAACTGATGATTGGCAGCTTCATCATGACAATGTGCCTGCTCATAGGTTCATTTTTTGGCAAAACATCAAATTACCCAGGTGACTGACTCTGCCCTGCACAGCCCAGATTTGGTGCCTTGTGACTTCTGGCTTTTCCCAAAATAAAAATCACCTTATAAAGGGAAGAGATTTCTTGTCCTGGCTAGTAGCACAGGGCTACCAGGTTAAGGTGCCGGCCTGCGAACCCAAAGGTCACAGGTTCGATTCCCCAGCCAGGGCACATAACAAGGTTGCAAACCAGGTCTCCAGTCAGGTCTGTGGCTGGAGGCAGGTGAAATGCAACCATACACTGATGTCTCTCTCCCTCTGTCTCTCTCCCTCTCTGCCTCTCTCCCTTCCCCTCTTTCTAGAAACTAATGAAATAAAATCTTGAAAAAAAAAAAAAAGGGAAGAGATTTCAGACCATTGATGAGATTCATGGAAATACGTGGTGTAGTTGATGGTGATGCCAAAGAAGGATTTTGCAGTGTTTTAAACAGCATAAGAAATGCTTGGAGAACTGTATAAAATGACAAGGTGCCTACTTTGAAGGGGACTAAGGCATCATTTATCCTCTGTAGAATGTTCCTTATATGTTATATCTTCTTCAATACATGATTGAATGCTTTCTGGAGAGACCTTTTGTGTGTGTATATTATATAGTATATACATACACACACACACACACACACAAACACAAAATATTTTGACTGACCTCACTATTCACTGACAGCACATATGAGTTGAAAGCTACCTTATACCAGCATAGCCTGAGGTCTGGGCATTAGCCTATAGCGTACTTAGGCTTGGTCTAGCTCTAATTCTTAATACTTTCCATTCATGGATGCTGCCATTATTTGCAATATTTTTTACCTTCAAAGTGGTTATTTATTACCTGTGTTCTTCACCTAAATTGTGAGGACAAAATTATGTATGTTATATCACTAAGCAGATAAATTTAGTGCACTGTGCTTAGAGAAAAGTACATGATTAATAAATACTTATAATATGTAGGCACAGTATTGAGTGAATGAATTAATGAATAGATAGATAAATGATGGATGGATGAATGGGTGGATGGGTGATTGGGTGGATGGATGGATGGATGGATGGATGGATGGATAGATGGATGAATTGATGGACTGATGGACTGATGGATAGATGAATGATTCAATGACTGTAGAATAGCTTTTTGTATAGATGAAAATTTTCAGCTAGATAACTGGCTTCCAATCAAGATTCAGATTCTATAATTCCTTATGTCTGGCCATATGAGGAGAAATAATTCTTCCCACTTGTATAGTCAATATTTTTGTATGATTTTTAAGCCCTTACAAATCCACTGTTTCAAATAACTTTATAATATCACTGACATAACCAGAATAGATATTTTAATTATATGGACATGAAGACTCAAAAAATAGTTAGAAAGAGAGGCTGGAATTCTAATCTTAATTTCCGATGAAATGTTTGTTCTATATTAAGTCTCATGAACAATCAACCAGGCCTTTGAACCCCATGCACATAAAAATGCTGATAGCATATGTGGATCTAACTTCCAAATTCTGGTTTTAAAAATTGGAGATGAAAATCATTATGCTGTATATCTGATTTTAATATATATTATATATCAACTGTAATTAAAGATAACATTTTAAAATTATTAAATAAAAATAAAAACGGCAGATGTTTGCACAAAACTTCCAAGGCTGGACCCAAGCCCAAGGAAGTCTGCATGTGGAGTGGGAGTGACAGTGCCCTTGTGACCTTGTCCCAGGGCTTGCCTTTATTCTTGTGCAAGGTCCCTACCATATAGGGATACTAACACGATCTTTTCATGATTAGAAGGAGATGGTGTATATAAAATATCTGGGTCAGGGAACTGTAGCTCTCCCAAAAGTTCAAAGCCTAAAATCATACTTTCTACATTTTGAGGACCAGTCTTAACAGGTCTTTACAGGCATCCTTACATCTATGAGGGACACACTGGGGAGAAGAGCTGAACCATTTATTCCAAGTGAGAGAACTTTGAAGACTAGGACCAGCACACACTGTCCAAACTGAATTGGTTTATTATATCACTTCTTTCCTATGAACACCCTCCTGATAAGTCTATACATTAGGGCATTAGACCTCATTACAGTGTTTTTGCTTTGTTTTGTTATTTTCTCTATTTTCTACATAGTTCAAAATTAGTTGATCCAGGACTCCTTTTTATAAGAAAACACAACCACCAAATGCTACCATTTTTAGGAGGGTACTTTTCTGTATCTTTGAAGGAAAGAAGCTTTCAAATTCTGCCTTTGCAGCAGGATGCTGACATGCTATCCTCACGCCCACTGGGAAAGCGGCACTTCTCCCATCATACCCCTCCTCCACTTAATATCAACTTATTCTATCACATCTGATTGTAAAAGGCTTTGTTTTTCAAGAGTCTGGTGTTCTGCACTCCAAGCGTCTGCACCTTAATTAATTTACATCTTTGAACCCCTTTTGGAGACAATTTGTTCTTGGTCATTAGACTTAAGTGTCTGCAAGCTGCTACCAGAGATGCAGAAAAGCTTCTTGATTTCATTTCATAGCAAATGTGCTCCACTAGAGTATGATCCAGCCCTGTGGAGGAGCAATACAAGAATCTTTGCTGTTTGCACTCAAGGGTTTTGGAATGTTTATTTTCTTGTTATTATTTGTTTGCTTCCTAGAGACCTAGCTGATAGGGATTATTAACCATGATAAACTGTTTTTATTGAACCCTCCTGGTAAACATATTGGCCAAATCTTCATTTTCAATCTTGTTCATAAATAATCAGCATGAGTTTGTTTTGTTATATTTAGAGAAGAAATAGGAGAAGGAGAAACAAGGAGGAGGAGGGGAAAGAGGAAGAGAAGAGTGCATACTTTTTCATCTTAATCTGCAAGCTAAATTGGCTTAAGTTTCTCTTAGCAAGATCTTCCTCAAGAAAACTTTATGGTATGTACTGTGTGAGTATAAGTCTGGGCAGGTCTTGAGTTTCATGGCTCCATAAGGTGCTCACACTTGGAAAGAAGCTGCTCTGTGCCTATGGGTTGCCCTAGAATACACATGAGAGCACCAGCTGTTTACAAAGGTGCAGCATGGGGCTGCAATGGATAAATGATGACTTTTGCCCATAACAAAAACCTATTCATGTCTAATTTATGTGGAAATGAAGCAACTGGTATTTTGATCAACTAATTGAGCATATGGTGATCTTAAATATCATCACAATATATCACAGTTTTTAGTAGAGTCAAATGCTGATTGCAGGTGACAAAAATACCTAGGTTCATAGCTATATTAATGACAGTAAGTGGATCCTATAGCAGGGATGTTATTATTGTTATTGTTTCCTCTACCTCAGCTGATTCTTGGCCTTGGATCAGATTCTCAGAACACAGTGTCTTGTGCCTGCTTCTCTGGACCTAATGGGTTTATTCACAATTTAATATCCTGAAAGATTTTCCAAATGACAGCAATTGGCAACAAAGAAGTTGAATTATGAATATCATAGGTGACTTCTTTTTTCCCCACAGTGGCACTCACTGTAAAGGGCACCAAACAGCCTCAGAGGCATTGTAAGTGACTACTTGGAGATGGCACCCCCAAGATACAATGCTGAGCTGCCCTATTAGATTCCACGTGCTGAATGTGGTGTTAGAATGGTCTCAGTTGCAACTGTTCTCACTGATTATAAGAAACAACTCTGATTCTAATATCACTAACTTAAACAATGAATTGTTTGCATGAAAAAATAGTCATTTAGAAGGATACCAATTATCCCTGTTGGTTCATGTATGTCCTCATAGAGGCAGGTAAACACTAAATTGCCATTTTAGAATCTTGAGTTCTTTTAATTTTAATGATTGATAATTAATCATAATTTGACAGATAAATTTGAGAAACTACTTTGAAACTGTGTAAAAATATTTGTCTCTTTTATAAAAGAAAAGTGGCTCTGTCAATGAAACCTACAAGAGTAGAAAGCTTATCTATAAAATCACATCATCCCTTTCCTCTCCTCAGATTCCCTAACATGCAAATGCATAGCCTGAACTGTACACTCACTTGTATATTGCTTTCCTGTTGGTGAATATTACTGACTAGATGGCAGATGTAGTGCTAGCTTATCCTTCCACCTCTGGGCTCCTTAAAATAGGGACCATGCCCTATGTTCAGTTTGTATTACCTATGATAATGTAGATTGCATCTATCATCTATATCTATCTATCTACCTACCTATATCTATCTATCATCTATTATCTATCACCTATCATCTGTCTATCTATCTATCTATCATCTATCATCTATCATCTATCTATCTATCATCTGTCTTTCCATCTACTCATTCATCCACTTAAACATTCATCTAGTTGTAATTTTAAATAATGAATAGATGAAGTAAGAATAAAAAACATAGAAAGCATATAGTCTCCATAATATAATAAAAAAATATTTTGTGCAGTTTTCTTATCTCAGGAAATGTCTTTAGTTTCTAACATTCAAAGAGTTATAGTTTCAGTCAGGAGGCCTCCTGTGATCACCAAGAATGTGGAAAGAGAAACTTGGGAGATTAAGAACTTGCCAGACTCGCACAGCTTCTCACTGACCTGCCGAAACTAGAATGCATTTTAATGTGACTATATTGCCAATAATTATGTCAATGCTATATCACTCACAAGAGGAGGTCAAAGTAAATTAAACATCACTTTTCTGTGCTAACAGAAGACTTTATTTTAACATAGTTTGCATGGCATGAAGCACCACAGATACTTGAGGAAGGTTTCAAATTATTCCTCATGATTGTTGTCCCAACAGAGATGGCTAGAGGAAGCCCAGGAAACCAACACAAGAACATCTGACCCAAATAGAGACCACAGTGCGGGGGAGGGGCAGGAAGCGTTAGTGCCAATGGACTGAGATGGCTGGTCTTGTTCATTTCATCACTGCCCATTTAACCCTTGGCCCTCTGTTCATGATGATTAGAGGCTTACACTCCCTTGGCTTCATTAGCTGAAATGATATTTCAATACTGAAAGATTATTTTATTTGATAATGAGGCCCTTCACTCATTATTTCATTCCTATTTCTGTTTTTATTCTATAGTATTCAAGATTATACATGATATCATCTCATTAATTCACTGTTGGCAGAAGCAAATTCTTGGAGATGTATAATTATGATGACTTTGGCACAAATCTTTGGCAGAATCTGGGAGATTTTGTTTGTAATTCAAAAGTATCTGCACCTGTGGCAAGCCACCAAATTGCCTCTAACTGCTTTTATTATGCTGAATACTCTTCTAACCAAAGCAGTGCATGTAGTATTACAAAGGACATAAAGATGACTACTACCAGATGGCTATCCACATATTTTTCAAGTGTTCTATACAGCCTTATTTTGCAAAGAAAGCATAGGAGGCAGAGGTTTTAACTGCCCTACAGCATCCTTAATAGCCAGGACTTCTTAGTTAGGAGAGAAGTTCACTGAAATCTCTTCCAAACATTGATTGCCTCACCCCAAAGTGCAACTATCATCAAAGCTCCTCCATGGTGATAATTGCTAGCAGGGGAGCTTTGTGCATTAAGGAAAAAAAAAAAAAAAAAAAAACGACTCCAGGCAGCTCTCTGGGACACACTTATTAAAACACAAAAGTTTGATCCAATAAGCTGACAGTTTTAGAAATAATTTTTACTCAACCAAGAGGAACAATCTTCAAATAGAGAGCCAAGATTAAAACGGCCTCATCTCCCCATTGTGTGTGCCGTCAGGCGTACAATTAGCAATGACATCCCAGGGATTTGTCATGGCTGAGCTAATGGTAGAATAAACCCCGTTAACTGTCCTGAAACTCTCACTGTAAGTGAATGCAGTAAAATATCTATAATCATAAATAAGAATAAAATATCTCTGAGCTTCATACTAAATTTTATATAATGTGCTCCCGTTAATCAAAACCCCCAGATATTTCTCTCCACTCAGCTTACACAAACTCCATAAAAACCACAATAAATAGTTTTATGAACTATTGTGAGGATTCTACAGGCAGGTAATTTCCTAGGTATTTAAGATCCAAGCTGGTTATTGACTTAAACTGTGAGAGTGTAGGGAATCAGAGAAGCCACAGAATTTACATATCAATGTCACTTTATCCTTCTGTTTCAGAGGTCAGGATAAAGTCTGTTTTTTAACATTAGTAAAGTAAAATTTAGATTAGGAGATCAACTATCTTCCCAAGAAGTATTTTCACACATTGCATTATTTTTTACCCATAAAGATAACTTTTTTCTATTTAACGGGTTTTTTTTTTATATCACCATAATGAGTTGTGAGCAAATTCTGCTGCAAGATATAGAATTAGAATTGGCCTTTTAACATGGGCCATTCATTTGCTTAGCCAATGAGTATTCATCATTTTTTTCTTTATCATGGATTTAAAGAGATATAGGGATAAAAAGAGCAAAAGATATGGTACTGCCCTAGAAAAGCTCTAAGGCTAATTGAGAAGATATGACATGAAAAACTGAAGAAATGGTGAGCCAAACACAACTCTCTTGATAATAAAAATACAAGTAGAACCATGCTAGGTAGGTCCCCTATTTTCTCTCCCTGTGCAACATCTGTTTTCATTCCTATGGCCATAACAACCTCACAATTATACTGTCACCCTGTAACCAAGCAAATTGGAGCTCAGCCATGTGGTACCTTGACATATGACCCAACAATTAATGTTGAAAGAAACAGGTTTTTATTAACAGGTTTCTAACCTCAGGGGCCTGAGAGTACTCTTGCTCAAAGCCCTCATCTCCCATGAGACACAGCACTTCCCTTACTCCCCAAAAGGCTAAAAGCTAAAACCATGCCCAGAAGTTCCCCACCTCCTCACCTGTTCTTAAGTCAGTCACACAAACAGGTCTCCATCCTCTCTGAAATGTGCACATGTGGGTTTCAGAGTTGCCATCCTCTCCCAGCAGCTTTTTCCTTCAGGTTCTAAGGTACATTGTTCTCAACCTCCATGTAGTGGTTCAGGGAAACAAGTGCTGTGTTACATTGGATCATGGTGGAGTCCAGGGAGGCACATGTTCCAGGAGAATGGCTTCTCCATGCATCCTTCAGAGAAAACAAATTTTGAAGCTCAACAATTTCTAATCATAGTTCAGCTCCTAGCATCCTTCACAAATCCATGCCTGGTTAGGCAGGTACCCGTGCAGCTCCATCAACTCTGCTGTAGTCTACTCCTTCTTAATCCAGGTGTCGTGGCTCATGGCTTGCTTTTACTCCAGACTGTAGAGCTTCCCTTATTCACCAGATATACAGTAATAGCTGACTCCCATCTACACCATTTCAAACTGCATGGCTTCTTCTCTTTCAGCCTGACCGTATTTGAAATGCTCCGCCTGGAACTAAGTAACCTCATGTATGGCCTATGATGTGCCATTTTCCCCAGCTCCCTTGTACCTTTTAGCTTCTATTGGCTGCCATCTTTACTCAGGGCAAGAGTTCCCAGTGACTTCTGGGTGGGCATCTGTCCCCTGCCTCTCCCACGGATGCTGTATAAGGATCCCTGGCTACGTCACAAGTCACTGAATGATCCCAGAGTACACCTTTCACCCTGAGCAGCAGACCTTTTCCTTTAGAAAAGGCAGGGCTATTAACTTGCCATTGCTAATATGTATCATTCTTTTCTCATTTCCTCCAAATAAGGTTTGTAAGGAATATGCTCCGCTATTTTCAGGGGACCCCTGCTCTGCAACCCATCACAACCCTATTAACTTCCATTAGGCTCTTCTATTTTAATATTTGACATTAACCAAAAAAAACCCCAAAAAACCATAAACACCAATGTGCAACATGATTTACAAGTATATCTCTGGAAAGATCAAAGTGACTCCAAAGGTCTCTTCCCAAGTAAATGGTCTCAGTCCACTGGTTTCCTAAAATGAATCTTTTCTCTTCTCTATTTGGAAAGATATCACAATTTATATATTGTTGTAAATTCCTCCGGCTCTTCATAATGCTCTTTAACTCTTCTAATGAAACTTCAAAAATTACTTCACTGCATTCCTGACTCGTACAAAATGGTAAAAACTTGCTGTTTTAAATCTGTTCCTCAGTACTGTTCTCGTCTCTTCCACCAGGCTCCTGTCATTCTGAACACACCCCAGGCTGCCTTCCATGGGCAGGAGATGAGAGCAAGTGGGCAAAACAATCTTTGATTTGCACCACTACTGACTGTGCCAACATTCCCTAAACCTGTTCACCAACTTCCTAATCTCCCCAATTGGAAATAATGACTTTGCAATTTGAAATCAGAGGATACAAGTCTCAAACCTTCCTTAAACACACCCCAAATCTTGCACTTGTGAACTTATATAACTGACCAAATTTTTTAAATTGTTATGTGGCTTGTGTAAGTTTCCATCTTGTCAATATTTACATTTATTTCTGACACTGGAAAATGACATATCCTACTACAGCTGCATCTTTTATATTTCAGACTATTTACAGTATTCTTCTATATGGACCTTACATGAAATAATGATGAAATGTTTATCTTTTAGTGATTAAATGATTTATTGCTAAGATGAAGTCAATTCACATACAACAAAAAAGTGAAAGTTATTTTGTTTTGCCATTGAAATGTTAAATGACTCATTGTAATCTTTCTGTGTATGTCTTCAATTTTTCTGTCATCACTAAAGAATATGTTTTGTATATTTTACTATTGTGAAAGTAATTATTAATTTTTTTTTTATTTCTGGGGGAAGCATGCTTGACTAAAACATAAGTAAAAAAATCCAAGAGCTCCATGATTCATGCACATATAAGGAAAACTCCTAGCACAACCATGGGACTTACACTTAATTACCAAATAGCAGGACACTAGGACAGTACCCTCAGCACCTTGGAAATGTTTCCTTCCTTTGGGTAGCAGGCACTGACCTACACAGGCCCTAGAGGATGTTGTTAAATGCTTGAACACATCCAAGCCTTCTTGAAGGGCTGCATCTACATGAAGAACTGCAGGGTCTCCAGGCCATCAATTCACCCCAGAGAAGAAGGATCTCCGACCCCCCCCCTACCACCACCACCGCCACTATGCTAGGACAAAGAATCTGGTTGAGGGAAGGTGATTCTCGATACAGTTTGCATTGACCTTGTCCTTCTCTGACCAGAGCAACCCAGGGGTCTTTTTGGAAATGTCATGTAGAGGTGAGGCTACAAGTAAATCCTGAAAAAATCCGTTTCCTCCAAAATGTAAAATAATCTGAAACCCAAGTAGATCACTTTGGTAACCAAATGCCATTTCCAATTGGTTGGATGCATTCTTATTCTTCCCATCTGTCTCTAGAAAACCACTGTTATCAAGCTGAATGCCCAAGGGTGGGAGTCACAGCAGCAAGAGGGCCTGAACCTGCCTACGGGCAGGGACACCTGGCTCTCAGAGCCAAGCACAGCAGAAACTGTTAAGGTAGTGATGGAAAGATGCCACTTGGCAGGGTGGCCAGATTGAGGGAAGAGCACTAAGCACACACCTCTTGGGGCTTCCCAGAAATGCATGTGATATGTTTTGTTTCTGCACCATCAGGAAGAAGCAAGAACTATAAGCATGTGTGACTATGGAGCTACTTTTGTGTTAGGTGATGCTGGGGATCTCAAGTTGCTCTCACTGTACTAGTGTTATCTGGGGTAAGCCAGCTAGCCAGCTGGTGTGTTCCAGGTCCTACAACAAGAGGGCCAAAGGCCCCAGCTGATGTGGCTCAGTGGATTGAGTGCCAGCCTGTGAACAAAAGGGTCACCAGTTCAATTCCCAGTGAGGGCACATGCTTCAGTTGCAGGCCAAATTTCCAGTTGGGGTTGTGCAAGAGGCAACCACATATTTGTTGCTTTTCTTTGTCCCTTTCTTTCTCAATCACTTCCCCTCTCTCTAAAAATAAATAAATAAAATATATCTTTAAAAAAGAGGACCTAAAGTACTTAATGAACTAAAAGTAGGAAACAAAATACACAGTAGGTTATTCATAGAGCAGGTAAGATAAGAGGATTCACTGAGAAGCTTTCTCCTCATAAACATAACAAGTTTAGAACCAGAAACCAATTGCTGTCAGAATGGCAATCATCAACAAATCAACAAACAACAAGTGCTGGTGAGGATATTGGGAAAAGGGAACCCTGATGCATTGTTGGTGGGAATGCAGACTCGTGCAGCCATTATGGAAAACAGTATGGAATTTCCTTTAAAAACTAAAAATGGAACTGCCTTTTTTTTTAAAAAAAGATTTTATTTATTATTTTTAGAAAGAAAGGAAGGGAGAGAGTCAGAGAAGGAGGGAGACATCAAGGTATCGTTGTCTTTCACTTGCCTCCAGCTACAGGCTTGGCTAGAGACCTGGTTTGCAACCTGGTTATATGCCCTGGCTGGGAATCGAACCAGCAACCTTCGAGTTCACAGGTTGGTGCATTATTCACTGTGCCACCAGCAGCCAGGGTGGAACTGCCTTTTGATTCAGTGATTCTACTACTAGGATTATACCCGAAAAACCCTGAAACACCAATTCAGAAGAACCTATCCACCCCTATGTTCATAGCAGCGCTATTTACAGTAGCCAAGTACTAGAAACAGCCTAAGTGTCCATCAGTGGATGAATGGATCAAAAAACGTTGGTATATTTACACAATGGAATACTACACAGCAGAAAGAAAGAAGGAACTCTTACCTTTTGCAACTGCATGGATGGAACTGGAGAGTGTTATGCTTAGTGAAATAAGCAAGTCAGTGAAAGACAAATACCATATGATCTCACCCATTACAGGACAATAATGAATAAAACAAGCAAACAAGCAAAACAGAACCAGAGACATGAATACAAGGAACAGACCTTCAGTGGGCAGAGGGAAGGAGGATGGGAGAGAGAGGAGAACGAGGCAAAGAAGGGGAGCAGTTTAGTCAAGGAACTAGCATGGATGACCCATGGACATGGATAACAAGAGGAATTGATTGTGAGGGGGAATGGGAGGGTGGAGAAGGGAAGAGAAAGAGGGAAATGTTATGAATGTAATACAACAACAATAAAATTAAATTTAAAAAAGAAAATTTTAATAAGTGGGAGATGGCACTGGTAATCATAATTAAATCATAGGAGATTATGTTTAGATACCATTAAGCACTTTGTGGCTAACAGGATGTGATGCACAGGAACTGGTATTGTCACCCATGAATGTAAATTCTGGAACAACCTAACTACCTCTCTGTAATTACTCACCCACACCAACTTCTGTAATCACCAGGCAGTGCTTGGCATTTTTTTGTTATTTGAAATTTGTACAATGTGGGTCATTTTGTGCATTCTTATTGATTCCACAATGATCACTTCTAATGGGGGGTATAAGACGTGGCACCGCTCCCAGTATCAGGTGAGGAGGCTCTGGCCCTCATTCCTACGCCCATCATCGGCAACAGTCAGGTCATAAAACCAGCCCCCAAACCCAGCTCTCAGGACCCCAATCTTTTGTCTAGGGCTCTACCTCTTAAACAGTTGACCTCAGAGCTTCCATCAGTAGCCAAGTGGCATTAGACCATGACAAAGGCCCCAAATGGAAGAAAAGGCTGAACGAAGAAATACTTAGAAAAAAGTCACACCTATGCCTTAAGAACATTCATCCACTCAGCTCATTTCCATCATCGATAATTCCTATTTTGGAATTTGTGCTCATCTTTGCTCTCTCCACTCTGAATTTTGCCACCTGGATTATTTCTCCCATAGCCCCAGATTCCAGAACATGGAGCACTATTTTCATAATATTCCAGGTCTACAGGTCTAGTTTCTACAGCAAGAAACAAAGTCCCCAAGAGTAGGAATCTCTCACACCACCCAGAATAAAGGAAAATCCATAGAAAACACTTCAAGATACTCATCAACTTTTCGGAGCATTTGCAATAAGAGGCCCTTCTCTTTTAGTTAACATCTGTTCACTAAACTCTCTCTTGGAAATGTTGTGCCCTCTAGACGAACCTGCGCTCACTAGTGGGGTGTTGATCAACTATACTTGAAGTCATATGTTTTAAAACCCCAGCCTCTTGTAATAACAGAAAATTAGAAGCCTATAACCAGCAGTTTTTGTGAAACTGTTTTCTCAACAGACTTTAACAGAAGCAAGTACTGTTGAAATTATGTAAGAGGTCTTTCTAAGTGCCCCATTCAAAACAGCAGGATGTGATTCTTGGAGCACAATTCCCTTTGAGGGCACTTCCAAGCAAAGTGCCCCAGGCACATCAAATTAGGAGGATGTGGGCTTATGTAACAAGAAGACAGGCCATTTTAGACCAAATATTAAGATTATGAGTGGGGAATCTGAGCAACACCAACCAAAAGAGAGAACACACAGATCTGTTCCAAGCAGAGCCCTGGGTTTGCACAGACAGCCGATCCTTCTTTTCCAACTTCATTCTCCCAAAGTTCTTTGTCACTTACGCTTTGGGAGTGAGTGCAATTTTCCCACATGGGACCCACCACTGCTCCAAGAATGTTACCACGCCAATGGTCTCAGAGGCTGATGAATTCAAGGGAACACGTTAAACATAAGTTTGCCCCGACCCACCTCTATCCTGCGTTCACGTTCACCTGCTTTGCTTACCTGTCTGCTGATCAAAATTATGTGCAAATTGAACAAAAGGCATTAAAACTTGATTGGGGTCGCTGGGCACTAATGCACATGTGCCGCTTCTTTGGCAAGACTATCATATCAACTGGCCCCTAGTGGATGGCAGGGTGTTAGTCTTTCCTCCTGGGTTAGTGAAGGATGAAGGCCTGCTTGCAAAGTTTTTAACACTCAGGCAAGACAAGGTCTTTCATTGTTTCACACGTTGTCAACATTCAGAAGGCTCACAATGCTACTTACCTAGGTGGCAGTACCAAGTGGTTCTACTAATTAATATCCATCCATTCTTAAATTCTAGCATCCTTTGAGATGCAAAACCATCTATTATCTTTTAACTATGAGTAGATTATTTTAAAAGCTATGTATCTCCTGACTTGCTTTAGCGTTCATCTTGATGAATAATTCCTTAGAGAGGGGAAGCAAAGAAGTAAAACAATATTTGCAGAGTTCAAGTCTGTAAAGTGCCTCAGTCTGCTCACAGAAGAAATCTGTGGGTCTAAATTGTGCAAATGAGTTTAATTTCTGTTTAAAGGGCTTCCGCTTAAATCCTCCCCTTATCCCTAAAGCAAGCTAAAATTACCAAAGACATTTGGGGAATTTGACATGTAAAATCCTTCTTAAAGAGAATTCCCGTTTGCAATAATAAGATTGCAGGAGATGAGGGGGCAGGGGAGCGGAGATCAAGGAAAACAGGGATCCCATATATTTGAGTACTGTTATGCAGCAATATTGTTTATTGCGTCTTCACCTCAAATAAGGTGACTTGTACTTCAAGATATCATTATTGAGAAAAATAGTGTGGATCCAAGAGGACAAGCTGGACAAGCATTTAGAGCGGGGCGCCAGAATCACTGTTAACAATGCAATCGCAACGCGTATAAGTTTGTAATTAGGAAACAGAACAGATGGTGAAGACTTAATTTAAAGTGTTCATTAAAATAAGCTACACTGCCAAGTGCCGGTTCCCTGCCCCGAAGCTGACGCTCCGCTGAAACGGGTTGCAGGGAGATGAGATGTAGGGAAAGAGCTCTGCAGTACCAAACGCAGCATAATTGTTTCCCCATTGTCTGCCAATTTCCAGACCTGTACAGCTGGAGCCTAAAACAGGTTACAGAATATCCGAAACTCTTCCAATTCCTTGGCAAATACACAGGGTCTTTAGTGCTATGTCAAGAAATGCAGCTCCCCCAGGTAGGGAGAGGCAGCCTCTTCCAGAGGCCTCCTTCATCTCCCTTGGCGGTGCCCACACCCTTGAGTGTGGGCTGGACCTAATAACTGGCTTCTGACAAATGCAGCAGGCAGAGTGGTGGGATGTCACTTCTGAGATTAGGCTGCACAAACACCGCTTCCATCTTGGGTGCAAGTCTCACTTGCCTGGAGGGAAGCCAGATGCCTTGTTGTGAGCTGCCCCATGGAGAGGCCCAGGTGCAAGGAACTGGTGATGTCTGGGGCCCATGCCAGGCAGGATCTGAGGCCACCAGCAGCCAAACAGGAGGGGCAGCGCACATCTCCCTGGGCTTTACCTTGGCTACAGTCTTTGAAGCGACTAAGCCAGAGGATGACTAAGGCACATCCAGGTCTCTGGCCCTCAGACACTGTGGATAATTAACACTGGTTTAAGTACTGGCAAGCTGTTATGCAGGAATAGATAGCTGACATCTACCCAAAGATGCAGGATCTCAGTAATCTTAGGCTTATTTCCAAGTATTTAGTGGGCAAATTTCTCACTTCTTTTTTTTTTTCCCCTCTCATTTTATGTAATTATAGATGAGCAGTTGGTTCCGGGAATTTCAATGAGAACATAGGATGAAAGACCTTGTCAAAATATTCAATAGTAATATATTTGGTTGAACTTTTACACATAATTAAAATGTCACATTGATCTTCCCGGAAAGTAAAACAGACTGGTTATCTTTAGAATAGGTTTTTAGGATCATGTGCTTTCATATCTATATGAATGTGGATGGAAAAATGGGTATAGACAGGCCTGAACGTGTATGTGGGTGCATATGTGCACCCACCCATAAACACAGAGCTATTTTTAGGAAGAATGGAATGGATTCCTTTCCTGGATTTGCTTTCCATAATTTAGGAGTCACAAGTCACAAGCACCAAAAAACCCTTTTTAGTAGACATACTGTACCCCATTTTTTAATTTTTTTTTAAATTTTATTTATTATTTTTCATAGAGAGGGGAAGGGAGGGAGGCAGAGAGGGTGTGAAACATCAATGTATGGTTGCCTTTCACCTGCCTCCAGCTACGGACCTGGCTGGAGACCTGGCTTGCAACCTAGTTATGTTGCCCTGGCTGGAAGTCGAGCCAGTGACCTTTGGCTTCACAGGCAGGCACCTTATCCACTGTGCCACCAGCCAGGGATGTACCCCATTTTTTAAATTACCAGAGAAATGAAACTCACCTGAGCATCTTCCTATCTTACTGGAAGGCTCCTTGTGAGACCATTTGGGGTTTTATTTTGTTGTTGTTCCCAATTTTCCAGTCTCTAAATTATAAGATCCTTTAGGGCTCTTATTAGTACTATATTCTTTGGTCTATGTATTTTCTCCTTAGGTGACCTTATCTACTCCCACTATTTAAATACATTTGATTCTTGAACATCAGGGGGGTTAAGTGGGCCAATTCTTCCACAGCAAAAAATCCCCATGTAACTTTAGACTCCCCCAAAACTTAACCACAGTCCCTCATGATCCACAATGTGTTGGTTTCAGGGCTATCCCCACCCCTCTCAGATACCAAAATCCATAAATGTTCAAGCCTGTTAATACAATGGCATAGAACAATACATAGAGTCAGCCCCTCACGTCCTCAGATTACTGAGGGTGGAAAATAAGTGCTATTAACCAGGTTGCAAGCCAGGTCTCCAGCCAGGTCTGTAGCTGGAGACAGATGAAAGGCAACCATACATTGATGTTTCTCTCCCTCTCTGCCTCTCTCCCTTCCTCTCTCTCTGGAAATAATAATAAAATCTTAAAAAAAAAAAAGAAAAGAAGTACTATTATTGATCCATGGTTGGTTGAATCTATAGCTGCAAAACCTTCAGATAAGGAGGGTCAACTGTATATTAATTATTTTAAAATCCATTTGCAAGTGGACTCACAGAATTCAAACCCATGTTGTTCAAGGGTTAACTGTACTATGTAAACTGAGAGCTCTCAAATGTAGATATTCTAACCTGAGCTCCAGACTTGTGCATCCTGACCTCATCACCTGGCTGTCTAAGGGTAATACTCAGTTTAAAACATCTGGAGCAAAATGCTTGTCTTTTTCTGCCAGGATGCCTTCAGTTTCCCACCTTAGTATATGATATGCTCATTGATGAAATTGTTCAGGCAGGTATATGAGGGATATTTTTGACCCCTAAAGCCCTATATCCAATCCATCAGCACATTTTGTTACCTCTATCTAAAGGCAGGTTTGAAATATGACCCTTGTTTACTGTCTCCACAACTTCCAAGTAGAGCATCCCGCCAGTGTCTTATGTCTGTACCACCCTGATGGCCTCCTACCCAGCCTATGCTATTTTCATATGGTACCCAGAATGATATTTTAAAACCATAAATTGGATTGTGTCATTTCTTTGCTCAATATCAAAACCCTACAACATCTTCCTGTCACATCTAAAATAAAAAACAAATGCATGTCAATAGCTTTATCAACCTCATTTCAACCAATAAAAGATGGTTCAAACATGGATAATTGAAGAAAATGTACTGAGTAAAGTGGAACCTAGACAGGGTTGAGGGAAATAACTAGGTCTGGTGACCTATCCTCTTGTCATAATCAGGAAAGTGGTAAGAGGAAAAGCGGGCACTGATTCTTTAATGCCTTGTGCCAAATTGATTATCTTTTAAACTGTAATACAGGAGGCAAGAACAAGGTTATGATTAGAATCTAGTTCAGATGTGCATTTCTTACAGGTCATTCTTTCCTATATATTTCTTTCCTATATATTGTGCCTTTTATAATAAGGCACAATAAGATTTGCATAGTAAGTAAAAGAATTTGTAAATTTTGAGCCCCAATGATACACTTTACTGCTATCTAGCTCTGATAGCAATCTGGGTCTCTCTGAGCAGAAGGTTGTTCTTTTCTTCACCCACCTCTGAATCCCTGCTTAGCTCAGCACCTACATCTTTTTCTATTTGGGTTTGCATATGACCCATATATGCTCTGTGAGCCTAGGAAGGACATACACTTGACAGATAAAGTTTTTGATAGTCAAAAGACTTAGTCTTCGAGTGTATCTAAAATCACTTAGTTAACTGATGATCAACAAAGAGAATTGATTTATTTTTGTCACATGGACCTGCTCATGTTACACCAAGGTAATCTGGTTTAAATTCCCTATGGGGTGGAAACATTGCATGACAACAAGAAATTTATCCAAAACACTGCTGAGTTTGGACACTGAACCTAAAACCATGGCAACACGCAGCATTTTCCAGCTAGGTTATTAAGCACAGATAACAACAGTAACAATCAGTAAAGAAAAATCTATCATAATTTAGTTGCCTTGAAATAAGTGTGTCAAGAATGAAATGTAAACACTGGAAGAAAAGTGAGTAGTCCTAGGTTATTTTCCACTGGCCTCCCACACCCATTGATCTGCTGGCTTTTCTACCATTCTCTAACATCTTTCACCAGGCTGTGCCCTTGTCCTTGCCTACAGCCGTCACTTGGGCTCCCAGACCAAGATCCTGGTTGGATTAAGCCAATGGAAAGTACAGCAAAGGTGGAAGGAGAGGGTTGGTGTTTCTCCTCTGCTTATTCCACAGTTCAATCTACATCTCAAGCACACAGTTGTCCTTCTGTGACTATAGCTCCAGCTGGGAATCCTTCCTCCATCCTGTAAAGATCCAGGACTTGAGATCCTTCTAGACTCCAAGAGAATTCTTTTCTCTAAAATAGTGACAGCTAGTCTATGGCCATACCACCCTGAATGCTCCCAATCTCGTCTGAAATAGTGACAGCTGCCTGATACTGCTAGTGTCCAGAGCCTCACCATCTCTTACTTGTCCTCTTAACTGATCTGTGGTTCTTCTTCTTCTAGTCCTTGCACTAGAGACTCTTCATTTAAATCAGATGAGTAAATACCATTTCATGCCAGTGCCCTCTCTCATATGCACTGTTAGCTCAGACATGCACCTTGTATTGAATTAAATATTCTAAAGAAGGAAACTTCCTAAGAAACATAATAATCAATGAAAGTCATGCTATATTAAAAACATAAGACTTGAATTCTGTTTTGTGGATGCCTCATTATTCTTACTCTTTCAGTATTTGAATGCCAGAAATGAAAGAATCTGAATCACTTTTGTTATAAATATATTGTTTCTTCCTTTTCAAAAAGAGGATTTTTATTTATTCACTCTTGGTTAGAACTATAGAATTTGCATCCCTGAGGCAACCTTTTTGTCCTTGTATTATTTGAGGGTAAACAATTAGGTAAAGGTATTTTAAATAATAGTTTTCACTGTACTCAGGCCTTTGTTGCTATTGATAACTTTAACCTTCCATTAAACTTGGCTTATCGGGGTATGCTTACAACAGAACAATAAATACCCTGTCACTGAGTTTGGAGAGATTTTTTTATATGTGTGTATGAGAGGGGTGCACATGTGTCTACTAATACATTAACTAAGGCTTTATTGTACCATTTTCATTTCCTGTTACTTCAAAATCACCAGGCCTAAACAGACTGGCAGGTTGCCTATCTGACATTCTGTTCACAATGAAAACAGAGTCAGCACTCCTGGAGGTCTCATTACAAGTGTAAGCAGAGCAATGTATGAGTAAGGAGGGAACTGGCATAGAGATCAATAGGAAGGAAGAAATGTATTAAAGAGAAAGCTTAGTGAGGAAAAAGAAGCTAATGAGGGTCTCCTGTGAGTTATTCTTATACCTGCTTTCCTGGGGGGAGGGAGGGGGGGTAAAACACAGGGAGTAATGAGGATACAGGAGAAGTTTGTAAATAGCATCACATACTTGAGATGATGTACAAGGTTGCAATCTAAACTCCTGGTTAACATGTGCAGACAGAGATATTTGCAGATCTGAGGGCAGGGATTGAAAGCAACCTGCCAGTGGCTTTTATTTCTAACTTGAAGTCAGAGGGAGGCAAGACTTTAAATTCAGGCAAAGAAGAGTGGTTAAAAGGTCTCTAAATGTGTAAATTCTCCCTCATCTCTTGTTTTTTGTTTCCTATTGAACATTATTGGAATCCTAACATTTGTCCTATAAAGATTCTTAGATTCTGGATTCTGTTGATTGGATCCCATGGTATCACATAGCATGGTCATCTGTATTTCCTAGCAATTAATAGACAACTAGAGGATTGATCAAATTCCAGCTTGATATTTTTTTTTTCTCACAAAACTGTTTCAAAGGTGGTTCTGTTCTTCAGTCTTCAGACACACAATATCTGGTTGCCTTTCATTTTGTGATATGAGCAGACATTAATGATTCATAACTATCTATTCATCTTTTAGGGATGACAAAATGATGATATTCTAATTCTAACACTCTTTCATTTATTAGCAAGGGCATTTCTGTTTAGAGAATATCTCTTTCTACTATTTGGAAGTACAATGATACATCTTGTATAAAAAGTCAGGATGAATGTTTGATTTTCCCTGTGTTTATCAGATTTCAAAAGAATGTGTTGGTTCCGTCAATAGCAATTAGCATTTTTTTTCTTAGAATCTTTATAAACTCAAAGATCTAAGCATTTTTTATGTATTTTAAGCCACTGTAATTATTATCCTATTGATACTCTAAATGTCTCATCTTTGACTAGTAAGAGCCTCTGAGTTCAAATTGGTCAGAGTTCTCTGAACATGACCTTGGTGTCTTTGGCCACTCCTCTAAATCTTTGGTGTGACAGGAGAGTCAGTGTCATTGTCCACACTTCACATCTAAGACCTAGAATTGTTATTCTCTTTGCAGCCATGGTTTATTTTGTGGAAAATAATATTTTTTTTCTTTTAATTTTATTGTTGTTGTATTACATCCATCCCTTTTTTCCTCCCCTCTGTCCCCCTCCCCACCCACTCTTTCCCCCCAAAGTCAATCCCACCTGTTGTCCATGTCCATGGTTCCTTTATACTAGGTTCTTGTCTAAGCTGCTCCCCTTCTTTGCCTCTGTCTCCCCCCTCCCCGCTACCCCTTTCCTCCTGACCACTGCAGGCCTATTCCTTGTATTCATACACTTGGTTCTGTTTTGCTTGTTGTTAAGGAAAATAATATTGAAGACTATGATGTAATCACATTTTAAAATAGCAAACATATATATGTTTTCTTGATTGTTCTTGTGTTTTAGCAATAATTTATTGAGTTACTACTGAAGATGAGGGTTAAGCTCTCCTTTGAGTCTTCTTACTCTGCTCCCAATAAAGTAAGATTTACTTTAAGGTTTTATTTATTATCTTTTTAGAGAGAGGGGAAAGAAGGGAGGCAGAAAGAGAGAGAAACATCCATGTATGGTTGCCTTTCACCTACCTCCAGCTATGGACCTGGCTGGAGACCTGGGTTGCAACCTGGTTACCAGAGACCTTTGGGTTCTCAGGCTGGCACCTATCCACTGAACCACCAGCCAGGACTCCAGAGTAAGATTTTTATTATGCAATTTTATTCCATTTCTCAAACAACTCTTTGTCTCCTCCTAAATTAATAACTTCCTTGAATTACTACCTGGTTTTCTGAACTTCTATAGTTTCCATCAGTAATTGATTCCTAAATATTTCTCCCTAAGTAGAATGTCTTCTCATTACATTCAAACATATAGATTATCTGTCAATTTTTCTTATTTCTTTTTTTTGGGGGGGTTGGGGGTTGGATATCTCTCTTCTTGAAGCTATTACCCAGGTTGCTTTCTATCCCTGGTACATTGTGGCCATCCTATGATTAACATTCACATTGCTTTTGCTTTTCTCCTTCCAGAAAATTTTGCTTTCTATATTCAATTATTCTATACTTTTAAAAACTCAGTCCTTAGTTTTGGTGCAGCATATTCTCACCTATAATCTAAAGAAAATCCCAAAGGTAATTTTTTTCCAGTTGTGAAAACTTCACCATTTGGCTGAACATAGAATTATAATTTGGAAATAATTTAAATAAATTTCAAGGAATTCTTTCATTATGCCCTAACTACAGTGTTTCAGTTTGTGACATTCTTTATTTGCATTTTCCCCTTTTTGTGTGCCTTAAATGTCTTTATTATCATTGTTCTTAAATTTTATAATGGCATGTCTTTATTTTCATAGTGGTCACTATGGTGGCTTAAGTCCTTGCATGCTGGAAATTGTATTTCCTTGATAATTTCCCTTTCAGTTTCCTCTTTCTTTCCTCTTTCTTACTTTCTTTCTTTCTTTCTTCCTTTTTTGCAACTTTTATTATTTGAATATTATATATTCTGAAACAACTTTCTAGTTTTTTTTCCATTGCTCTTTGGTTATTTATTTGTTTTTCCTTTTCATTCTACTTTCTGAGCAATTTGCTCTACTTTATATTCCAACCAGCATATTGAATTTCTTTTTTATTTTTACCATAAGATTTTTAATAACCAAGAGATTGTTTTTGCTCTCTGAATATTCTCTTTTTATAGCATATTATGTTTGATTCATGTTTGCAAACTCTTATTTCTGTAAAGCTGTTGATTATAATAGTTTTTATATAAGATTCTTTTTCTTCTTTTTGACATTGTTTGTTTCTTCCAAGTTTCTTTTTTTCCTACTTGCTTATGCTATTCCCTGTGTTTCACTAAAAGCCCTTTCCACATATATCTTGATCGGTAGCTGTCTGTTTTTAAGAATGAGGCATTATGATTAGTCCTGGAACTCTCCATAGGCATTGCTTGTAGAACAGTGGATTTCATTTCAGAGTCAACTTCTCTAGAAAGAAAGTTTTTTTCTGGAAATAAGTCTCCTGCCTGGGTCTCATGAAAGTGGCCAAGCATGCTGACAGTTGAATGCAGAAGAGTCTGACTTTCTTCCTCAATAAGTAGACAATCCCTTGATTCTGTGTTTTCAGTATGGATCCTTGAGGAGTTTATACCTGGTGACCTTCAGTTCAAATGGGAAATCTTTAGTCTTCTGCTGAGATGGAGGAGGGGAGGGACACCAGGAGTCTAATTGCTTCTAATGCAAAATTTCTACCATTCATTTTGTTTTTAGACACCTCCCATCTCCATCTTTAGAAGTGCCAGGGCCTGCCTCCAATTTCTGATGTCTTCTGGAATTCTACAGCATAAACCAGCTTGCTTCTTGAATTACTGCCCACTCTACTTAGGACTTTGGATTTCTTGTTTGCTTTTCTTCTTCTAGGCTAGGACCTGAGCCCTGTTCTCCACATTCATATGAGTAATAATGTCTCTTTTATAGCATCAAGTACCATCTGAATGCCTATGATTTTTGTTAATTTGGGTCTCCTCAGAAGCAATTGCTTTTTCTGTAAATTATGAAATAGAGGTGCAATGTCTTAGCCTTCCATTTTAACTCAGTCCATTCCACATCAATCCTATATGAATCTAAAGGGCCACCGAAGGACACAGCATAGAAGGGTGTAAAACCAGAGAGTATGGGACTTTACTACCGGAACAGGTACCATCAACCAGCATATTCACTTCTAGAATTGATGCAGGATGAACAGCTTTGATGCATCTGGCGCCCTCTGGAGGCCTGAATTCCTTAAATTCCCTCTTGGGGAATGGGGGTTGGGGAAGAGGCAGGGGTGGGAGTAATGGTCAGTATTCACAGGTGTCAAAGTAACTTTAAATCTACTGTTGCACCATTTCCTCAATATTATAGCTGTTTTATGGAATACAAAAAATGAAATATTTTAAGCTGAACTTAGAAAAAAGTAAAGGTTGCTGTAAATTCATAACATAGTAAACGCTATGTGGAAGAATTACATTCTGTGTCTAATTTAGTAACTTGATTGAGAAAACTAGGGCCCCCTTGTGTTTGGTCTCTTCCTTTTCTCCAATTGTAAATAAAAATGTGTCTCTCCACAGAACCTGTGTTCCTGACAAATCTATAGAAGGACATGGATGGAAGAGTACCCTTGAGATTTATCATTCAATTCATTACTCTTAAGTACATAAATCTCAAATGATGAACTCTTTAGAAAATATTTTCTGGGTGTTTTGGACCCTCCCATGTATCTCTTCTAGTTGCTTGTCCATGGGAGTGTGACCAGAGAAAAAAGAAAAAGAGATCTCTCCATCGCCCACTGACCACTAGAGCTTGAGTAATCCAAGGACATTCCAGTTTTCTACAATAGCTGTTTAAATGGGTATTTTTCAGAGGCCTTGACCTCTTTCACCATGTCAATAGTGAAGGACATAAATGTGAACTTGAAATATCTGGATTCACCTTATGTCAGGTTCCACCCACACTGTCATATCTCCTGAACCATGTCACTGGGCTCTGAGCTCTAAAACTGATGCTTTAAAGAAAGACTAGACCCCCGTTAACTTGAAGTGTAAGTCTCAGCAGTTTCAGAAGCAAACACCAGGCTGGCCATAGGGCCTCTGGTTGTGAGGTCTCATTTGAACATCATCAAGGTAATAGGTAACCCACTTTCTACTATTTCCTGTTATGCCTGTGACTCTTGGCCAGAAATATATAATTGCCAAGAACACCTTTTACAGGTGCAGTGACAGCTGTATTACAAGACATAACACAATTCACATTTTTTATAGAAGTACAATGACTTAGCTAAAAAAAGAAGTCCATTGGAAAGACCGTTGTAAAGAATTGTAGTAATATAGAAACTAGGCTGATATAATTACAGCATTTTATGATGTACAAGGTTAAGTGGTGTCTTTTCCATCAGAAGATGGTCCATGGAATGTGGAAGTCGATGGTTGGCGAGAGACAAGTAGTTTCTATATAGGGAAGGCATGTGCCACCCCATTGAAATTCACTAATGGTAGAACTGCTAATTCTCCAAATGTAAAGAAAAGTGATGACTCAAAGTGTTTCAACCGGAGAGCTTTCTTTAGACTATCCCCTGAGATGTATAAGTGGGTTCATCGAGCCCTGAATCTAACTCCACACATTGGGATGGAAACATACTACTCTGTCCTACTAACTGTGTCACCACCCAGTCCTGTTTCAGGTGTAACTGTGTAACTATGTAACTGGTTAAGGAATTCTGAGGGATGCCTCAGTGGACCGAAGGTATGATTCCAATGAGAAAATTTGGAGTACGTTGCTTCAAGGATAAGTTAAAATTATTGTGAGATAAACACTTCACACATACTACTCTGAATAATTATATAGACAAATATGAACAATTATTATGGTTTTTTTGTGTCAATAATTATTCATCTAGCATTAGAAAACATGAAAAACCTAACATGAAAACGGAGTATTAATAGTAGATCTAATTTTTATTTGTCACAAACTGCAATCTTATGTGAACTTTCAGTGTGTAGAGGGAGCAAAAAGAGATAGAGATGAACTTGGTATTGCAGTTTAATTCTAGCACATGTTTATTCTGTATCCCAGGCCATCAATGGGGATATGGCCAAACAGCACAAATCCCTCAGCCTAAGGATATTTCTTTAGATAAATGGAACCCCACATACAGGGAATAGAGGTGAGAGTGTGCTATGGATCGAATGTTTGTGTTCCCCCACCAAATTTATATGTTAAAACCTAACCCCTGATGTGATGGCAATAGGATAAGGGGTCTCTGGGAGATGATCAGGTCATGAAGGTGAAGTCCCCATAAACAAGATGGGTGCTCTTATAAAAGAAACCCCAGAGAGCTCCTTTTTCCCTTTTGCCATGTGAGGACACAGCTAGAAGACAGCTATCTATGAGCCAGGAAGGAGTCCTCACCATTCCTGACCATGCTGGCGCCTTGGTGTCGTATTTCTAGCCTCCAGAACTGTGAGAGATAAATCACTGTTGTTCATAAGCCATCCAGTCTGTGTTATTTTTGTTACAGCAGCCACAACGGAGTAAGACAGGGGGCGTAAGTGTAAAGAGCTGAGCGAAATTTGGTAAAGCAGCTGTGACTGAAGATACAAGTATAAATCAAACGTCTATTTTCTTTACAAGAAAAGTGAGGAGAAAGTGCCAGTTTTAGCAGGCCTAATGCTTTCAAGGTTCTCCTCTATAAAGCTATATTTATATGTTCCTACACTACACACAGTATATAAAAATAAATTCCTGCTCTGCCAAGCAAATGAGATCATATGCCACCTTCTCCCCTGTTATGAAGGAAGAAAACAAGATTCCTTAAACAACGGTTATACTTCAGCACTCAGCATAACTACTGTCTCACGGTGTTACCAGGATGCATTTTGAAGTTCAATTTGTAGTAAGATAGCTATTTTATCATCTGGGGAAAGCTCTAGATGATAAGCCTCCATAAATATCTAAATAGTTAAGTGTCATATTTCATTTTATTTTATTTTTCCCTCTCAAATGTCCCATTCATTCTGTTCTGGAAGAACGGTCAGTAGAGACCAGCATGCCAAGACTGGGGAAAGGCCACCATCCCCAAAACCCCAGAACTTTGAGAAGAGAACAGGTCTTTCCCAAACCTTATATAAGAGCTCAACATCAGGATTGTGTTTTCTGACGCTTTTTAAAAAGCAATAAATGCTTCTTTACTATGTTGAGTCATCAAAGGGATTTAAACCTTTGTTGCCCATTTCCTTCATGCTTGCTCTGCTTACAGGGATAAGGCTGCACATTGTTAGTCTGATATTTCCTTTGCTACCCAGGCTCATGAAATAGCCAGGGCCCAGGACAAAGTCTGTATGAAGTGGGGCAGCAGTTCAGTCCTCAGGGCTACAGAACAAAGACATGCCCATTGGTGAGACAGAGCGCTCACCGAGCCAATGATGGATGGCAATAGTGGTTCAAGTACCTGAATTGGGGCTGCAGACACTGGGAGGGTTTTCTTTAAAATTTGTTTAAGCAGTTGATTTATTAAGTACTCAAAAATATATGAAAGCAAACAAATATGTAAGTTTTTAGTTTTTTCATCTTCACTGAGCACCTCAGGCTGTTCTACATTTTTATTTTTTAAGCCGGACAAGCCTGCAGTAAAAATGTTACCTTCCCAGGTATCAGGATTACCTCTGGATTCAGATCTGGGCCCCAGGTTCATTTGCTCCCAGACACACAGATATGGGTCTCATTTTCCTAAAACACTAGGCCCAGAACAAATGTAAAGGTCCTCCCAGTGTGTAAGTCAACCAGACTTGAGAGGAGATGATGTCACGTGCTGTAGGTGCCGCAGAAGCCAGTCAACATCCCAAAACCCTGCTGAGGTGTAATTGGCACCAGTTAAAAATGATTTTTAGGGTTTTAGCAAAGCACATATGGTTTTATTTTGTTCTAGAATAGAGAAAACCTAGCAAATCAATGGTGTGAATTGATGAACATCTCCTTCTCTCTCTCTTCCAATGTCTTTCCAATTATTTTCATAGTGGCTCACTTTCCACCATTAAATATGCTAAAACTGGTTTGTTAAACTTTCTATTTCTGGGGGGAAAACCCTCCTAAATGTAACTACTCTGGAAAGATGCTACTCAATAACCCTGGGTAAGTCAGTCATTCCTGAGAGTTGTTTAATGGAATTTAAGCCTTCAAATAACTAGGTTACAATTTGTACTTAGTTTGGAGAAAGGAGAGGATATAAAAGTAAAACAGAGAATGAGATAAAAGGATGAGAAGGCAGGTGTGATTCTCCAATATTTACTCTATTTTTAATAACAGCTTTATTGAGATACAAGCATAATTTATGTGATTCACCCATGTAAAGTGTACAATTCCCCACAATAAGATATCACTTCACACCTGTGAAGATGTGTATTACCAAAAAAGAAGAAATAACTGTTAGTGAACATGTGGAGAAAAAGGAACTCTGGGGCACCTATGGTAGGAATTCGATTGGTATAACCACTCTGGAAAACAGTATGGCATTTCCCAAAAAATTTAAAACAGAACAATTATACAACCCAGTAATGAAACTTCTGGGTATTTATATGAAGAAAATGAAGACACTGAAAAAGGTAAATGCACACCCATGCCCATTGAAACATTGTTTGCAACAGCCAAAATATGCAAGACTCTTAAGTGTCCATTAACAAATGAATGGATACATGGAATAGTATTGAAATATTATTCAGACATAAAAAATTTTGGCTATGAAATGTTTCCATTTGCAATAACATGGATAGATATTAAGGTCATTATGCTAGGTAAAATAAGCCAGACAGTAAAAGACAAATACTTTTGATCTCACTGATATGTTGAATCAAAAAAAAAAAAACCCTCAACACACACACACACCAAGTTCATAGATAGAGGATAGGTGCTTGCCAGAAATAGGGATCAAGGGTTGGGGACAAAAATGAGTAAAGGAGGTCAAAAGGTACCAACTTCCAGTAATAGAATAAATAAGCCATGAGTATGTAATGTACATCATGATGACCATAATTAGCAATACTCAATTGCAATTGCATATTTGAAAATTGCCAAAAGTTCTCATTATAAGAGAAAACATTTTTGTCAATATGTATGGTAACTGATGTTTAGTAAACTTATTGTTATTTTGTAATATACAGAAATATCAAATCATTTATATTAATCTGAAATTAATATAAAGTTCTATATAAATTATCTCAAAAATATATAAAATAAAGTGTACAATGCAATAGATTTTAGTGTTATCAGAATTGTGTGACCATCATCACTCTCAGTTTTAGAACATTTAATTACCCTAATAAGAAACACCATAAGCATTACCAATCACTTTCCATTTGCTCACAATCTCTCACACCCAGCCTAGAGTAGCCACCAATCTATTTTTTAAAATATTTTATTCATTATTTTTAGAGAGAGGGGAAAGAGGAGAGGAAGAAAAGGAGAAAAAACATCAAATGTATGGTTGCCTTTCACCTGCTTCCAGCTACGGACCTGGCTGGAGACCTGACTTGCAACCTGGGTATGTGCCCTGACTGAGAATTGAACCAGCAACCCTTGGGTTAGCAGGCTGGTGCCAATCCACTGAGCCACACTTGCCAGGGCTCTAATCTCCTTTTATTCTCTACAGATTTATCTATTCTGAATATTTTGTGGGAATGGAATAATGAACAACGTGATCTTTTATGACTAGTTTATTTTGCATGTTTTCAAAGCTCATTTCTATTATAGCATGAATCAGTTCTTCATTTACTTTATATTGCTGCATAACATTCTACTATATTGATCTATCATATTTAATTTGTCCATTGATTGATAGATGGACATTCCATTTGTTTCCAGTTTTTGGTTATTATGAATAATTTTGCTATAAACATTGCTGTACAAGTTTTTACATGGACATACAGTTTCATTTTTATTGGGTAGATACCTGTCAGTGAATTTTTTTAGCAATTTCCAAGCTGTCTTCTAAAGGGGCTGTATGACTGTAAAATCCCTAAAGAAATATAGGAGGGTTCAAATTTTCTCCTCTCCTCACTCATGCATGTTATTACCTGTCTTTTAAATGACAGTCATTTTCATGGATATGAAGTGAGATCTCAATTTTAGTTTTTCTTTGCATTTAGCTGATTGCTAATGGCATTAAGCATATTTTTGTGTGCTTATTAATCATTTGTAAACCTTCTTTAGAGCAAATTTTATTAGGATATGTTATTTACTTATTCCATTGGGCTATGTATCTTTTGGTTGTTATGTTTTGGTCTTTATATTTTAGAGATACTAGTTCCTCATCAAAATATTATTTGAAAACTTTTATTGGGTAAATTATCTTTTTTACTTTATCAATGATAGCTTTTGAAGCACAAAAGTTTTACAATTTTATGAAGTCTGATTTGTATATTTGTGGTCACCATTATTGTTGCTTGAGCATTTGAAGAGGTATCTAAAACCCATTGCTTAATGCAAAGTAATATTTCTTCTAAGGATTTTACAGTTTTAGCTTTTCTAAGGTCATGTTTCTTCTAAGAGTTTTATAGGTTTAGCTCTTACAATAAGGGTTTTGATTCATTTTGAATTAATTTTTATATCTGAGCAAAGTAGAGGATCCGAATTCATTTTGTTGCATGTGGATATATCCAGGTGTCTCAGAGCCATTTGTTGGAAAATAGTTTTAGTCTCCCTCCATTGAATTGTCTTGGTGCCTTTCTTAAAAATTAATTGACTAGAAACATTAGGATTTATTTATGGACTTAATTATATTTCACTGATCTACATGTCTGTCATTATGCCAGTACCACACTGTCTTTATTAGTTTTTCTTATGGTAAGTTTTGAAATTGGAAAGAGTTTATTTGCAAGATCATTTTGTATGTTATTGTTTTCTTGAATTTCTATATAAATTTTAGGAGCAGCTCGTCAATTTTCCACAAAAGGGTCAGTTAAGATTTTAAGACAGATCATGTTGAATCTATGGATCAATTTGGGAAATAATATCTTAACAATATTAACTCTGATCCATGAATGTAGAGTAGCTTTTTATTTATTTAGGTCTTTAATTTCTTTTAATAGCATTTTGTAGTTTTCAGAGCATTAATTTTGAACTTCATTTGCTAAGTTTTCCTAAGTATGTCTAGTATAAATGAAATCGCTTTTCAAAAAAAAATATGTGTATTGATTTTACAGAAAGAGGAAGGGGGAAAGAGAGAGACATGAATGAAAGAGAGAAATATCTTTTGCCTGCCTCCCATTTGTGCTTTGACTGGAAATTAAACCTATAACCTAGGTATGTGCCCTAACTGGGAATTGAACTCCCAGTCTTTTAGTGTGCAGGATAATGCTCCAACCAACTGAGCCACACTGGCCAAAACAGAAATTGATTTTAAAATTTTATCTTTAGATTGTTCGTTGCAAGTATATGTAGATAAAACTGATTCTCATATATTGTGTTTGTATCCTGCATCATGTTGAACTTGTTTATTCCAATAATTTTTGACGGATTCTTTAAAACTTTATACATATAAGATTATGTCTTTGTCAAATAGTGATAGCTTTACTGTTTCTTTTTAATCTGCCTGCATTGTATCTAATTTTCTTCAGAGCCTCCCTGGCTAGAATCTCCAACACAATGTTGAAGCAGTAAGAACAGACATCCTTGCTTTATTTTTTATCTTAGGGAGAAAGAACTTAGTGTTTCACTGTTAAGTGTGGTTTATATGTCAGTTTTTCTTAGATGTTCTTTATTAGGTTGAGAAAGTTCTCTTCATTTCTTAGTTTTTGAGGGTTCTTATCATGAAGAGTTGAATTTTCTCAATTCATTTTTCTGCATTTATTTAAATGACCATGTGGGCTTTATTTTTATTCTATTGTCAACACTGATTTTCAGATATCTAGGTGAAATTCCATTGATCATGGTGTGTAATCCTTTTAGTATATCATTAAATTCAGTTTGCCAATGTTTTGTTGAGAATTTTTACATGTATATTCATAAGAGATTTTGGTCTATAGTTTCTTTTATTTTGATGTCTTTGTGTGATTTTTGGCGCTGAAGTAAAACCAGCCTCAGAATGAGTTTTAATGTGCCCCAGTCTCCATTTTTTGGAAGATTTTGTGGAGAATTGGTGTTAACTATTTTTTAACTGTTTAAATGAAAAAAAAAAAATCTGTATGACATCAGATGAATATTGCAATGCAAAGCTGGATTTGAAGCAGTACTCTTAAATCAAAAACTATCCAAAGCCACCAATGGGTTTAATGAAAAGAGAATATTTCTCCTAAATCAAATTGCACCTTGATAACAGAAATATAATTTAACCTTTAATAAGCAAATCTGATATGGCTGCTACTCACCGAAAGTGTAATTGTGAAGAAATATTTTAGAGGACTATGGTTTGTGGTGCTATAGGGAGGCAGTCATCACATGGGTGGTTTAATGAATGACAATGCCATAGGGTAGCTATTAAATGTCCTCCTCAAACAATCAGGAGAAGTCAAAGTGGAACAGCCAGGGGAAGACCAAGTCTGCAGCTACTCTTCAGGGAAAAATAGCATGGGTGCAAGCCAAGGGCATGGCTCTTGAGGCCTTCTGTCCCCTCACCAGCAGTCACTGAGCAGGCTGCATTCTGCATTCTTCTTCCTAGCTGGAGCCAGGAGCCACAAACGTCCATAATTAGGAAAGATTCTCTCATTTTCTGCTCTGCGGTTGAAATAATGACAGTCTCTCTTTTTATTACTGTTCTAATGGCTTCATGGACTGAATCACTGTAATATTATTAATAATGGCAAAAGGAATCTTATTCAGCCGAGGGAGGGTGCCCCCATTTATCACTTTAAGAGCTGACAGGTTAACGGAGCTGCCGGGGTAGGCGGCTGAACCCTGCAGGAGACGGCTGTAAATGGAGCGTGGGGGCTGAAACCTGTGTGCGTGGCTCAGTCGTCCATTCCAGAGAGCTATTTACCTGAATCCCAGCAGCCTGTCTCAGCACCAACAGCAGACTTCTTAAATTCATGATTTAGCCCATCAGCTCCTTAAACAGGCAGCACTTCACTAAGCTCTATGGGCTCCCAAAAATGTGTACCTCTATCTCTAAAATGACATAAACAGAATAACCTTGAAATATTATCACATAAAACACAGCAAAGAGGTAACCAACATATTACGTATGCAATGTAAGGATAATTCTGGTTTATAAGGGACCTAAGCATTGCCTAAGCTCACTTTGTAGCTCTGTGTATAAGGAAGGACCTGGGGATGGGTTTGTACCCCTCCTAAGGATGTCCTGTATTTCTCCCTGCACTAGTATCTATGACTTGAAAGCCAGTTCCTTTTGTTTAAAGGCCTCATTCATTCATTTAAGCGCACATATTCCTACATGAATACTGTGACTGCTTCTCCATGATTCTAGAAAGTAGTTAGCCGAGAAGTGGGGAGATGACTGGGGACATTAATGACTGTGTTGAGGAACAGCCCATAGACAGGGCATTCTGGTCCTGGAGGGAGTGCCAGTGCTCCTTACTGAAATAAGGGACACAAAGGGCCTTGCAGGGCCATGTCCTCAAGACTGCTCAACCCATGCCCAAAGCCAGGGCCTGAAGTTTAATATTTTCTACCTTGATAGTAAAGTAGACCATGGATAGAGCACCCTGAAATGTGATCCAGGCTTTTCTGCAAAAACAGCAGCCCATGCTGGCAAGAGGTACTTTATTCAAGACAGCAAAGTCTACCTCTACCCCTCCTCCTCTCTCCCTCTCCCTGACCTTCTCACCTCCTTCCCATCTTCTCCCCAGTTTTCAAGCCATTTACCCTCTACCTCCAACAATGAGCAAATCAGCATCTCATATTCTTTCCCTGTGTTGTTCTAAATTCTACCCTTACTGTAATGTATTAGCAACAAAAGCACTTTAAGTTGCTTACAGCATTAGGCAGCTGAACAGGGTAATATTTTATTGTCAGTCCTCATTTATGACAGAACACTTATCAGTTCATCATTATTCAAGTTTGTCATCAGCTGTGATACAACTTCGATACCATTTCACCAGGGATGACATTGAAAGAACACAGAACTGAAAACTATAGAAGCTAGGTGATAAATTGAATTTATTCTCTTCTTTTGACCATCTGGGAACAAGAACAAAAAGCTTAGGATGCATTCTGATGGTTTCAGAAATATGTCCTCGATGAAGGAAATGTAAAATAACTTACTCAGAGCTTGTAAACTTTTGTTTGAATAATTGTAGTTTTATATGTATCCAAATTAAATGTAGGAACCCAAAGGAGGTAACAGTGTCACAGGTTAGTTCTCATTTATAAGAGGAAAGTATAGCATAATATTTAAGCATTGCAGTAGAAAAGCAATAAGCAAAATGTTTTGCTTTTTCTTATGTCATAGTCTTCGCTTTACTTGCCCTACTATGTGAACATTCTAGGTAATAAATATGTAGCAGGGGCATGCAAGGTCCTAAATTCAGTAATTAGCTGGTGAGATCTCATCTGAGAGACATTTGTTGTCTTTACAGTCAGACAAAAATATTTTTTTTCATGAAGGTGGGAGAACACACGCTTTTGGCATTATTGCAAAGATTCTGGAAGTCTGGTCTCTGGGTAGTAGAAGAGAAAACAAAAAACATTAATAGAATTGAATCTTACAGTGGGTTTGAGAGGAAAAAAATAGGGTGGCAGGCACTGATAAGACTTTACAAAGCACTTGAAAGTAAGCTAATGCGTCCATGTATTAGTGCACCAAGGTTGCTGTAACAAAAATACTACAGACTAGGTGAATCATAAATAGCAGACATTTCTTCCTCACAGTTTTGGAGGCTAGAAGTTTAAGATCAAAGCACTGGCAGATTAGGTGACAGCTGAGATCCCACTTCTGACTCAGGGACCTTCTCTCTCATACAGCCATCTTCTCTCTGGATCCTCATATGGCAGAATGAGCAGGAGAGTTCCCTGGGGTCTGTTCTTTAAAAGGGCACTTCCAGGTTGCAAGCCAGGTCTCCAGCCAGGTCCATAGCTGGAGGCAGGTGAAAGGCAACCATACTTGATGTTTCTCTCCTTCTCTGCCTCCATCCCTTCCTCTCTCTCTAAAAATAATAAATAAAATTTAAAAAATAAAATAAAAGGGCACTAAACTTATTCATGAGGGCTCCATCTTCATGACCTTATCACCTCCCAAAGGCTCCATCTCCTTCTACTCACATTGGAATTAGGGTATAACATATAAATTGGGGGTGGGGAACAAACGATAGGTCAACAGCACTCTGATAAAACCCCTTTCTCCAGGCCTCCCCTGCAGATGCCAGCGCCCCCACAGGAGGTACATAGTAGGTACCTTTGCACTTGGTGCTTCCTTCTTCCTGGAGACTTCTTGAAAAATGAACAGAGGTTAGGATACTGTTTTTTGTTTGTTTGTAATTTTACTTTATTGAGATGCGAGAGGGAGGCCTGTCAGTGTTCTGGGTGCCAAGAGACAAGGGCCAGCAGAGAGCAGTGCCCCAGCAGCTTATACTGAAACATGCTTGAATTAACTCCCAGGCTGGGAGAGCCCGTGTATGTTCATTGTCTCAGCAACCCGCATCCCCAGTCCTGAAGAATTCGGGAAAGCAGAGACATGAATTGTAATGCAGAGTTGAGGAAAGCCAACCTCTCACCTGCTCTTGCTTCCCAGAGTATTTGTGCCTAATGTTTATGATCAGGACATTGAGAAGGAGCAGGTACCCAGCGTTGTAAGTGGGCAGCTCCCTTTCTGCGAGTGATTTCCTTTAGAAATAGGTGATATTAAACAGAAACTCCTTCTCCATCTTGTAAGTCTTCTTCAATAGCTGTGCCCCCTTGTTCTACAATGAGGGGGGCCGTGGACACAGCCCTAGCTTACTGTTGACACTGCGTGTCTTTGCAAAACTACTTAAATCTGCAGCTCAATTTCTTCATCTATAAAAATAAGAAAAATGGTTCGAATTCCAGCCAGGGCACATAATCAGGTTGCAAGCCAGGTCTCCAGCCAGGTCCTTAGCTGGAGGCAGGTGAAAGACAACCATACATTGATGTTGCTCTCCCTCTCTGCCTCTCTCCCTTACCCTCTCTCTCTGAAAATAATAAATAAAATCTTTAAAAAATAAAATAAACTCTGTGTACCCGCACCAGCATGCGGGCTCCCATAGAAACTTGAAACTGTGCCACTGTACCACCTAGGAGAGGGAAGCTTGGAGCCCAGGCAAGGGGGGAGGCCCAGCCCCGCGCACCCACACCTGCACACAGGCTCCCACAAAATCTCGAAACTATGAGCCAGGAACTTGCTGCTGCTGCAACTGGCATGCCCATTGCAGGCAACAAAGGCCTCCTCGAGGAGCTGGAGGGGGAGGAGTAGCATTAGTTGGCAGGTTGCACTGTGGACCCTCTGGGGAGCCAGGCATGCATCACAGAGGCAGCAGTGAAAAACTCCTCAAAGAGCTGGACTGCTTGGAGGGTCAGCCTTCGCCCGGGGGAGCCAGGCACTGTTGGTGGATGGGGTCTGCCTCCTCCAGGAGCTGTGGGGGCAGGGTCAGCCATCACAGGAGCCACCAAGGTTACAGGCCATCCCGCATTGGAGCCAGGTGCCCATCACAGGCAGGAACCTCCTCCAGGAGCTGGAGGGGAGGAGCAGCCATAGACACCACAGAAGCACCCTGCAGGTCTTCACAATGAATCAATGAGAGAAGGGAGGGCTCCAAATCACCAGCAGCATAGAAGCCCAGCTAGGCTACTGGAGGCCCAGCCTACCTGGGGGCTGACACTCAGAATCAGCCCTGACTGTGACAGCCATAGGCCCTGCCACTCCAAGACCAACAGCTAGACTGTAGATGGCAGAGGCCTGACCAAGAAAAAGAGGCAGACTCAGGAAATGGATTGCTGCTAATCTCATGCACCTCAGTTACACCAAGAGCTACATTAACCATTAATCACTAACATATTCTTTTCAAAAGTTACTTCCAACCCTCACAATTAGTGCATTTAAAATAAATACTATTTACACAATAGTGTATCCCAACTCACATATTTTTACTCCTCCCTTATCTCAATCCACCTAAATACCCAAGACCCTCCTCCTACTCTTGTTTTAAAGTGTACTCACTCTCCTGACACAACTCATTCCCAGTCCTCAATCTAAGCATTCTTCCCCTCCCCAGCTGCCTAAACCCTTTCTTTCTTTCTTTCTTTCTTTCTTTCTTTCTTTTCTTTTCTTTTTTTTTTGTGTGTGTGTGTGTGTGTGTGTGTGTGTGCGGGGGTGGTGCGCTACTATGGACTACACATTCTTTTTTTTTCTGCTAAAAGCACACAGGTCCTGGCTCCACCTGGACCGATCAGGACTCATTAAGGGTGAACAGGGAAGTAGAGGTGGCAACTATATATATATAGACTTATACTGTTCACTCGAAATTGAGGCTTTCTGATTCTTTTCCTCCCCATTTCTATAGAATAGATAAGTTGGTTTTCTCTCTCATATCCCTGCTATCTTAGCTATTCCTTTGCTTCCTTCAGAATTATCTATACTTTAGTCAACTTAATAATTTTTCCCCTTGTACAATAACCTTGTCATATCTACATCTCTATTAAGACTGGCTCAGTTGCAGCCGAGGGTGTGATTAAAAGCTGGGGTTACCTTGGAGGGCATTGGTATATAGCTACGTTCATAGGCAGGTGAAAGGGGGATTAAAGGAGAAAGATATCTCTGAAGATATCTCTGAAGGTGTGGTTATGTTGCCTGGACTGGTGGTACTGTTTTAGGAGCAGCTCAAAAACAGTGTATGAGAAGGGAGAGAAGGAGTGTCTCTCAATCAGCCAACTTGAAGGAAAGGAGCAACATATATAACCAATCCAAAATACAACCAGACAGCCCAAGTTAATGACATAAAGACCACCCCAAGAGCAACACGTGGAGGAAATCTAGGAGACGGCAACACTGAACTCCACAAATCTTCTAACACAGAAGGGTGCTCAACAAAGGCAGGGAATCAAAGCAGATTAATCCAGGATAAAATCAAGTAACAACAGACACCCAAAATGGGGGGAAAAGAATCAGTCCATCACCAGAAGGAAAGTAAGAATCCTCAGAAAGATCACTAAATGAAACAGAGGCAAACAAACTATCAGATATGGAATTCAAAAGAATGATGATAGAGAAGTTCAATGAGCTCAGCCAGCTCAAAGAAAACTATAAACAATTCCAAGGGAACTATGAAGAACTCTAGGGAAGCTATAAGGAACTTACTGAGAGCTACACCAGCATTAAAAAGGACTTAGAAACTATCAGTAAGAGCCAGGAGGAAATGAAGAATACAATTTCTGAATTGAAGAATACAGTAGAAGGAATCAACAGTAGGCTAGAGGAAGCAGAAGACCGGATCAGCAAGTTGGAGGAAAACATAGAAAAATATTCCAAGACAGTACAAGAGAATGAAAAAAGGCTGAACAAGAATGAAGAGGTTTTAAGAGAGCTGCAGGACAACATGAAACACAATAATATCTATATCATAGGGATACCAGAAGGAGAAGAGAAACAAGAAATGGAAAATCTGTTCAAAAAGTAATGATAGAAAATTTCCCTAACATGATAAGTGAAAACATTACTCAAGTTCAGGAAGCACAGAGGGTCCCAATGAAGATCAACCCAAACAGACCAACTCCGAGACACATTATAATTAAAATGGCAAATTTCAAAGACAAAGAGAGAATCCTAAAAGCATCAAGAGAAAAATGGCACTCAACACATAAGGGGGCTCTGATAAGACTATCAAATGATTATTCAACAGGAACAATACAAGCCAGAAGGGAATGGCAAAAATATTCCAAGTAATGGGAAACAAAGACCTGCAACCAAGAATACTCTACCTAACAAGACTCTGATTCAAAATGGAAGGAGAAATAGTTTCCTAGACAAAGGAAGACAAAAAGAATACATCTCTACCAAACCAGCATTGCAAGAAATGCTAAAAGGTCTGCTTTAAAAAAAAAAAAAAAATGAAGAAACAGAGAGAGACAAAGAGGAACACAGGTACAAAGGGGGAAAATGGCAATAAATAAGAATCAATAATAAGCTTAAATGTAAATAGATTAAATGCACCAATCAAAAGACATAGGGTTGCTGAACAAATAAGAAAACATGACCCACATATATGCTGTCTTCAAGAGACCCACTTCAGAACAAAAGATCAACACAGATTGAAAGTGAAGGGATGGAAAAATATATATCAAGCAAATGGACATAAAAAAAGGCTGGAGTAGCAATACTTATTTCAGACAAAATAGAGTTTATGATGAAGGCCATAAAAAGAGATGAAGAAGGACATTTCATAATACTTAAAGGAACAATCCATCAAGAAGCTATAACTCTGGTAAACGTATATGCACCCAACATAGTAGCTCTGAACTATATAAGGAAAATCTTGGAGGACTTCAAGAAGGATATAGACAGCAACACACTAATAGTAGGAGATTTTAATACCCCACTATCAACAATAGACAGGTCTTCCAAACACAAAATCACCAAGGATGTTGTGGCATTGAACAACACTCTAGAGGAAATGAACCTAACTGATATATACACGACCTTTTACTCCAAAGAAGCAAAATACACATTCTCTTCAAATGCACATGGAATATTCTCTAACATAGACCATATGGTAGGTCACAATACAAGCCTCCACAAATACAGAAAAATTGAAATTATACCAAGCATCTTCTCAGATCACAATGTCTTGAAACTAGAAACTAATCTCAAGGGAAAAAACCAAAAACACTCTAACTCATGGAGACTGAATAATATGCTTTTAAGTAATGAATGGGTTAACAATGAGATCAAAGATCAAATAAAAAAGTTTCTGGACACAGATCACAATGAATACACAATAGTCCAAAACCTATGGGACACAGCAAAGACAGTCCTCAGAGGGAAATTCATAACAATACAGGCCTATCTAAAATGGTCACAAGAAGTTTATACAAACAACCTAACCATAAAGCTGTAACAACTAGAGGAACAACAACAAACAAAGCCCAGAGGAAGTAGAAGGAAGGAAATCATCAAGGTCAGAGCAGAACTAAATAACTTAGAGACTCAAAATACAATTCGAAGAGTCAACAAGTCCAGGAGCTGGTTCTTTGAAAAAATAAACAAAATTGAAAAGCCTTTATCCAGAGTTATCAAGAAAAGAGAGAGAGGAACCAAATAAACAGAATCAGAAGTGACAGAGGAGAAATCACAAATGATACTTCAGAAATAGAAAAGATTGTAGGAAATTACAACAAACAACTATATGACAAGAAATACGGCAACCTGGGTGAAATGGACACATTTCTGGAAATGTATAATCTACCAAAACTGAATCCAGAAGAAGCAAAAAGCCTGAATAGGCCAATAACAACTAGTGGAATTAAAGAAGTAATCCAAAATCTCCCAAAACACAAGAGCCCCAGACCAGATGAATATAAAGGTGAATTCCACGAAACATTTAAAGAAGATCTAACTCCTATCCTCAACCTATACCAAAAAATTCAGGAAGAGGGAAGACTCCCAAACTCTTTCTATGAAGCCAATATTATTGCAATTCCAAAACCAGGTCAAGACACAACTAAGAAAGAAAACTATAGGCCAATATCTCTGGTGAACATAGATGCTAAGATTCTCAACAAAATATTGGCCAACCAGATCTAGTAGTACATTACAAAGATCATATACCATGATCAAGTGGGTTTTATCCCAGGGGTGCAAGGATGGTACAACATTCATAAATCCATAAATATAATACATCGCATCAACAAAATGAAAGACAAAATCCATATGATCGTATCAATAGATGCTGAAAAAGCATTTGATAAAGTGCAGCAACCACTTATGATAAAAACCCTCAGCAAAATGGGAAGAGAGGGAGCATACCTCAATATCATAAAGGCCATATATGAGAAACCTGAAGCCAACATCATACTCAACCGGCAAAAACTAAAAGCTTTCCCTCTAAGATCAGGAATGAGACAAGGCTGTCCACTTGCTCCACTTCTGTTCAACATCATCTTGGAAGTTCTAGACATAGCCTCAGAGAAGAAAAAGTAATCAAAGGTATCCAAATTGGAGAGGAGGAAGTCAAACTGTCATTATTTGCAAATGATATGATAGTGTACATACAAAACCTGATAGACTACACCAAAAACTTATTTGACCTAATAAGCAAATTTAGCAAAATAGCTGGATATAAAGTCAATATCCAGAAATCAAAAGCATTTTTGTATACCAATAATGAAACCTTAGAAATAGAAGTGAGAAAACAAATTCCATTTACCATAGCAACAAGAAAAATAAAGTACTTAGGAATAAATTTAACCAAGGAGGTAACAGACCTATACTCGGAAAACTACAGAACATTGAAGAACCAAATAAATGGAAGCATATAGCATGTTCATGGATGGGAAGAATTAACATCATTAAAATGTCCATACTACCCAAAGCAATCTATCGATTCAATGCAATCCCAATTAAAATACCAATGACAGACTTCACAGAAATAGAAAAAAATACTTCAAAAATTTAGATGGAGCCAAAAACGCCCACAAACAGCCTCAGCAATCTTGAAAAAGAAGAACAAGGTAAGAGGAATCGCAATACCAGACATCAAAATATACTACAAGGCTACTGTCATCAAAACTGTCTGGTACTGGCATAAGAATAGACATATAGATCTATGGAACAGAATAGAGAGCTCAGAAATAAACCCAGGACTCTATGGTCAATTAACATTTGACAAATGAGGAAGGAACATAAAATGGTGTAAAAACAGTCTCTTCAACAAATGGTGTTGGGAGAACTGGACAGCAACATGCAAAAAGATAAAACTAGACCACCAACTTACACCATACACCAGAATAAACTCAAGATGGATAAAGGACTTAAACATAAGTAGTGCCACCATAAAGGTCCTGGAGAAAAATATAGGCAGTAAGATTTTAGATATCCTATGCAGAAATATGTTTACTGATACTTCATCAAGGACAAAGAAAATAAAAGAACAAATCAACAAATGGGACTGTATCAAATTGAAAAGTTTCTGTTCAGCTAAAGAAAACACCAGAAAAATTCAAAGGGAACCAACTGTATGGGAAAACATAATTGCCAATGATACCTTAGACAAGGGTTTGATCTCTAAAATATATAAAGCACTAATGCAACTCAACACCAGGGAGACAGACAGCCCAATTAAAAAATGGGCAAAAGACCTGGACAGACAACTCACTGAGGAAGACATACAAAGTGCCCAAAGAATGCTCAACATCACTAGCCATCAGAGAGGTGCAAATTTAAAAATATCACCTCACACCTGTCAGAATGGCAATCATCAACAAATCAACAAACAACAAGTGTTGGTGAGGATGTGGGGCAAAGGGAACCCTGGTGCACTGTTGCGGGGAATGCAGGCTGGTACAGCCACTATGGAAAACAGTATGGAATTTTCTTAAAAAACTAAAAATGGAACTGCCTTTTGATCCAGCAATTCCATTACTAGGACTATACCGGAAGAATCCTGAAATACCAATTCATAAAAACCTATGTACCCCTATGTTCATAGCAGCGCTATTTACAATAGCCAAGTGCTGGAAACAGCCTAAGTGCCCATCAGTGGATGATTGGATCCAAAAACTTTGATATATTTACACAATGGAATACTACACTGCCGAAAGAAGGAACTCCTACCCTTTGCAGCAACATGGATGGAATTGGAGAGTATTATGCTTAGTGAAATAAGCCACTCAGTGAAAGACAAACACCATATGCTCTCACCCATTAGAAGACAATAACGAACAAAACAAACAACAAGCAAAACAGAACCAGATATATGAATAAAGTGAATAGACCTTCAGTGGGCAAAGAGAAGGGGGGCAGAGGGAGAGGGGAGGAAGAGGCAAAGAAGGGGAGCAGTTTAGTCAAGAACCTAGTATGTCGAACCATGAACATGGACAAGTGGGATTGACTTTGTGGGGGAGTGGGTGGGTGGGGAAGGGGACAGCAGGGAGTAAAAAGGGGATGGATATAATACAACAACAATAAAATTAAATTAAAAAATAAATAACATAACATAAAATAAAAAATAAGAAAAATAATTTGCAATCTATAATGTTTTTTTTTTTTTTTTAAACCAGCTTTTAAGGGCACAGGTCTGTAAGTACATTCACAATGTTGTGCAACCTTCATTCATTTCCAGAACTGTTTTTATCTTCCTAAATGGAAACTGTACCTACTAAATACTAACTCTTCATTCCCCTTGGCAACCTACCCCTGTTCTGCTTTCTGACTCTATGCCTTTCACTACTCTAAGCACCTTATATAAGTAGAATCACACCGTGTTTGTCCTTTTGTGACTAGTTTATTCCACTTAGCATAGGCCCCGCAGTTTTACTCATGGTGGATATAGCAAGCATCACAAATTTCATCCTTTCTAAGGCTGAATATTTCATCAAATGCATAGACCACATTTTTGTTTATTTGTCATCCATTGATAAACACTTGGGTGGCTTCCACCTTTTGGCCATTGTGAATACGGTTGTATTCACGATAGGTGTGCAAACCTTTATTCATTTATTTATTTTTGAGATCCTTTTTACAACATGAGTTTCCTTCACATATCCTCACACCCCTAACTCTGTCCTGATGTCTGCTTCCTAGAGGGCCCAGACTGGCACAGGACGTAAAATGCGTATCCATTCTGTTCACTCCTATATTCCTAGTGCTTTGCAAGCGTTCTCCCCAGTGCAATAACAGACATACAATATCCTCAAGCCAACAAAGAAATGCAGAAAAAAAGAATGTTATAATAGCTTATGTTTCTTAAATTCACCAAGTAAAGCATGCTGATGAGCTAACTGTGAGGCTGGTATCGTGATATCCTGATCATATTCAAAATTAACATATCATTTTCAGAGCTAGCTTGGCAACATGAATAAAGGGCTTTAAACTTGATCCAGCCATCCCCAACCAGAGGACTGGTTCTAATGAAATCCTTTAATTTAAAACAAAACACGGAAAAAAACTGGAATACACCAAGTTATCCACTGTGTTCTTGCATAGACAGCAAATAAAGTGTGTTTCCTACCAATACTGGTCACTTGAATGAGTTCTAGTGCCATTTAGAAAGGAAGATGCCGAGATGAACTTGAAATGATCTATGAGTCACCAGTTTGAGACACAGAGGCAGGAAGAGAGTTGAGTTTTCAGAATGTTGGCCTCCAGAGCAGCACTTTCACGGCTCCCTAGCTTTTCCCATTGAGGGATTGGTGCTGACCTGGGCCTCCTCAGAAGTTGCTGCAGCTTGAATCCTTCTAGTGGCCACTTCATCTCTCCCTGTTCGATAAGTAGGGTATATCATTAACTTTGTCTCCAAAGGCTCAATGCTCAGGACTACACAGGCAATCCTGCTGATTTTCAAAGGGTAATGATTCTGAAACATTTTTATTGACTTAAGAAGAGCTTTCCAAAGTCTCAAAAGAAAAGAACTTCATTAAACATACAAATCAATTGTAATAAGTGTCCTGGGTTCCAAAACATTAAGAGGAACACTGTTGTGTGTTTTTGAGTTGAGGACATGATGTGTAGAGGGCTAAGCCACTGAATCTAAGAACTCGGTCTACTGTGACCCATTCACCAAGCACTGTGCTGACATCCTTCTCTTTCATCACCCACAGTGGCTTCCACGTGGGGGCGCTCACTGCAAGAACTATCCAGATAGAGCACACCCAGCAAATCCTCACTTGTGCTCTCACTCTTCGCATGTATACCGCCAACAAAAGGTTCATAGAACCATCCTATATTTATTATTTGTGCTGGATTCCAATCCATTCTATTCTACAATTTAATTATTTTTAAACACTTGAGTTCTCCATCCTTGTGTAGGCCACCACCACGGAATTAATGAAATCCCATGCCCCACAAGAAGGGCTACAAACCCAGTTTGGAGAGCATATGTGAAGGTTCCCATATACCACATATGAGGAGTCCACCTAGTAAATATTCTTGCTACCAGGATGAGGGGGCACCTGGGTCCATCAGCACATTGTACACACACAGTAGATGATTACTGTCCAGGATGTCAGGTGCCCCAGAAGGTGGCCAGAGTGCCAGATGAGACAACAGATGACCCAACTCCCAACTCTGAATGTTCAGGTTAAAGGTTGCATCTACGTACAGTTTACCCTTGAACAAAGTAGGGGTTAGGGGTGCTGATCCCCACACAGTTGAAAATCCACATAACACTGAACACTGAGTTTTGAAGTTAAAAAAAAAAATTAAAGCAGTTTATTGGCAGGACACCAAGCCAGGAGAACAGAAAGTTATCACTTAAAACCCAAATTCTGCAATGGTTTTCAATCAAGGATTTTTAAAGGCAGTGATCAAGGATTGGGGTTAGCAGTCATGGGTGAGTGACACCGACTGGTTAGCTCTTGTCTAAGCTTCTGTGGTTTTCCTTAGTCTGATGAATTTAGTGCCTGACATCATCTTGTTTGGAGCCTTCCTCACTGCGGTCAGATAATCTAACTGGGTTCAGGGGCCAAGATTCTGTAAAATCTGCTGAATGTACATCAGTGATGTTATCTTTAAAGCAAAAGGTAGAAACTAAACATCTTACGACTTTTGTTATTAAACTGTCATTGCTTTATGCTTAGGTAGCTACATTTCTCTATTACTTGATGCAAGTGTACTCTTAAACATTTTTACTAGTTGCTTTTGAAGATGCCTCCAGGACATGGCTAATTACTTAATCTTTGGCTATATACTACTTGATAACCAAAGCAATGGAAACATTCAGTTAAAGGCTACATTTAAAGACCAGTCTTTAGACTCTGTGATCTAATACCTACACATGATAACTGTTGGCTATCAGTTCCATTTGTTGGCATCCAAAGAAAGCCTTGTGAGACACACCTGGAGGGGAAGTTCTCTTCAGAATGAAGGAAACAAGTCAGCAGATACCTGCCTGCTTGAGCTTGTTTATTAACTTCTCTTTTCTGAAAGGCACGCTGATGGGGTCTGTGGTTTTTGCACATTTGTGAGTGTCCTCTGTGACAGGGTCTGTGGTGTTTGTGCACTTGTGAGTGTCCTCTATTTACCTTTCTCAGTGCCTGAGGGTGACTAAGCCTATGGTGATAGATGGAGACTCTTTTAACAGGAAAAAGAAAAAGGAGGCAGGAGAACATAATTCGATACTCTACACAAAACAATTTGCATACCTCCTGTGATTTAACCCTTGGACTAATCGTGTGACAAGAGTTTACGCTGTGCAGTGTACTCATTCTAGCAAGTACGCTGGGCCTTTGTGACAGGTGACATGGGAAAGTCTGCATTTGATGGTCTTGCTTCTGTGATCACCGGATACGTGTTAATAATGTATTCCAAATGCAACTTCAGAGATTCAGGAATCCGTTCAGCATGGATGATGAGATGCTGCTGTGCATGTCTGCGCAATTAAACAGGTTATGAGAGACAGGAGTGTGTGTTCTGGTGCGGACAGCCGGGTCTCAAATGCCAGCTCATCCACTTGGGAATGAAATGCTCTCAACCTGTTTTCTCGTCTTTGGTGCCACCACTTCTTGGGGCTGTTGAAGAAGTTCATGGGTTTATTTCATAGTAAAACATAAAATACCCTGTGAATGCGATGGGCTTTGCACCATCTCAGGTATTGGTGAAGTATAGAAGTTTAAGTAAGAAATGAAGTAATGCTGATCTGATGCCAGGGTAAGGGGAAGTTTAGAATATTTTGTTTACTGTTTTTACATAGAAGTAAAATATGAAAGAGATCTAAAAATATCTGGACATTTAATGTGTCCTTATGAAGACATAAATATAAGAAAGAAATGACATATTTGAAATAAGAAGCTTAATCCATCTAAGAACAGTGTCAACTAATTTAATTGAAAACTTTGCTATAATGTAGGCAAGAGAGAATGAGAAGTGGAGAATCACATTATTAGAAAATTACTATCTGTGCTGTAAACAAAATAAGGTGATAAAGGAGCTACCAGACACCCCATTCCATTGTCTTGTGTAAGGAAATGTCACACACACAAACACATGTGCACAGGCTTTAGAAAAACAAAACAAAACATTTAAGGTGTTTTTTTCATTTTTTAAATTAAAAGAATTTTTTCATTTAAATATTTTATCACTGATTCTCAAAGTCATGATTCTAACTGTATTTAAAAATTTAATGTTTGATAAAAATAATGTTATAGCAAAATTTTGTATCCTATTTTAAGAGTTTTTCCTCATAGTTTATTCCTTTTTATGACTCATTGAAAATACCAGCATACTGATGACTTAAACTTCTAGAATATGTATTTTTTTTCTTATAGTTATGTTCATTTTTCAGAACTGCCTGGTCAATGACTCATCTCAGTTTAAAAAATTAACATGGATCTAACAAAAATAATAATTTTGGGTGCTTAGCAACTTCTTTTTAGAGATGCCTGATTCCTACAAATCATATGAAACATATATTCATATATTTTTACATGCTCAAGGAAACATGGGAAGAAACTGAGCCTAGATTTTCTCCTCCAAGTGGGCCTGCAGGTGTTTTAAGTTGCATGAATTCCACAATGGTCCCTGCATTTAGAGCTTTATTCTTTATATGTATATAAAGAATATATATATATATTTAATTATTTTCAGAGAGAAGGGCAGGGAGGTAGGAAGGTAGGAAGAGAGGGAGAGAAGCATTAATGTATGGTTGCCTTTCACCTGCCTCCAGCTAAGGACCTGGCTGGAGACCTGGCTTGCAATCTGGTTGTGTGCCCTGGCTGGGAATTGAACCAGTGACCTTTGGGTTCCCAGCCTGGGACCAATCCACTGAGCCACATCAGCCAGGGCTAGACCTTTTTCTTAATATTTATCTTAAAGAATGTCAAACCATATCTCTTTATTTGTTTCATTTAGTAAATCATTACTTTTATTCTTCTTTTCTTACTGTTTTTGTAAAATAACTTTAACTTTTCAGAGACATGTAAGACAAATATACTCTGAATTAGTATAACATGCCAAGGCAAAATAACAAAATGAGATTTGAATTAAAATGTAAGCAATGATATCAAACTATTATTCCAAGGACAATTTGTGAAATAGGGATGAAGAACAAACTATTTGCAAATATTGCTACCATACATGTCTTACCTCTATCGTAAGAACACTGCAGGGGCATGAAAGGGTAACATTTACTGTATGAAGGTACACAAAAAAGAAGTAAACACACATTTGTGATTATGTCTTGTGGAGGTCAGTTGTCATTAGACCACAAGCCTCCTTTGGTTAGTGAGTCAGCCATGCATATTGCTTTAAAATCCTTGGAGGAACATTGCTATACAAGTACCAATTATTACTAATAACTGATAGTTATTCTTGGTGGTGACTGTTTGTTAATCAGAGGTCTGAGGTATTTACATTTCAAGGAAACTCCATTTCCAAATGCTCGATGCAGATGATCCAAAAAGATGTAGATAAAACCTTAGTGAAGTCCATGAACCAGGGCTCTGATCCCTCTTTTTCAGTCACTTTTGACATGCAATTCTTTATTTTGTTTAGTATATTCCAATTTTTCCTGCTTCTATACACATAAATCTCTGCTTAGGTAGCTGACGACTTCTTCTTTTCATTTAAAGAAATTATTATTGTTTAGATACAATTGTCCAAGTTTTCCCCCCATTGTTTCCCCCTGCCCTGCTCCCACCCTCACTCCCACAATCCGTCCTACCCTGTTGTTCATGTCCATGGGTCCTTTACACATTTTCTTGACCAAACCCTTCCTTTTCTTTCCCCATTATACCCCTCCCCCCTCTTCTCCGCTTGCTGTCAGTTTGTTCCTTATTTCCATATCACTGGCTCTATTTTGCTTATTTGTTTTGTTCATTAGGTTCCACTTATAGATGAGGTCAGGTGGTATTTGTCTTTCACCACCTGGCTTATTTCACTAAGCATAATACTCTCCAGTTCCATCCGTGCTGTCTCAAAGGATAGGAGTTTCTTCTTTCTTTCTGCTACATAGTATTCCGTTGTGTAAATGTATCAGCAATTTTTATCCATTCCTTTTTATCCATTTGCTTATGGGTGCGTAGGCTGTTTCTAGCATTTGGTTATTGTAAATAACGCTACTATGAACATAGGTGTGCATAGGTTCTTTTGAATTGGTGTTTCAGGATTCTTAGGGTATAATCCCAGCAGTGGGGTCACTAGATCAAAAGGCAGTTCCATTTTTAGTTTTTTTGAGAAAGTTCTATACTGTTCAAATACCAATGACATATTTCACAGATACAGAACAAATATTTTACAACTTTATATGGAACCATAAGTAACCCCAAATAGCCTCAGCAATTTTGAGAAAGAAGAACAAAGTAGGAGGGATCACAGTATCTGATATCAAAATATATTACAATGCCATTGTAATCAAAACAGCCTATTGCTGGTGTAAAAACACACATAGATCAATGGAACAGAATAGGGAATCCAGAAATAAACCCAAATCTCTATGGTCAATTAATATTTGATAAAGGAGACAGGAGTATAAAATGGAATTAAAATAGCTTCTTCAATAAATGGTGTCGGGAGATGTGGACAGGTATATGCAAAAAAAAAAAAAAAATGAAATTAGATTCACCAACTTAAACTACATACCATAATAAAATCAAGATGAATAAAAGACTTAAATATAAGTCGTAACACCATAAAAGTCCTAGAGGAAAACATAAGCAGTAAAACTTCAAATATTCCACACAGCAATACTTTTACTGATATTTTTCTTAGGGTAAGAGATATAAAAGAACAAATGAACAAATGGGAGCCAATGGCTTTTTGTTCATACTTTTTATTTGATTTTTATTATTTTTTATATTCCAACAAAATTTTATTTACTTATTAAGTGTTGTTATTGTTATTCTATTGCAGTTGTCTCAATTTTTGCCCCTTTGCCTTCCTCTACCCATCCCATTCCCCACTCCCCCAGTCAATTTCCACACTGTTGTCCATGTCCATGGGTCATTTGCACATGCCCTTTTAATAGTTAACTACTTCAATTAGAAAAAAGATCATTTCTAACCTATTGTGGCATTGTAAGCATTACCTAAGAAAACTGAATAACGAAAGCATTCTAACGCATAAATTGGTGACTTTTAAAATATTTGTGGCATGTTTAGGTCATGCTTGGTTTGATTTACTTCATTTGGAATAAACTGCATTTTAATCATTATCGCGATGTGTGAAAACACACAGAGGGAAATGATTCCTTATTCCAGGTCCTACAAAGGAAGCTTTGTATAAATCCGAATTTCAAATAATTTCTTGATGCAAATGCTCAGGTGAGGTTGGGTAAAGTTATTTGTAAACTTGTAAAATTTAGCTTGAGATGTACAAAGCACTTTGCTGTGAAAGGAAGAGGAGGGGAAGCATAGAGGCAAGTCCTCATCTATCCGTGTCTACTTCAGGGCCCAGTGATGTGTGTAGAGTGTGAGACCTGGAGGCGGGGCTAAAGGCGGAATCTGGGAGAGAAGGGAGCTCAGCCACAAGATAATGCTTTTGATTCCAATTCATGCCCTGGGTTAATGAAGGCAGTTTAAGATCTTTTATGACAACCTGGCTTGGAGAAGGAGTAGGAAAAGGAAGAAGGGAGGAAATGAGGAAGGGAGGAAGGGAAGAAGATGGAGGGAGGGAGCTCGGAGAAAGGGAGAGAGGGAAGGAGGGAGGGAGAGAGGGAGGGAGGGGAAAAGGAAAACAGAAAGAGATCAACTATTCCTCCTGATTGAGTCAAGCTACCATAGACCTTAAAGCCATCTTTTTCAAAAAGTAATGAAATACTCAAGAGCACATTTCTACTAAAAGCCAAACATTCTTTTTCAATATACTTTAATGATGTTGTCTTAAAATTGTAGTCATCCCTTTTACCTTTTAGAAATAACTTTTACAGGCCTAATACCATGTGATATTCATATCAATCTTATGAGGCAGGGAGGAAAGGCATTTTTACTGTTTTGGGAGATTTGGAAATCATAAGGTCACACATGCAGTATGCTGCCAAGACTAGCCAAGTCACGTCACAAGTCTTATGCCATGTGGGTGGGTCAGCTTGCATATTTTCCATCACACCTATTTCTTGCAAGATCGTGAGATCATGATATTTCAGACTCCTTAACTGCCGTGCTCTCATTCTTTTCTTTCTTTCTTTCTTTCTTCTTTTTTTTTTTTTTTTTGTGCTCTCATTCTTGATAGGAGATTAGTGTTTGATAGCTTTATAAATCATGTTCACATATTAAGGATATATGCCATGGTAGACATTTGCCTATGGCCTCCTTTTATTGAATTTATAGTGCAATAGTAGAGACAGAAAAATAAAGGTTGTAGTTAAATTTTAATTCAGATTATACTAAAAACAACAAAGGACAGAGCAGGTTCCCTAAAAACACTAGCAAGGAGGGCATCTGCATGTTTGATGGTAAAGGGAGGCTGTGGGTAGATCTTCTGAGAAAGTAGCATATAAGTAACTAAGAATGACAGTGTAGCTGACATGAAATGTAAAGATTGATAAGAGATATAGTATAAGATATTAAAATTGTTAAGGAAAGGTGGTAAATACCCTCCTCTGCTTGGAGGTGTCAAGTGTACCCTATGACCCAAGACACTCCCCAGGACTGCCCTTTCCAATGTCCAGCATGAAAGGTAACACCTGACACATGATGGTGCCTCCATGACCCCACTCTAACTGGTAGTGGCCAGCATCTATCCAATGGTCAGTTTCCTTACACAGTCAGCAGTGAAATGTTTTGAATATGACCCCAGGGTTGAAGAAAAGATGAATAGTATTGATATGCACAAGTAAGTTACTGAGAACATTAAGGGCAGGGATGGGACCTGAAAATGGAAATGTAGTCCTTGACTAGGTTAAACAGCTGGATTGTTTCCTTTGTGGAGAGTAGTCATTGCTAGGCCATAACTTAAAGGATGACAAGTACAGGTGCTTGTTCTAGTCATCTCTGCTAGGCATGACCTCAGTGCAGAAGGTATGGGACAGCACTTACAAGTGTGAGCAGAACCCAAGTAATGAGGCTTTTGAAGGAGGCCAACCTATAAAGAATTGGGAATAGTCAAGGGAGAATGTAATAAATATATAAAAGGTAAAATTTGCAAGACTTTTTTTGGCCACATACAGGGTAAAGGGAAAAGATGAATTCAGCATGTGCCGCAGATTGCTAACTGAAGTAACTAGTTGGTGGAGAGTCGCAGAGAATTCCAGAGGAGAAAGAAGATAGGCTCAATTGGTACAGACTTTAAGTTTGAAAAGCCTGAGATTTGTCCAAGTAGAATGGGCTCCCCCAGCCAACTGGACAGATGAATCTGAAGCTGGAAGAGAGATCTGAGCTGAAGGCATACATTTAGAGTCATCGGCACATGAATATTAGTTATACGCTTTGAAAATCTGGTAAAATTACAATGAGTCGACTTGCTGAGTGAGCAGAGAAGGGAAGGCAGAACACTGGGAATATCAACATTTACATTCATATGGAGAAAAGGAGCTCAAAGGGAAACCAAGATCAAATGATGAGTAGCTACAAAGAAGAGCAGAGAATAGCATGTCCTAGAAGTGAAAGAAGCAGAGAGCTCCAAAAAGCAGGGAGTGTCAACTATAGCAAAGAACCAGCAAGATAAGGACTGAAAGGCTACCATTGGGTTAGCAATTACAAGTCATCAATGATTTTACCAGGAGCCATGATGGAGTTAAAAACCAGCTCTAGACTGAGGAGTGAACAAAGATGCTGGGAACAGATACAGAAGTCTCACAATAAAAAGAAGAAGAAGATCATGAGAAAAGCCAGAAAGGTGACTTTCTTTAAATCTTGACTACATTGCTGTAATGTGTATGTGCTTTATTAATTTTTCAAGGCAGGTTCCCGTCCATGACCTTGGAAATCAGGTGAGGAAAGCAGAGCCTAGGACACTGTGGGCTAAAGACTGAAGTCTACAGGTCCCTAGGAAAACAGAGAAAGCACCAGACACAACATCTTTATCATTGCTCACATTTAGAGCATTTTGGACAAGGGACTGTCATCTGATTGATCCCTATCACATTTCCACTTTTCCTCTTTACAGATCAGTGTGACACATTTTTGGCTTTGCTTCTAGGGAGTGTGCATGACAAAGTGCACGATTCTCATTGTCATTTTATTTTTTATTCAGGACACTGCCTGAAATTTAAGTCCTCCCCCTCATTTCTTCAGTTGCTGGAGATAGGATAAATTAGACATGGTTTTTAGTAAAGACATTCAGATATAAAAAGACAAAGGAGAAATGGTCCGCGATTGAACCAAATGCTAAACATAAAAATAATAATTCTGGAGAAGATTTTGCATAAAAGATCTGTTTCTTACCACTTTATATTTATACCACTGGAGTCCAATTTTAAATCTGTAGGAGCTGGGTTTTTTTTTTTTTTTTTTTTTTTTTTTTTTTTTTTTTTTTTTTTTTTTTTTTTTTTTTTTTTTTTTTTTTTTTTTTTTTTTTTTTTTTTTTTTTTTTTCATGAGACAGGATTAATTATAGTCTGGGCAAAACAAGGAATCAGAGCATCTCCTAGATCCACGGCTTTCTCAGGAGAACTTCAAAAAGAGGGGTATCAGAGTCTGGTTCAGCCTTCCTCTAGAGCCCCAGGGACAATTAATGACCTCTTGGTTCCCATTCCCAATGACCAAGCCCCCTCCCAGCCTCCCAGCTGAGGTACAGGATGCATCAAGCATCTAAAGCTTAGGTCTCCTTGCAAGAGACAGTGAACAAATTGACACACACTTGCCCTGAAAGCAATTGCCCGCAGCACATCCAGAGAAAGTTAATCCAGGAAGCAATTGATCGACCACATGGCGGAATTAGAATGCCCATGCAATTTTCAAATGCTAATTTTAAGTGTGGCAGAAGACGTCTATAAATTTCGCTTTATGACTTTTACATGCATAATTTATTTCCTGCCAGGAATCTAGTACCTCACCACATAGCCAGTGCACAACATAGAGAGCCTGAGAATGGAAATAAAAGACACACTGTACATACTTGACTTTCCCAGCTCCAAATCCCTTGGGAATTTTAAATTCAGTTTTCATTTCCTGAGAGCAAGAATTCATTTCTGTGGTTAGACACCAAAGCCCAGTAATGGCTCAGTCCAAAGTTATTTTAAAGAAGGTGTTTTGCTGGTGCGTGCTATGTGCCTTAGTTCTCCAGTACTGAGCTAACTGCCATAGAGAGGGCACGATGCCCAAGGGGGAGGTTCTTAATTCTAGGTGCTGAGCTGGAAACAAAGGCAAGTGATGGCAGTCTCCTGGGGATCCCACCTACTGGTGGATAAAGATGAGCAGTTTCCATCAAAATGAGATATTCTACCTGTGGGGCTGGTGACCTGCTCTTTATTAAGGCAAAACAACAACCCCCAGTACTACATCCTTGATATTCTGAGGGAGGGCTGAAGACCCGCAGTATCAGCATCTCCTGGGGACTCATTAGAGACACAGGAAGAATTTCAGGCCACAGCCCAGTCCTACTGAATCACAATCTGCCACTCTACAAGATGCCCTGGTTGTTTGCATGCCTTTAAAGTTTGAGGATCACTTTGTCAAATGATATCTGATGCTGAGACAGAGTCCTTCAAGACAGAGGTGGGCCCTTCTGATGGCATTCCTCCCCAGCCCTCTCTTTTGCCTGATGCCCCCTGTTCCCTTCACTCTCCTTCCTCATTTTCTCCCTGCAAACCCTGCAGTTTTCCCTTGTTTTTCCCTCCTTTTTTTTGTTTTTCTAATTCTTATTTCTGACTCCCAGCACTAATTGTTTCATTCCTGTGCCTTTAACTACCATACAAACAAATAACAGGCACCCTCTTGAGCTTATTTGAGCTACAATGAACTTAAGGTGCATTACATTAATGTTAGGTACCATTGAACACCTGTTCCCTATGCCTGCGCTGGATCAACTCACAAATCAACCTTCATAATGGACCCCTTGTTTTCGTCACCTTACAAATTAGGAACCTAGAGAACAGAGAGGTTTAAAATCAGTTCAGGTACTGCTGGCAGCATGTGGAGGAGAAAGGGTTCAAAAGCAGGTTTCTGGCCTCTGCAGCCCAGCCATACCTTCAGGCTGCCCTACCTTTCTACTTTGAAACCAGTGTGCCTGTCTGTCACAGAGCCTAAATGAGCTCCTGGCTCACACACACAACTTTCTGATGCACCAGAACCTGGGGCAAACCTGAGTTCTCCTCCCCCTAGGTATTCTTTGAGTCTTTGTGTAGGTGACCATCCATAGCCATGTAGACTTGTCATCTCTCTCAGGTACATGGAAGCCTTGCTTGATCTCCCTCTCCCTCCCTCCCCCATTGCCTGCATCAAACACCTACCAAGGCTCAATGATCTACTGCTGAGAAGCTTATGGGGGATCCCCAATGTGTGTGCTCTCCTCCACTTATACTCCCATAGCTTAGCTCTGCCCAAGTTTCATTACCAAAACTTCAACAGGCTACTAATGTGGTACACCTCTTTATAGTATTATTTTCAAGTCCAGACAGAGACATTAGGTAACACTGAGCCACATAAAATGTCAATTGAATGCAGCTACTCATTTGTTTAACACAGACCATTTTCTAGAAGTCAGGTCCAAGTTCAAAAACAAGTAACAGCCATATGAGACACTCGGATGAGTTCAACATATGTGATCCAAATGAACATATGCATAGCTCACCATGTATGAGGTATGTCCAGAAATTATCCACCTCCGTAACATGAAATATAGAGACATCTATTGAAGATAAAAGATATAAGAAACATTATACACAGACAATGACACCTCAGTCCCCTTCAAAGTAGGCATCTTGGAACCTCACACAGCTCTCCCAGTCACCATCAGCCACCCCACTATAATTTCCTGAAGCTCATCAACAGTCTGAAATATCTTGGGTGATTTGATGTTTCACAAAAAAACTTCATGAGACATGATGCATGAGCAAGCATTGTGTGATAAAGGTGCCAATCACCATTTTCTCATAGCTGTGGCCTTCTGAATCATCCAAATAGTTTCCGTGGGGGAAGGTTCAAGCTTAACAAAAAATTTGATGCAGATTCATAGCTCTACTTGCTCAGTCATTTTGAATGTAACAGCCACACAGTACATATGCTCAATCAACGGCATCTACCACCCCCACTGACTAGTACAGTGAAGTCGTCATTGTTCACACATGTGCATTCCAGCCTCCACTTTTTGGCGGCTAGGTTACACCAATGTCATACAAATTGTTCTTTGTTGGACTTTTTCCAAACAGACCTCAATGTATATACATTTATAGTTATATGCACATATCCCAAATAAACACATAAATATATCTCATGTATTCATATACTTATATCTTTATATATACAAGGCATTACCCACATATATTTACAGACTATCCCCACTTAATATATCCTCATATAAACATGTATACACATTCCATTATGCATATATTTATGTATCTGTACATAGGCAGGCATAAACTCCAACATGTGCTCATGCATGTATCTGTATCTCTATCATCAGATATATACACAAGCACATATCTTGACCTATACACAAACCTATATTTCTATGTACTTAGGGGTGTATATGCCTGTACACACAAATACATGCATCTTACCTATGCATATCCATATATACCTGTTTACACATAGGCATCCATTTCCATGTATTATATGCATGTGTGTATGTCCCCCATACACACACACACACATGCATATACCCTCATGCATGTACATACCTATACAACCACATATTCCCATAAAGTCCCAAATCTATAAATAAAATTTTATTTAAACAAATGTGTATATTATTTAGCTCCCTATGGTCATTTAATGTTTATAAATATCCTTTAGGTGGGCATTATTAGCTTTTTCTCAGACAAGTAAACTAAAGCCCAAGAGGGTGAGTTGCTGACCCCAGGTCATGAAGCCTGTGACAGACGGGGCCAGCATCAGCATGGGTTCCCCCCTACCTGCCATCCACTTTGTTTTTATCTACCACTCCCTCCATCCTGCTTTAGGGTCACCTATATCCATTCTCCCCTTCCAAGATGCCAGATAATGCTTCAAGTTTAAAGCAATATTGTTCTGTCACATGTAGAGACATTTATGCATCATTTATAAATCCTGGTTTGCTGGATCTGAATCCTGGAAGGTCGTATGCATTTTTGGTCTCCAGGAGAAGGCTCCCCTGGCATTGGAAAATGAGCAGTGTGATGAGTCACCACATTCTTCAGGAGGATATCCCTGTGCTGATAAAACCTGACATTCGCAGGGAGAAGTCAGCAGCAAAGCCACAGCATGTCCTCTGCTGCTACAGTCCTTGAAATTTGAATGACCCCTTCCCTCAGGTGGTTGTGCATTCCCCCCAATCCTGACAGATGAACATCATTTACTGGTTTAGACAAAAGTCAAAGAGTCAACCAGATGAGTCCAGATGAGCTAAGTCAGCGGAGCTCTTCTTAGTGCTGACAGGGACAGAATTAAACGCTGTTTCCCAATCCCTGTGTCTGAGTGAATTTGGTGGTAGCTTTCTCACTGTGTAATATTCATAAAATTCATGTCATAACTTATATATAAACACATAAAATGCATGTGTAAATTATTATTATAAATAAATAAAGTTCATTGATTCCTACACTGGACACACACTCTGACCTTCAGGTTAGATTTTATTCGATCTGTATTTGACAATCTTGTGGCTAAATAATATGTATTAAATGTGTACATTTCACACTTCCCTGAACCCAGCTTCATATTCACACACATTTTGTCTTCCTCTAACAGAACTTGCCAGTGGCATCTTAGCAATGTACAAGATTTGAACATTGTAAGTAACCACACTTAAATGTGTGAAACTGGGTTAGACAACATGCTGTTATCTGAAGAATGACTCACTATCATCCCTGACATTTTCAACAATAATACGGCTATGATTACCCTGTATTAAACACACATGCTGATGGGCAGGTGGCTCCATGACCCCTGCTTCCTGTGCTCACTTTTGTGTAATCTCGTCTCTGTGAGTGTGGGTGGGTCTGCAGCTTGCTTCTAACCACAGAGTATGGCTGCAGTGATGGGAGGATAGTCCAGTGATGACATCACATGTGTGTAGTCTTATTAACTGAGTTGCTCTCACTCTTTTACTGGCCTTGACACACCAAACAGCCACATCATAAGCTGCCTGTTGGGGAGACATGTGGAAAGAAACTGCAGATAGCCTTTGGGAACAATGCCCCACAAAACTGAAGCTCTCAGGCCCACAGCTCCAGGAGCTGAATCCTGCCATCCACCTGAGAAAGCTGGGATGCAAAGTCTCCCCAGTTCAGACTTCACAAGAAGACAGCTGCAGACCCCCTAACTATAGCTTGCTGTGCCTAGACTCCTGGTCCACCAAAATGGTGTGCACATGCACTTAATCCTCCAAGTGTGTGGTTGTTTGTGAAGTAGTGATAGAATATGCATACACGTGTTGCATATTAAGGACCTGTCTCAGTGTTTTTTGTTTGCTGGGTTGAGGTACCACTCTTTGGAAGCAGCCCTGTTGTCTCCTCTTGGAAGATGACTAGAGTGAAGCTCAGATGTTCAGCTACTCGCCCAGGCCCATATAGGCAAGATGGGCCAGGCACAGAGCAGGGCTGATGGGCCTAGGCCTGGGTGCTTCTCTTATCACGATAGCTCCTCAGAATGGGAATCTTCCTCTCTATTTATGCAGGTCTCCCTGGCCTTTTGTTGGTTTGCATAGTAGATCCCTTGTTCCTGCCAGTCATAAGATACCAGGAGATCTGGTCATCCCACCAATGTTTACTTTTGCTACTCCATTTACCAAAATGCAAAGGCTCCAAGAAGGTGGTGCTAGGTGAACGGGGACCTCACAGTCTTATGCTCTCTGATCGCCTGACATTTTATTTACATCCTAAATGGGGCATTCTGTTTGTCTCTTCAAACTCTTCTGCATCTGTGAGCCCATTGGACCCTTATTCAAAGGAAAAATGAGGCATACATTTTGGTGAAAATGACACAAATATGACTGTTCTGCATGTGAGGACTTAATAAACATCTAGTGATGATGAAAATGAAAGAACTAAATATGGCATTGACACCAGATTCTGATGTCTACTGTGCTGCCCACCCCCATGCCAATTCTACCCACATGCCCATCAAAAGTGGGCTCCAGGCTCTTGGCTAGGGACATGGAGAGGCCATTGATGTCCAGGGCCAGAGCACACTGCCTGATATCTCCTTTGACTTTTGAGATGTTTATTTTCTCCACTTGTGTTGTTGTTCAGATACCTGAATCACATAATAAAGAAAACAATGTAATGATTTTTATGTGTGTCAAAGGCTCTTGACCTTGCCTTTCTGTTGATGTGATTTTGTATTAAAACAACCTAACTTTCAATTCTAATGATTTATGTCATGAAAGAGCACATTTGGAAGCCCTCATTATCAAATAATGCTAGTTTGTTCCAGGGAAAAAATTAACTCATAATTCCATTATATTTTAAATGAAACTGTACTGAAAATTCTGTATTTGCAAAAAGTTATCTTTCAGAAATATACAACATAAGATTAAGTACTTCAAATTTTAGCATAATTTTTACTTTGAATAGCAAGGCATTGTGGAGCAGGTGGTTGAAACATTCAGTACATATAACAGAGGACATTAGTTGTTTTCCTTAAACATATTCCCCAAATCCATCTAGGTGGGCATTCATATCCCTATTTTGCTCAAATAGGAAAAAGAATTAACTCTGTTTACAAAGCTATGAAACAGCAGAACCAAGATTTTTACCCTCAGTAAGGAATGCCATCATTTTCCTTTTTTGATTACATCATGCTAATTTTCTCCACAAAGCTATTGCCATATATATAAACATATATATATATAATCATAATAATAAAATCTAATATTTTAAAATTCTATGCATTTTATATTCTACATAGAAACTTCTGGATACCTGTAGTCCAATAGGCCACCCTAGCAAGTAAGTTGCTTTCAAGAAATAAGTTGGTTCTTTTTAGATGTTGCTGCCCTCTCAAATAGCTTCAACTAACACAGGTATTTAATTCATTCTCAATAAATATGTATTGGTTAAGAAAACAGTTACCAAGCCTTATAAGTTTAAGAACACAGTGCTGTCTTACACATTTGTGCTTCCATTACTTCTGTTCTTATTCTGTTAGAGAAAAGCCAGTTATCAACCATGCCTAACTGCACCTAAGGCTAGGAATTGTAGATTTGATAAATGTCACCCACAAAGAAGACGCATTTTGGTGGGCAGCAAGTAGTCACTGCCACAGTCTTTCATTTGAAATTGTGTTAAGGGTGACACAATTTGCCCTTAGGGGGCAAAAATGACACCTACTAAGAAGGCTTTCTGGTGGCTAACTGAGCTAAAAAAAAAAAAAAGCAGAGTTCAGTAGCCAAAGGTCTTTCACACAAACTGCATTTCACTGAGAAACCTATTCTAAGAACTATCTGCCTTTGTATTAAACTGCAAGCCTGCACTGTGTTTCTGCCACCTGACTCGGCTTTATAAAGTACCCTGGAATCCTATTTCAACCAATAAGATTGAAACTTTCCTCATCCAATCAAAGCTATAAGTTCTGACCATCAGAGTAGCTTTATTCTGACCAATCAGGACAGCGCCTTTGGGCCAGTCAAACTGTGAGAATTTGTTTGTATGAAGATGAACCAATCAGGTACCAGAGGTGGGGACTTCTGCCCATGTAAGCCAGCTCTCCTCTGGCTCCAGGAGCTCATCTTCCCTTTCTACCTAAGAATGAAGATTAAGGCTCTGTAGCTGAGCTGAAAGAATGAAGCAGACCAACACAGTGCAAACCAGACCCACACAAAGCAGAGCAGACCATCAAGGAGCAGAGCAGAGTTGCCTAGCCCAAAAGGCAAGCCCCAGAGCTGTTCTACTACCATCTATACTGTAATGTATCACACATTTTAATTGTTTTTCATTAAACAAAGTTTCTTTCTTCCCCATACCCCAAATTGGGGATACTTGTTGGCATTGAACTAGCACCAACAATTAGTTGACAAGGGATAGGAAAAAAAGGTAGAGCATTTAAAAATCATCAAAGGTCCTAGAAAAACTCCAGCTTCCAGATCTTTCTTCAAAGACTCAGAACATCATATCTAAGAAGCTCTAAGTGTCAGGTGATTACTGTACATCAACTGTCTTCATTATCCAGCTAGGTGATTGAGTTTGGAGCTTATAGACAAGGTCAAGACTGGAGTGTTGGCAAGGATGTGGAAAAAAGTGAACCCTTGTACACTGCTGGTGGGAATGCAGGTTGGTGCAACCACTATGAAGTAGGAAACTTCCTTAAAAACTTAAAAATGGAACTGCCTTATGACCCAGTGATTTCACGGCTGGGTATATACGTGAAGAAAACTAAAATACTAATTATAAAGAATATATTCATTCATGTGTTCATTGCAGTGTTGTTTACAATAGCCAAGGTATGGAAGCAACTTAAGTGCCTATCAACAGATGAGTGGATAAAAAAGCTGTGGTACATATATACAATGGAATATCACTCAGTTATAAAAAAGAATGAAAATTCACTATATGTGACAGCATGGCTGGACCCAGAAGGTGTTATGCTAAGTGAAATGACCCAAAAAGAGAAAGACAAATACCATATGATTTCACTTATACTAGGTGGAGAAAATTAGGTTTATAGTTGTGACTATATGAAACAGCTTGTTCTTGTATTATTGTTTATTAATTATTATATTTTCCACATAAAAAACTGTAAATGTAGTTTTACCACATCTTATATGTGGAATCTAAAGAGTAAAATAAACAAACAAAATAAAAACAGATTCATAGATGCAGAGATCAGGCTGATGGTTGCCAAAAAAGAATGGTGTTGTGGAAAATGGGTAAAGAAGGTGAAGGAATTAAGAAGTACAAATTCACAATCACTAAAAAAATAGTCATGGCAATACAAATTATGGCACATGGAATAGCCAGTGATATTGTAATAACTATGAATAATGGCAGGTGGGCACTGTAAATATCAGGAGGACAACTTTGTAAAGTATATGGTTGCTTAACCATCATGCTGTACATCTGAAACTACTGCAAAATAATAAAGAATGTAAACTGTAATTGAAAAATAAAATTAAAAAAAGACAACTCAGAAGCATTGGAGTGACAGGTAGAAAATAACCTACCTGTCAGTAGGATAGGTAAATCAATTTAGGCCTAATCTGTAGATGCAAGAGCAAATAAGAGGGCTCAGGTCTAACCCAGAATCATTTAAATATTTACAAGGCTGGTAGGAAGGAAAAGCCAGCCAAAAGAGAGAGAGAGAGAGAGAGAGAGAGAGAGAGAGAGAGAGAGAGAGAGAGAGAGAGAGACTAGAAAGAAGCTGTCATTGAGGAAGGATGCAAATTAGGCCACTGGGAAGGGAGGAGATCAAATAATGAGTGGATTAGGCCACTTGGGTATGATGGTTGACCTTGAATCATGGGGAGGTCAGAGGAAAGCCTATTTAAAATGGGTTGGAATACCAGGTGTTAAGAAAGTTTTTTTTATTCCTACTCAGTATAACTTGATCTGAAGAGCTTGCTTCACGGTTCATTGATAATTCACCAACTTATTTTAATGAAGCAACAATTATGTACTAGAAATTTCTTTAAAAGCCTTGTCCCTATTTAAGAGGCTGCCTTCATTTTAAGTGCTGGGAGCCCATGGTTGGCAGCTTTTCTTTATTACCATCTAACATTACCATTTACACTAACCAAAACACTCATCTTGCCAGAGAAGTAAATTGCCACTTTGAAACATGAAAAACAGGCAAAAGTACAAAATGTGAATAATTGTCATTGTGAGTATAGTAAGTACTGTGTGTGCGAATTAGACAATTTGCATCCTGCAATGCCTCCCTTTTTTTTGCTTTCATAATTATCAAAACACTTTTCAGATCATTAACTCTGCCAAATACAAATTAGAGGGAGAAAATCTCTCCCTATTGACATTTTCAGATCCCTTCTCCAGACTCCAAATCACAGAATTTTCTAGTTGAAAATAACCTTTTACTTTTGCCTCCAAAATTTTCTTTACCTTTCCTTATTCATAAACTATGAAATGCACATTTTTACAGCAATAAAAAAAAATAAATTAAATATACCCTCAACTCTGTCATGGCAAAATAGCTACACACATTTATTTCTTTTTACTATGAGAATAGGAAAATGGCTAATAGCAATGGTATAGACAGTCCAAAAATGCTAAATTATTTAGATGGTACATTACTTATAGGGTGAGACAGTTTAATCCTTTGTAGGTTCTTCCTCATTTTCATTAATAAATTAAGAAGACTTTAGAGTTTCCTAAAAGATGTTAGACAGCCTTCTAGCCTTTGAAGATATAGAAACAAGATGGGAGACAAAAGGAAAACACAGGAGTAACATTAACACTCAGCATGGTTTTTTTTTTCTTTAAACATTGCCTAATTAGTAAGGGTGGTTTGTTGATCTTGAATGGAAGGAATACCAAAGCCAAGTGACAGGGAAAAGCAGAGAGGCTTCTAAGTCAGCAGAGCTCTAGAGGCAGCCCCCAACTTAGAGGGACCCAAACTGGAGTTCAGAGCCTGTCATCCCAGACCTTTTGTAGGCTCTCCGAAGTGGAATAGCCAACAAATAAGAACAAAACAGAAACAGACAAATGTTTTTCAAAGATTGAAGCCCAAGTTTGAATAAATTCAATCCAACAGAGCAAACCAATATCTAGAAAGGAAAACTTGAAATGCCTAAGAATAAAACATATCTTTGTCCATTTAATATAAATTTGTAAACATGATATTTTAAACACACAATTTACAAAAATTAACACAAGAAGAAACAGAAATAAGAATAGTCCTGTATCATTTAATTCATAATTAAAATCTTTAAAAGAATCCTAGGCCCAACTGACTTCACAAATATATTCTAAAACTATTTATAATGATAACATTAACTCTGTACAAAATCTAGAAAAGAGACTAAGAGGAAACAATTCATAATCAATCTAATAGACCAGCTTAAACTTAATAGCAAAAGTTTAAAAAGGCATGTCAAGAACATAAATCAATTGTTACATGGACATAGATGAAAAACCGTATATATTAGTTAGAAACCAGTTACATATAGATAAATGGATAGATGTCTCAGATTAATGCATATGAAAATTTAATATCAGAAACATGGTAATTTTCCCCAAATTGATCTATAAATATAATGCTCTTCTGAACAAATTCTTACAGAGAAGATATTTTTTGTGTGTAAATTGACCCTGTTTTTTTGTGATCCGGTAGCTGGGGCAGCAAGGAAGCATTGTCCAGGAACAGCTACTACTTTGGCAGATCCCAGCAGAGATGGGACATCGGTTTACATTAATGCAAATAAGCACAGTTGGCAATGAATGTAATGATGTCCTTTCCCTTACCAATCCATGGATCACTGAGGCCCCTTCTAAATATATCATATGAACAAGGGGTCTAGTTGTCCTAGGCAGATGAAAATTGGCCCTGTCAGGGCTGCCCCACCCCACCTTTGTAGCAACTCCCTAGCTTCAAACAACAAAGGTGGCATGCTATTCCCTTGTCACAAAGCAGCAAGAGGCTCTCTCCCATTGCTGGTTCCAGGAATACTCAGAACTTACTGTGGTCTGCTTGGTTCTCTCTGTTTAGAGGACTAGAGACAGCCAAGCATTTACCCCTCAGACTGAATCCTCTTACCTTTACTAAGTCCAGTTGCATTCAACAAATCCAAAATAGATTTGATAATGTTTTAACATATTTTCAAGCTACATATTTTAAATATTTTTATTCCTAGTATTTATGATGGAAAATTGGAAAACACCAGAAAAACACTGAGTTCTCTCAACAAATATGTATTGACCCTCTATCCTGTGCAAGCACTGAGCTGCTGTTGAAGTTCCTACTAGTTAACATGACACTTCTCTCCCTGACACGTCTCTCCCAGACATGGATGTGAATAATCATGTGTGTATCTTTCATTTATGTTTTAAATATACATATAGAAGTCACATATATCTGTGTTTGCCTATACATGCATACTTATATATAGCCTATATATACACGTGTGTGTGTGCATGTGTATGTATACATATGTATGTATGTATAGTGAGAAGAGAGGGGAAAAAAGGTTCCTCATATCATTTGTTACCCACTTTCCTTTGATGCTGTGAAAATGGTTTTGAATTCCGAGTCTGTTTCTGAGTCTTACATAGAATTGCATTGATGGGTAGATAAGAAAGGTAACTATTGTTTTAATAAGAAGTAAAAATCTATGTTTTTTTCGACTTTTCTGAGAAGTTGTTTTAAGGAAGTGAGGGGTGAGAGGCAATAGAATAACTTCAAATTATGTATAAAGCTGGACATGTTTTTTTATTTATTTTTTATTCTAGCCTAGATCTAGAAGTGATATGTAATACAGAAAACCATGAAGTCAAATTTTCCATGATTTAAACATAGAAATAGTCTTCGAATGTCTCAGTTTCATAAACTGAAATTTCACTTTTGTAAGATAGGCTACATTTTAAGATGTTTATTTTTTTTAATTTGGTTATTTGGTATAGTTTAAAATTGTAGTTTCACATGTGTTTATATAATATAATTTTGATTTTAGGGAGAGAAAGACCCCTAAATTATCTGTATCCTCATGAGATCCAAACAGCCTTCATAGTCACCTTATTAATAAATTATAGTAGCCCCTGTGGATCAAAATATTAGCAAAAACAATGTTTTTGGTGGTCCCAAAAGATGAATACTAATGTGGGGAAAAAGTAGGAAGGCCCCCAATCTAAGAATATAGAGATACCTAAGAAAAAAGGTCACAGAGGCCCTGGCTAGTGGCACAGTAGATAAGGCACCAGCCTACAAACCCAAAGGTCACTGGTTCAATTCCCCAACCAAGGCACATAACCAGGTAGCAAGCCAGGTCTCCAGCCAGATTTGTAGCTGGAGGCAGGTGAAAGGCAACCATACATTGATGTTTTTCTCCCTCTCTGCTTCTCTCCCTTCCCTTCTCTCTAAAAATAATAAATAAAATCTTCTTTTTTTTTTTTTTTTTTTAATGTCACAGAAAGAAAATCCTCTTGTCCCTTTTCATTATAGTGCTGTTAAGTGAGCCACACCTGGGCCAATTCAAGAAGTGTGCCAAAGCTATTTGATAAGAAGGGGATTTAATCAAATGTATTGGGCTGTCTCTGAACAGGTCATCTAGGTTGACAAAAGTACTGATGGAGATATGTAGGTCAAAGTGTTCTGATCCCAACGGGATGTGGGAAAGGACAAGTGCAGGATCTATCCCTGGGTGCTTGGCATTGTGAGCATCTCAATGACTCTAGCAGTTTAATGAAACATCCACAAAAATTCAGGTGTTCTCTTTGTCATCCACATGCCTATATCAATGCCTATACCTCTGAGGGGCCCCAAAAGTGTCCACACCCAGAATCCATGAGTATGTGACCTCTCATGGGAAAAGGGACTTTGCAGATGTCATTAAGACCTGGAGCTGGGAGATTATTCTAGATTATTCAGGTGGACTTGTTACTATCGATTGTTAACTATATATTAAGGAGCACAGGGAATTAGACATTGAGTTTAATAAACTGGGGAGCATAAACCTGCCTGGCTAGCCAGGAATCTAGCTTCACATCCCAGAGAGATCATGGCATTGGCACTCCAGAGAGATTAACACTCCTCCTTCTGCGCTGAGGAACTGTATTGTTGGGGGCACAGAGGGAAGTGCCTACTATGGAAACCTGTCAGTCTAACTTGGGGAACAATGGATTGGCTAGGGAGTGGATGCATTAAAAAACCCATGAAAACTTGGAAAGTTGTTTGGTTCTTTTGAAAAGCCCCTGGTCTATCCCAAACCTAAGTTAATGTAATCCCAGGGGAACTAAGAATCAACCCCCACCCCTTGGTAATGCACTCACCCTGTACATTCATGTAACCTCACTCACCCAGGAACATGTGACCATGTGGGTCTAGCAGCTACTGGGACCCATGGCAGATGACAGAGGCTCAAAAGGACTAAGATTTAATATGAAGCAGTAACTCGACATTGGCCTTGCTGAAGACATGGTTGGACTTTTTCCATGACAAGACAGAGGGAGACAGGGACATTGGAAACCCAGAGGCAGATTTCCATTAAAAAAAAAAAAAAATTCTGTCACACCACAATCTTCTGTGCATGCTTTCCTTATGAACCCAGTGAAGGGCCTGATCCAGTCTAAATTCATGAGTCCTTAAAAATGGAGAAAACTTTCCCATCTGTGTTCAGTCCAAGGGAGATGTGTCATTTCTGGCTTTGAAGACATGGAAAGGGGCCACAAATCAAGGACTGTGGATGATCTCTAGGAGCTGAAAAAGACCAGGAAAAGTGTTCTCTCCAAAAGTCTCCAGAAAGGAACTGACACCTTAATGTTGGCTCAATGAGACCCTTGGACTTCTGACGTCCAAAACTGGAAGAGGATAAATGTCTGTTTTAAGCTACAGAGTGTGTGTTAATTTGCTATTGCAGTGATATAAATCAATACAAGACCTAAAGTCACTTTCAAAGGAGTTAGCTATTCTAGAAGTCAGTCCATAAAGAAATCTCAAGTGATCACCTAGGAAGCATGGGGCAATGCTTTCTCTCAAACCAAGACACTTTCTCTCTAAATTATTTTAGTAGCCAGAAAGGTCCCAATCAATGACAACATTCTCTAAAACATGTTCTAGAATACTGCTGACATAATCGACCATCATGCACAGCCTTCTGGGTACTGAGCACCATTAAAGCTGAACCTATAGCCAAATGAGGTATAAAAGGCACTATATTTGAATCCTGTGACTGCTATTACAAATTAGCCCCAACTACATGGCTTAAAACAACAGTTAACTATCAGAAGCATGACTTAAAGAATAACTCTCCAACATTTCAGAAGCCAGTGATAAAACAAGTGCTGGTACCCACAGAGCCATTGAGTTCACAGCTTTCTGGCTGACCCTGGAGTCTGAGGGAAAGTCTCTCTTGGGTTTGAGTGCCACCACTCAATTTTCATTCTGAGCTCTCTAATTTAATTGTGTACATTGTTTTCTGTTCCCATTTGTTAAAGTTGCTTGGCAAGTCACCCCTCTACCTGTAAGAAGAGAAACCTGTGATTCTCTGGATTTTAGGCATCAGGAAGATTGCCTGGATCCCCCTAGATTATCTGTTTCAGGGAATCTAAAGGCAAACAGAGATTCCACCTGGTTTCTGAAACAGGATCTTTTGCCTTTCTGAAAAAATGGGTGTGCTTTTGCATAATTTGAAGTAGTGACTACTTTGGGGAATTTTTGAATCAAATGAGTCCATTTTAAGAGTCATTCTTAAAAGAGATCTCAAACCTCTCAGATGCATTTTTTTTTTTTTTTTTTGGTATACAGAAATTTCTAAAAGGTGATCGGATTCTTAAAAATAGCTCTAAAATTATCTTTACTGTATATAAATAAAAATATTTAATAAATGACTTTGGCCACTTAATCCATCAACCAGAAACACAATTTGGACCTAACTACTCTTTTGAATTTTATACTTCAGACATGGCTAAAATTTTTGAAGCAAGGCTATAAGATTTGTTTATGTCTCTATGTATGTTTATGTATGTCTATTATGCACATTATAGATATGTGATTTTTTTTTATCTCCAGATGGCTTTGCTAAAATTGATCTATAAAGGCTTTTATTTAATTAACTTAAAGAAAATTAAACATTTATATAGATCAAGTATAGTCTCAGAAATATAGAAAGTAAACCAAAAATACTTCAAATTTGCAATATCTGGTATAATTTTTAATAAATAAAGCTAGTTTAAATTTGTCACTTTAATAATATCAGACATGTCTTCAAAAGTGTTCAAGAAATATAATCTAAGTTAATGGGTAATTATTTAAAATAATAATATACTGAGACATTGATTACTAAATGTAAGTTTATCTACCTTGGCTTTTTAAATTTCTTACAGAGGAACAAAAGATATTTAAGTGTATTAAAAAATGTTTTTCCACCACACTGAAAAATGTACTAAGTGGAGATGGATGACCCATATATTAGCTGCTTATGAACCATGACATGAGTACACGGATTCCCTAAAAAATGCTAATGACTTTTATGCACTTGTTTGACACCACTCATGTGTGGGCAATCTTCATGTCTCATATCTGTGGCTATGTGATCAACAGAGACATTAAAACTATAACCCAGGAAAAGAGTTCAGATTGCCACTGCTTGCCTTCACTATCTGAAAATGCTTAGAACCTGACCTCTAGAAATGTGAGAACTGACTGCTTTCTAAACCTCGAAGCTGAATTTATAGTTTGCTCAAACTATTAACCTTTGTTTTACTTTCGTTTCCATAGGAATGCTTCTCATTAATTACCTGGTTACTTACAACATAAAGAGGCCTAATTCAGATGGAAGGTCAACTGCAACACTCCCTCCTGAAATTAACTCTCCTACTCATGGTCTGGGTGATCATGAAGATATGTGTTTGCTAATATACCATGTTGTGTTTGTGTAAATAACTTCATTTTTTTTTTTTTTTACAGTTAACTTTTGACAATCTTAACCCAGAGAATAGCCTGAACCTAAAGCAAAATGACTCTATAAAAATTCTGATGGTCTCACTGTATTCCTTTGATTGCAATCTCCTGTAGGTGAGAGATTGTTTTACTTGAATTTTTAAAAAGATTTTATTCATTATTATTAGAGAGAATGGCAAGAAGAGAGGAATAAAGTGAGAGAAACATCCATTTATGCTTTCCTTTCATGTGCCTCCAGCTAAGGACCTGGCTAGAGACATGGCTTGCAACCTGGTTATATGACCTGACTGGGAATCAAACCCATGACCTTTGGATTCTCAGGCTGGTGCCTATCCACTAAGCCACCAGCCAGGGCTGTTTATTTTAATTTTAACTGCAAATACTTAACCCAGTTCTTAGTACAGAGCCTAGTATAAGGCAGGTTATTACTGTGTCATTTAACACTTATGCACAGATGCTCACTAAATGTCTGGGAAATAAATAAGTGAAGTAAGCAATCTAAGCTTACCCACCCATGTTGATAGCCTAGTGCAGGTAAACGTAAAATAGGTGTAATATTAGGTGACAGTTTAATTTAATTAAAATGAAACCTTAAGAGAAAGTTTAGGAGCTAAAAATGTTCAAGAAAAGTGAAAACCTAATGATGATTTTTAGAGTCTCTTTGCATTGAGGAAATTAAAATGGGGATAAATGCTGAAAAGCTGCTATAGGCATGTGTGTCAATGTGAATCTTTTAGAGGATAATGAAACACCACCCTCTCCCCAGGAGGAGATCATTTTAGAAGAGAAATTAGGGATTAAAATGCAAGGCTGTGGATTTCACTAAGCCTGTCATGACCCACTGGCAAAAACACAATTTCTTTGATTTATTTAAAATAGCTGTGCTTCTTAACTTTTCAGTATGACTTATTTGGCTTAGCACAATAGTCTCAAGCTCTATATTTGTTGTTACAAATATGATTCCACTTATATATGGAATATAAAACTGAAAGCAACAAAGAACACACAAGAAAAACAAACAAATCTCATAGACACAGACAACAGTATGGTGGTTACCAGGGGAAAGGGGAGTGAAAGGGAACTAAGGGGTAAAGGGGGTCAAATATATGGTAATGGAAAGTGATTTAACTTTGGGTGGTGGGCACACAATGAAATGTACAGATCAGTTATCATTGAAATATACACTTGAAACCTATCTAACTATCTCACTAACCAATGTTACCCAATACGTTTAATTTAAAAATAATGACCAATAAAAAGTCATGGTAAAATACATCATCACCATCACCACCACCACCATCATCATCATCATCATCACCATCACCATCATAAATGTGCTGAGAATGTATTGTTTCCTCTTCAAGATTTCCTCTGCACCTCTTCAACTCACCCTGTGACCCCCTAGGCTAACCACTACAAATTGCATCAAATAGGCTCCCTTGTCTTTTAGCTTTGACTTGGGTAGGTCAATGAAAGGAAGTGGAAGAATAATCCCCAATGGGGGAAGTGGGTGAGGTGCTCATCACCCCAGTTCTTCTTTCTGTCCTCTCCAGGAGCCTAGATACTGCCTCTTGCATCTACAGATCTGCCCAGGTTTCCAATAATGGCTCCTTCCCCTTGACATTAATTTTTTAATGGCTGCTGGGAATAGACGTCAATATAGGTCACTCCCTCAGTGGGATAATTACAAGGTGTGAGTTTTACAATGTTTTCCAGCGTATCTCCAAGAGATTAAGCTCCCACTAACCATGGGGCATGGGAGGATGATGAATAATGCATTGAACACCACCCCTTTCCTCTCTCACTTCCTCAACTTCCTCAACCTCTATTGGCAATCCCTATTCTTTCAAAGTAAAGGAACTAAAAATAGATCAATCACTAACAGTTTCTAGACGACCTTACTCAGGTATTACTGGCTATGTTTATTTAAGTGATGATTATATAGTCATTCTTACCATGTAACTCTTCTGGGTTATTGTACTTGTTCCTAAATCTGTATGCTCCCTTAAGCCAACAACTTCTTTCTTTTTACTAATTTCTGTAATAAGCACTGGATAAATAATTTTGTAGGTGATAAAGAACTGAATTAGAAAGACCCAATGGAATTACAGGCAGAAGGACAAGAAGAGAAATTTGGGCCATTTTTCAATGAAATGGTAATGAATTAGGAAAGAACAAAAGAAAGGTTTGATTCTTGAAAGAAGGAGTAGTAGTAGCCGGAAAACTATATTCAAACAATTAGCTAGGGAGAACCAGACCTACAGGATTAAAGAAAGACTAAAAGGAGAAACAAGGAGGGAGCAGAGTAAATACGTACGCAACTCCAAGCAGATTTTTATTTTTCTATTATTCAGGTGCTGAAGGCCAGAGCTCCGAAGGAAGAAGCAACTCCAGAGTGAGAGGGACAGCATCTAAAACTCACCTCACCACAGTAGGTTGACAGAGACCCTGAGGGCATGGATCAGAAACCACAAAAGTCTATGATTCATTTAAAAATCATATACAGATCCCTTCACCGTAAAACACTGAGAAGTATCTGAACATTTATTAATATCAATTATGTTAACTGGGCCACAAAACAAATCACAATAAGATTCATGAACTATTTCTTCTGACTACTGAAAAAGTAAACTATAATTTATTATTAAAAATAATACCTATTTGGGGATTTCAAACTTAACTTATATACAACTCATGACTCAAAGAAGAAAGTTATAATGAAAATTAAACTATATCTAAAATTATAAAATACCACTCCTTAAAAATCACTGAAGAAATATTTAAAATTATACTAACATTAGCAAAAAATGGATATTGGTAAAATATATAGTACTGTTATTGAACTCAAGATGTTATAGAAAAAAGGAAATGAATAAGCATAAACAAAGTAAATGGGATCTTACAATATACAAGTAAGAATTATAATAAAAATTTGTAAATACATTTTGGGGATAAAACTCAAGATGATAGTTACTTGAAAACATCTAATAAAATAGAAAAAACATTATGCAAAATCAATAAAGTAAAATAGTTTTAAAAACAAATTCATTAGGTTTTAAAAATAGAAAATTACAGAGTGGTACAGAGTGAAAAGTATACATATTTGAAATAAATTTAAGTAGGCTAAGTATTGGAGAACACAATCATATTAAAGGTAACTCAGGATAAAACAGAACAACCTGTGTAGAAGTATAACTTTCGATAAATGAAATCAGTATTTAAAATTTTACCAAAAATTAAAGCAAAAGAAAACAGAAAGCTCCCTAGGCATGGGCAGTTGGAGTTGAAAATTCTACCAATAATTCAAGAAACAGATACTCTAACATTGTAGACATTGTTTCAAAGATTAGGGATGCAAGTGCTGGTCTCAAATCTAGTAATGATATGTTAAAAAACAGGGATAAGGATATCATGAAATAGGAATATTGTAGACAAAGCTCACTGCTGACCATAACAACAACAATATTAACTATATTCACAAACTAAATCCAGTGATACAAGTGATACATTAAAAAATAATGCATTATAAGCACAGTAGCTTTATGCCAAGAATACAAAGATGATAAACATTATCAAATCTACTATTGTGATTCAAAAACATGTAGTAATTATATTTCATTAAACTCAATCATATGAAAAGCAATGCTTTTCTAAAAACTAGAAACACCAGAAAATGTAAATTATTTATTTAAAAGCTACAATGAATCACATTTAATTGTGAAATAATTTTTTTTTTTTAAAGTCCTTTAACAGCAGGGACAAAAATTGAATGCTTACTCTTACTACATCTTTTCAGTTCTTTTTCTGGATGTTCAGAACATTATTAAGCAAGAATAAAGAAATAAATATAATAGTCTAAAACAGTTAATATGTTTGTATGCATTTAAAACCCTAGAGAAACTAGAGCTAAATTACTGGAATTAATAAGATAATTCAGAAGGTCGCTAGGTGTAAAATCAATTTATGAAAATGAATTGCATTACAATAACCATCAGCACATAGAAAACTTAATTATAAAAATACCATTTACAAAACAACAAATGTATTGTTGATAATTAAATTTAACTATATGTGTAATAACTTTATGGGTAAAAACATGAAAACCTATTAAAACACATAAAATGAGATCTAGCTAAATGAAGAGAGGTACCATGTTATGGCAAAGACTCAGATATCAATACTTATTATAATATTAAAATGATTGAGAGTGTGATATTAGCTGGAATAGACCCACATATATGTATAGGAAATTGGTATATGGCAAAGACAGTTTTGCAAGGTAGTGGGAAAATGTCAACATGTTTAATAGATTTTAAGGAAAACTAGTTAAAGGGAATTCTTTCTCCCTGTTGGTGGGAATGCTGACTGGTGCAGCCACTGTGGAAAGCAGCACAGAAATAAGATACCTCAAAATTTTAAAAATGAATCTGCCTTTTGATCCAGCAAATATATTCTGGGAATATATTTGAAGAAACCTAAAACACTAATTTGAAAGAACGTAAGAACCTATGTTCTTTGCAGTGTTATTTATAATTGCCGAGATATGGGAGTAACCCAAGTGTCCATCAATAGATGAGTGGATAAAACAACTATGGGACATTTACACAATGAAATTCTATTTGGCTGTAAAAAAGAATAAAGTTTTACCTTTTGCAACAGTATGAATGGACCTGGAGAACTTTATGCTAAGTAAAATAAGCCAATCAGAGAAAGACAAATACTGTATGATTTCACTCATATGTAGAATTTAATGAACAAACTCAGCTAATAAGCAAAAACAGAGACAGACTCATAAATGGAGAACAGATAACAGTTGTGAGGGGGTAGTTTAGGTGATAGGGGTATTGAACAAAAAGGGAAAAGGACTCATGTACATGGACAACAGTGTGGTGATTGCTGGGGGGAGAAGGGTATAAGGGGACTAAATGATCATGGAAAAATACAATAACAATTAAATTTTAAAAAGCTAGTCATCCAAAACCAGAAAAAAAAAAATACTGCCTATAACTTACACAAAAACTAGTGCTACAGAGTATAAAAATATAAAAATGAGAAGACTTTAAAAATTTACCAAGGTGTTTATGCTTCTGCCCATATAAAGGTAACTGGTGTAGGATGTGCCCACCCACTATAAACTAGAAATAAGAACTATGCTAAAATATGAAGTATGGTATGTGTGTGTGTGTGTATTTATTACTGGACAACAGACATTTTAGATCTCTGATCCCTAACAGAAGCAAACAAACTTTGACCGAATTCTAATCTGCTCATGAAAAAGCTGAAACTCCCTGAGGCTGGTAAAAGAACTTCATATGCAGAATAATTGTCAGATAAGCTGAAAACTCCTCACAGGGAAGTGAGGATTCTATGAGTTTCTACCAGCTAGTATGGACACATCTTGTTGAGCACATAGGGCATTTGGCAGAGATCCCAGAAAATGAGTAAGGATCTAGAAGTCAACCAAAGAGAAGTGGGAATAAACTATCCATGGATAAGAGGCTATGCTACACATGTCCAAGAATGTATAAACCTAAACTGTAAAGGGTTCAAGCTGACCTATCCACTACCTAAATGCCTGTCCAAGTTGAGGATACTTTCAGGCAATGAAACAATATTCAGTCTATAACAAGAAAAAGCTAAAGGAGTTCATCACCACAAAACCAGTATTATAAGAAATGTTAGAGATATAAAAAAAGAAAAAAAGAAAAAGGTCACAATTATACATAATAAAATTGCAATACTAAGGAAATAGGGTAAATGCTCCAATCAAAATACATAGGGTAGCTGAATGTGTAAGAAAACAAGACTATACATATGCTTCCTACAAGACACCCATTTTAGGTCAAAAGAAACACACAGACTGAAAGTAAAGCAATGGAAAAATATATTTTGTCAAATGGAAACAAAAAAAAAAGGAAGAATAGTAATACTTAGGTGATACAAAATAGACTTTAAAAACAGACTATAATAAGCCCTGGTTGATGGCACAGTGGATAAGATGCTGGCCTGCAAACTCAAAGGTCGCTGGTTCAATTCCCAGCCAGGAAAACATAACTAGATTGCAAGCCAGGTCTTCAGCCAGGTCTCCAGCCAGGTCTGTAGCTGGAGGCAGGTGAAAGGCAACCATACACTGATGTTTCTCTCCCTCTCTGCCTCTCCCCCTTCCCCTCTCTCTGAATAAAATTTAAAAAAAAAAAAAAAAAAAAAAAAAAAACAGACTATAACAAAAGATAGGAAAGAACCCAGCAATTTCATTTCTGGGTGTTCATTAAAAAAAAAAAAAATCCAAAACACTAATTCAAAAAGACATATGCATTCCTATGTTCACTGTAGTATTATTTACAACAGCCAAGATATGGAGGAAAGTGAAGTGTCTATCAAGAGACAAATGGAAAAGAAAGTGTAGTACAAATATATACAATAGAATATTACTTTTTAAAAAAGATTTTATTTATTATTTCCAGAGAGAGAGGAAGGGAGAGAGGTAGAGAGAGGGAGAAACATCAATGCACGGCTGCCCTTCACCTGCCCCCAGCCAAGGACCCTGTTGGAGACCTGGCTTGCAATCTGGCCATGTGCTCTGTCTGGGAATCGAACCAGCGACCCCCTGGGTCTGCAGGCCAGCACTTTATCCACTGAGCCAGAATATTACTTAGCCATAAAAAAAAAAAAAAAAAAAAAAACAATTTTGCCATTTGAAACAACATGGAAGGATATACATAGAGGGTGTCGCACTAAGTGAAAGGGGTCTGAGAAAAAAAGACAAATGCCATATGATTTCATTTATAAGTGGAATCTAAAATAAATAAATAAATAACAGACAAAACAGAAACAAACATAGATACAGAGAAAAATTTAATGGTTGCCAGATGGGAGAGGTTTATGGGAATAGGTGAAAAGGGGGAAGAGATTAAGATATGCAAATTGACAGTTACTAAAGCAGTCACAAGAATGCAAAGTACATCATGGGGAGTATAGTCAATAATATTGTACTGACTATGTGTGGTGATAGACAGTTACTATAGTTATCAAAGGACAACTCTATAAATTATATAAATGTCTAATCCCTATGTTGTACACCTGAAACTAATATAATATTGTATGGCCACTATAACTAAAAAATAAAATAAATAAAGGTAATATTTGGATCTTAGAATCAATAGAATGTCTGGAATCTAACCAAAAATTACTAGAAGAGAAGAAGCAAGAAAATTCAGTTCCACCCATTACCAGGAGAAAAATAGCCCAATACAAACAACCCCAGAAAAAAGATAAATTATATGTTAGCATACAAAGACTTTTAAAAAGTATTTATAATATGCTCAAAGTAGTCAAAGTAATAAGAAGAAAATTTGAAGATATAAAGAAGACACTCATGTAACTTGTAGAGATGAAAACATGTTACATCTATGAAAAGTCCTATGTATTCAAATAATCATTCACTTTGTTAGGAAAATTTCACTGGGTATTCCTAACAAATAATTAGATACTGTAAAAATGAATTTAAGCCAAACAAATAGCAATTATACAAAATAACTTATAAAAAGTATTAAGTCCAGAAAAATTGAACTTACTTAAATGTGTTTATAACCTCCAAATCGATACTTGCAACACTTTCAGGGGTAAAAAATCATGACAATTGTCTTTTTGTTTTAGCTTTCTTACTATCAGCAAGTGTGCTTTTTGTGATGTATTTTGTGTTATGTATCTGCATGTTTTTGCTTTTTATTGGGAATTTTTACTGTTTAAAATGACCCCATGCATAATGTAGACATTCTGTGTTCCTCAACACAAAAAGGTTATGGTGTGCCTAATGGAAAAATATGTGTTAGGTAAGCTTCATTTAGGCCAAAGTTACAGTGATGTTGACTGTCAGCTCAATGTTAGTGAATTAACATTATATGTCAAGTGAGGCATATTGAACAAAAATGCAGATTATATATTGATTGATGAAAATGTAGGAATGCAGAAACCTAACTATGTATTTCCTCTAGGAGCAATGTTCAGTATTTACTAAGTCAATATATATGACTACTTTACAGGACCTAACTTCTTTGAATGATAAGAATTTGTATTTCTTATATCAATATAATTGATAGATCTTAAAGTAGAAATATTATGTGATAGAAAATGTATTAAGAACATATGCCTCTTAATTTCTTCTTAGGGGAATTTCTTGTATTAGACAAACTCTCCAGCCAATAATAATTATAAACTATGTGAAATATAATAAGCAACTTTTGAAGGTACTGGAAACTGACTAAAAGTTGCATAAGTAGGGGAGACTTGATTCTTGAAAGAAAAAAAGGCTCACTTAGTGAAATCCACATTCACAGATTTCCCTTCAAATGGGAAAGGTAGAACATCTCTAGAGAGACAATGGACAATAAATTAGCATGTACGTGTCTGGGGAAGATTGCTGCAATCTGGTCCATGGATAGAAAGAAATTTATAATATGATACAGATCACAATAAGTAATCTTTTTTACAAAACAGTTTATTTATTATTTTTAGAAAGAGGGGAAGGAAGAGAGGCAGAGAGAAAGAGAAACATCAATACATGTTTGGTTGGCTTTCACCTGCCTCCAACTACGGATCTGGTTGGAGACCTGGCTTGCAACCTTGTTATGTGCCCTGGCTAGAGAATCAAACCAGTGACCTTTGGGTTCTCAGGCCAGCACCTTATCCACTTATGCCACCAGCCAGGGCACACACAATAAATAAGTAATCTTTCTTTTCTTTCTTTTTTTTTTTTATTTTATTGTTGTTGTATTACATCCATCCCCTTTTTGCTCCCCTCGGTCCCCCTCCCCACTCACCCATTCCCCCCAAAGTAATCCCACCTGTTGTCCATGTCCATGGTTCCTTTATACTAGGTTCTTGTCTAAGCTGCTCCCCTTCTTTGCCTCTACCTCTCCCCTCCCCCCAACCCCGTTCCCCCTGACCACTGAAGGCCTATTCCTTGTATTCATATACTTGGTTCTGTTTTGCTTGTTGTTAGTTTTGCTCATTATTGTCCCGTAATGGGTGAGATCATATGATATTTGTCCTTCACTGACTAGCTTATTTCACTAAGCATAATACTCTCCAGTTCCATCCATGTTGTTGCAAAGGGTACAAG
>PVIW01001732.1:157532-270163 GCA_004026585.1 Noctilio leporinus | reverse complement strand
TTGCCCTTGGTGAAGTATCAGTAAACATATTTTTGCGTAGGATATCCAAAAGTTTACTGCCTATATTTTTCTCCAGGACCTTTATGGTGGCACTGCTTATGTTTAAATCCTTTATCCATCTTGAGTTTATTTTGGTGTATGGTGTAAGTTGGTGGTCTAGTTTTATCTTTTTGCATGTTGCTGTCCAGCTCTCCCAACACCATTTGTTGAAGAGACTGTTTTTACTCCATTGGATGTTCCTTCCCCCTTTGTCAAATATGAGTTGACCATAGAGTCCTGGGTTAATTTCTGGGTTCTCTATTCTGTCCCATTGATCTATATGTCTATTCTTATGCCAGTACCAGGCTATTTTGATGACAGTAGCCTTGTAGTATTGTTTGAAGTCCAGTATTGTGATTCCTCCTACCTTGTTCTTCTTTCTCAAGATTGCTGTGGCTATTCGTGGGCATTTTTGGCTCCATATAAATTATTGAAGCATTTTCTCTATTTCTGTGGAGTCTGTCATTGGTATTTTAATTGGGATTGCATTGAATATGTAGATGGCTTTGGGTAGTATGGACATTTTAATGATGTTAATTCTCCCCATCCACGAACATGGTATATGCTTCCATTTATTTATGTCTTCCTTGATTTCTTTCTTCACTGTTCTGTAGTTTTCTGCGTACAGGTCTTTTACCTCCTTAGTTAAGTTGATTCCTAGGTACTTTATTTTTCTTGTTGCTATGGTAAATGAGATTTGTTTTTTCACTTCTATTTCTGTTGTTTCATTATTGGTATACAAAAATGCTTTTGATTTCTGGATATTGACTTCATACTCAGCTATTTTGCTAAATTTACTTATTAGGTTGAGTAAGTTTTTGGTGGAGTTCATCGGGTTTTGTATGTACACTATCATATCATCTGCAAATAATGACAGTTTGACTTCCTCCTTTCCAATTTGGATACCTTTGATTCCTTTTTCTTCTCTGATGGCTATAGCTAGAACTTCCAAGACAATGTTGAATAGAAGTGGAGAAAGTGGACAGCCTTTTCTCGTTCCTGATCTTAGGGAGAAGGCTCCTTTGCCCATTTTTAAATTGGGTTGTTTGTTTTTTCAGTGTTGAGTTTTCTAAGTTCTTTATAAATTTTGGATATTAACCCCTTATCAGATGTATTGGTTAATATGTTCTCCCATTCTGTGGGCTGTCTTTTTATTTTGTTGATAGTTTCCTTTGTTGTGCAAAAACTTTCTTTGATAGTTTGATATAGTCCCATTTGTTAATTTTTTTCTCTTTGTTTCCATTGCTTGGGGAGATAGAAGTTGTGTTCCCTTGATGACCTGCTCCGACAGATGGTCCCTAGCAGGTCCTACTATCCTGACACAGTAAAAACAAAAAACAAACAAACAACAAAAACAAAAAAACCACCATAAGCATACAATTTTAATTCTTGGAGAAGTCTTGAAGGTTGGGGGTTTGGTTTCATCCCCACCTTCTTCTGCTCCTATCCCTTGGCTATTTAGTTATTTTCCACCCCATATCTCTGGTGCCCACTCCTCTCCCTCTCCAAGATTGACTCACCTAGACTTATGGAAGATATTTGGGTAATGCTTAACTTCTGCAAAATACCTCTGAATCTGGATATCAGAACTAAGACTCAAGGTCTTTGCTGCTCCTTAACATGTAGCTTGATTGTTTTTTCTTCTCTCACTGAGGGTAATTCTTCTGATGCTATACAGGTGATGTCCTATGAGAGCTGAATAGAGGGCCCTACACTTCACGCACAAGTAGTGAGAAATTTCTGGGTACTTCTTCTGTGGCTAACCAGCTCCTAGGTGCCTAGAAATGCAACAGCCACACTCAGAGAAGAGGCAAGGCCATGCACCGTGGGTGCAGATCCAAGGTAGAGTTTGAAGAGCCCAGCTATAGTCTAGGTAACATATCTGACACATGGTTTGCAGTGGGGGATTAACACAGACCTGAATGGAGATTTCAGGTTAAAAGGTGTTTGGGACACAATGAGTGCCAGGCCATGGTTCTTTGTCTCAGGATAAGGCACCTGCTGTGGCACTGATATCTTTATCTCCCAAAGTTTCTTGACTTTTGGATCCTTCCTTCTATTTCTTCTTCCCCTTGTTTTCTGCTGGAAGAGAGGGAAAATCTCAAGACTTGGGCTCTAAGCAGTTTTAGTCCAAGAGGCTTTTCAGGACTTTGGAGGGGTGAGGATGAGGGCAGTGGGGAAATGCAAAAACTTGAGTCATATTTCTCTTGAATAGTTGATTAAGAGAGGTAGGTCCTCAAGCCCTCACAGCTGGCTTATAGTTCTATAGCATCCTGGGACCATTGACCTTTCACCAAGAGTCCTTCTTGTCCATGGAGATTGACAAGTGGTCTGGACCCAGAGACCATTACTAGATCTCACCTTATCTTGGCTTTATGTATTATTTTTCTCTTATAATTATTTTGTGAATAGTACAATTATATTGCATCGGTTTGTAAATGCATGTAGAATATACCACTATTTTAGGTTTTTGTTTTTCATTTTTTAAATATGACGGCAGCTTAAAAAAAAAAAAAGGTAAAGACTAGGACCTCTCCCAACTTTTTCATAGATGCACACCGGTCCTCTCTCAGGCAGCAGTACACTAACGTCCTCATCTCGGTGATCCTCCTCACACCGAGCCCCTGGAGTACCTCTCATTTTGGATCCAGATCCTGAGAAAGTCCCTTTAAAAACTTGGCAACGCCAGCTCACCACTTACTTCGCTAAAGCAGTGGCATTCTTACCCTGCTAACTCAAGTTAACCTTGCAAAACCAGGCACAGGTCGGGCTCCTCTTCTCACACAGGGACCCACTTGAGTTGGGTGCTGGTCCACAAAATCGTGCTGGTTGATAGTACATTTCCAGTTAAATGCCTAAACCAGGTGCAGTGATTGGGCCTCGAAGGGTGGGGGAGGTTTGAATGGCGCAAGTGTGGGCGTATCTTGAAGGCAGGCCCTTAGTGATTCTCCCAGCACAAGTTACCTGGGTGCCAGGAGGAAAAGCCAAAGCAGGGAGACGTGTTCAGGGGCCTGCAGGACTCCCCAGGGATTGCACCTGTGGCCACATCTTCTTACAGTGCAGCAGCTGGAGTGCTGGGGGAGAACCCAGGAGGCCCTGAAACTCGCTAGTCCTGGCTCTACCCAAGCAGAGCTGCAGAAAGAGGTTGAACTTCCCACTGGAGAGCGAGCCCAAGATCTCTGCTGGACTGTGTAGGGGTGGTACCTGAAATCTGGATCCGAGTCTGGCACTCACAAATCTTCCATAATGGTCAATTCTATCCTGTAAAATTGGGGTCTTGACCCCTCAAGATTATTGTGAAAAATACATACAAAGACAAGTCCTTGTGGAAGTTAAATAAAAATGTGTGAAAATTTATATGAAATGTCCAGATTAAACAAATCTATAGAAGTAGGGCAGGAAGAGGGCAGAATGGAAAGTGACTGCTAATGGATGTGGAATTTGTTTGGGGAGTGATGAAAATGTTCTGAAATTAGATTGTGGTGGTGCTAATATATAAAAAGCCTTCAAAGCCCTGGCTGGTGGCACAGTGGATAAGGAGATGGCCTGCAAACCCAAAGGTTGCTCGTTCAATTCCCAGCCAGGGCACATAACCAGATTGTAAGCCAGGTCTCCAGCCAGCTCTGTGGCTGGAGGCAGGTGAAAGGCAACCGTACATTGATGTTTCTCTCCCTCTCTGCCTCTCTCCCTTCCCCTCTCTCTCTGGAAATAATAAAATAAAATCTTTTTTAAAAAATAGGTGAATTATGCCATATATTAGCTCTATCTTAATAGTCATTTTAAGTATATTTTGATTATGCTATTACAGTTGTCCCAATTTTTTCCTTTGCTCCCCTCCACCTGGCACTGTCCTTCCCTCCAGCAATCCTCCCCTAAATTCATATCCATGGGTTATGCATGTAAATTCTTTGGCTTCTCCATTTCCTGTACATTTTTTCCATTTCCTATACTATTTTATTATCCTCTGGTCTATTTTGTACCTACCAATTATGCTTCTTAATCCCTGCACCGTTTCCCCATTTCTCCCCTTTCCCCCTCCCAGCTGATAATCCTCCAAATGATCCCCATGCCTATGATTCTGTTCCTATTCTTGTTGTTTGCTTAGAAGGTTTTTGTTTTTTAGATTCAGTTGTTGATAGTTGTGAGTTTGTTGTCATTTTAACATTCATAGTTTTGATTTTATTTTTCTTAAATAAGTCCTTTTAACATTTTATATAATAATGGTTTGGTGATGATTAATTCCTTTAGCTTTACCTTGTCTGGAAAGCACTTTATCTGCCCTTCCATTCTAAATAATAGCTTTGCTGGATAGAGTAGTCTTGGTAGTAGGTCCTTGGTTTATACCACCTTGATTATTTCTTGCAAGCCCCTTCTTGCCTGTGAAGTGCCTTTTGAAAAATCTAATAAAGCTTTTTAAAAATGTGTGAAAATTCTTTGTAACTTCGCTAAAAAGTTAGGGCAGTCTATATATTATAACATTAACCCTTCTATTATCTGATTTTTCCTCTATGCTATCCTTTGAGGTGATCTGCATTTGAGAAAAAAGCACAAATAATTGCAAGGCAGAAGAGACAGTGAGACACACTCCAGAAAGAGACCGAGGAAGGCTTCAGGGAGGAGGAGGTCCCATTTCAGCTGGGTAGTCAAGGATGATAGAATTTGGACAAATGAAGACACAATGAAGTCCTAGGAGATGGGAAACGGACATATATCATGGTAATAATTAGATCAATTTGGCTCTAGCATAAAATATTTGAGGACGAGTTTTTACAAATGTCCATTTGGTTAAGATTGTGCTACACAGAATGAACATTATATTTGTAGCTTGATAGACTGGGTAGGGACAATCCGACACTGATATTAATTAGCTTTGTGACATTTAGTAAATCACTTTACATCTCTGAGCCTCAGTTTAATTATTGTTTCTATCTTGCAAAGTTGTTGTGAAATTTAAATAGCATTGTTAGGGGTTGGCTTGTGTCCCCATAAAGATATGTTCAAATTCTGATCCCTAGTACTCTCAGAATGTGATCTTTTTTGGAAATAGAGTCTTTGTATATGGATGTACTTGAGTTAAGACAAGATTACACTTGAGTCGAGTGGACCCTGATCTAATGTGACTGATGTCCATGTAAACAAGGAAAGCAAACACACGAAGACAGACACAAGATGAACACCATGACTACAGAGGCAGGATCAGAACAATGCAGCCAAAGAATGTTGAGGACTTTTGGCTACCACCAAAATCTAGCAAGAGGCAAAGAAGGACTCTATTAAGGGTCTCGGAGGGAACATGGCATTGCTGACACCTTGATTTTGGACTTCCAGCTTCCAGAACTATGAGAGAATAAATTTCTCTTGTTTAAAATCACCTAGTTTGTTGTGTCTTGTTGTGGCAGCCCTAGGAAACAAATACACTTAGCATATGGTAGGCTTTGACACATGTTTCCCTGAGAATTGAACTAGCATTTTGATCTTCACACTGTAGGCAGCAGGGAGGTACTAAATGTTCTTGAGCAAAGGAATAATATTTTAAGATTTGGAAGAGGAGAATTTGAGGGTAAGAATAGGATTTTGCTTTTTTAATTTTTTAGAGTTTTGCTTTAGTCCATCCACTTGAGAGTAAACAAGGGTTTTGTCTCAGGAGGGTCCTTTCCAGAACCTTCTGTGTTCTACTGTGTTCTAAAGAAATGACATGGCCCGAGAAAATTTTTACAGATTTCAACTTAGTGAACCATTCTCTTGAAATTAGTTTGGGGAAACCAAAGGTTGGGTCCCAGATCCCATTTCATGGTTTTCTCCCACTTACTTTGTTAAAGTTCTGCTCCCTGACCTGGCTGGGTAGCTCAGTTAGTTAGAGCATTGTTCCAGTATGCCAAGGTTGTGGGTTCAATTCCTGTCAGGGCAATTAAAGATTTAACCAATGGCCTTGGCTGACATGGTTTAGTGGATTGAGTGGCAGCTGCAAACCAAAGGGTTGCTGATTTGAATCCCAGTCAGTGCACATGGGTGGATTGCAGGCCAGGTCCTCAGTTAGGGGGTGTGCAAGAGGCAACTACAGGTTGATGTTTCTCTTCCTTTCTCCCTCCCTTCCCCTCTCTCTGAAAATAAATAAATAAATAAATAAATTTTAAAAATATTCAACCAATGAATGCATAAATAAGTGGAACAACATAACTCTCCCCCTCTTTCTTAAAAAAATAATTTAAAAATCAATAAAAAGGGAGGCAGGGGAGATCAATGTGGGAGAAATGGGGCAAATGTAATACAACAACAAGTTAATTTAAAAAATTGATAAAGCCCTGGCTGGTGGCACAGTGGATAAGGTGGCGGCCTGCTAACACAAAGGTCACTGGTTCAATTCCCCAGACAGGGCACATAACCAGGTTGCAAGCCAGGTCTCCAGCCAGGTCCATAGCTGGAGGCAGGTGAAAGGCAACCATACATTGATGTTTCTCTATCCCTCTCTGCCTCTCTCCCTTACACTCTCTCTAAAAATAATAAATAAAATCTTTCAAAAAATAAAAATAATAAAAAATAAATAAATAAAAATAAATAAAAATAAATGAAATTAAAACTTGATTTAAAAAATAAAATAAAATAATAGGTACTGCTCCCTTAATCCTTTCAATAAAATTCCTGGAAGGAGGATGATTGGTATTTTGTCCTTTCCAAGGCTTTAGGGCTGGAGAATGCAGTGGGGTATATAATAGCTCTTTCATTTTTTCTGTATCCTCACCCTCTCCTTTGATTCTTTCTCCCTGCCTTGACTTTATTGTTCCATTTGTGCTTCATTATTTTCCTGTCACTGACTACTAAATTGCATCTGCTTTTTCATCACCTGTCCCACCTAGGATGCAAAGATGTGTCCCTGCTCACACAAACACACTCCAATCATGCTTCTGTATCTCTAGTCCACTAAGACAATTCTCTTCAAATTCTGCTAACCTCATCATTAAAGCGCTCTGCCATTTTCTCTTATAAGACAGTCCTGTTCAATGAAAAACAATCCCTCAGCAGCTTGAAATGCATGAGGGACATATGGGGAGAAATTGAATTGTGTGGCTTCAGGGCTAGAACTGAAGGGGCAGCTGCCATTGTTCCTGTGTAGTGTCCTCTACCCACATAGTTTGCATGTGCAAGTATCAAATCTGGATCTGCATTAACATGGTAAGTATCACTTACCAACCTTGTTGTCTTCCTGAGACCCTGCCACACTCAACTCATACACTGTCTGAAGATCTTTCAGCAGCTGTTCCACACAGGTAGCTGGCCTTGGCTCATTGTAGAATTTCCTAAAAACTCTCAAATGTCCAACAGGACCCAGGAAGGTGGCAGCAGGCCTTGAAATGCTCTGTGCCTCTTGCTGTGCAGCCCCAGGCCTGGCAATGGTGTCAGTTGGCCTTAGTTTGCTGCATGTCCTCTTTCACAAGCCTCTGGGACCAACATATTTAGCTATCAACTGCAGATAGCTTTGTAGCTCCTACTAGGTGGCCCAGGGTAGACACAAGCAGCTGCTAACCTTGGACTGCAATGGAGTCCCTCCTATTGGGCCTCTGACTTTACTTACCTGGTGGCCAGCATCAGGTCAGAAAAGAACACCTCTAGATTAGCTCCATAAATGGTGTACCCAAAGGGTGATCTTGATAGGCACCAGACCCCACTGGGGCATTATGAGCAACAACAGGGCAAGTCTCACTCTTTTGGGTCAGCATCTACCTAGCAGTTTGTCTGCTATGGTCATGACCAGTCCTCACAATCAGTCAGTTTGTGGGCCAGCCTCACCCACTGATGTGCCAACAGCAATCAAGTTTCAACTACAGCAGGAGAGCACACATAACCCAAAAAGGGACACCTCTAGAACATCAGCTCAGGTGACAAGGAGAGACTGTGCCTCTGTGCCCTACAGGATACCTACATAAGACCACCCTGCCAAGATTGGGAGATATAGCAAATCTACCTAATATATAGAAACAAACATAAAGAGGCAGCCAAAATGAGAGACAAAGAAACATGTCCAAAATTAAAATAACAGGACACAACTCTAGAAAAATAACTAAACAAAGAGGAGACAATCTAACAGATGCAGATTTCAAAATACTGGTTAAAGAATGTTGAATGAAGGCCCTGGCTGGTAGCACAGTGGATAAGGAGCCAGCCTGCGAACCCAAAGGTCGCAGGTTCGATTCCCCAGCCAGGGCACATAACCAGGTTGCAAACCAGGTCTCCAGTCAGGTCTGTGGCTGGAGGCAGGTGAAACGCAACCATATATTGATGTCTCTCTCCCTCTCTGCCTCTCTCCCTTCCCCTCTTTCTGAAAATAATTAAATAAAATCTTAAAAAAAAAAAGAATGTTGAATGAAATTAGAGGAAAAACACGGGGTGAGCTCAATAAAGTGGCAACAACTTTGCCTCTTCTTATTCCATGTGCTTCTTATTGATTTTGTAAAACTATGTTTCTAAGGTTATGATTTAACATTGTTTTAGATATAAAATATTAAATTCTGAGAGCAACAGTCATGTTGAAGGAATACGCTGTTAGAGCAACCATAATTTCTAGGCTGTGTGCAGGGAGAACTGCTAAGGAAATTGTGGACTTCAATAACAGCCCTTTAGTACAGTTGACAACATGAAGAAGGTATATGATACTGGTCCTGATGTCACCACACCAACAAGGATAAGTTATGCAGGAATCACACAGGTTTAGGTATTGTACACAGAATCCAGGGGACCATCAATGAAGATCCAGGAAAGTCAATGCTCTCCATAGCAAGAGAACTGCAGATGTCGGATGCAATGGTTCCCAAGATTACTGCTGAGAGTATCAGATACAGATCGTATGTTCTTAGAAGAAGCCAGTTTATGACATAGCAGACAAAGGAAAGGCACTTTCAAAAAGCAAGGAAACTGCTAACAACATTGAAAAGTCCCAAAGTAAAAAACCCTCTGATTTTCTTCTCTGATGCAAAGAATTTTCAGCAGGACCAAATAGTCAACAGAAGAAACAAATAGGTGGCTCTGTGAGACTCTTAATGAAGTCCCAGTTGTCATGAAAATGAAATTTCCTGCTCTAGTGATGGTGTTAGGTGTTGTCAGCAATGAAGGAGATATCATGACCCCCCATTTTCCTCCCACAAGGCTTGAAGGTGACTGCTGATGTTTTCCTTGACATTTTGAGAGAAGTAGTTGTACTATGGATGAAGCAAGTTGCAAATGGATGTCATTTTATCTTCCAACAAAATACCAAACAAAATATCTTCCAGCACATAACACCAAAAAGGTGCAAGAATTTCTCATTGTCAATGTTCCTGAATTCTGGTCAAAGGAAATCTGGCTGCCTAGTTCACCAGATGCAAATCATTTAGACTATTATGTATGGAGCATTTGTGAGAGAGAAGTTAATAAACAACCTCATTCCAATAAAGAGGCTATTAAAGATAAGATTGAAAATACGATGAGGTTCATTAAAGCATGCTCAAGATTCCAAAGTCGAATAGAGTCTATTATTGCAGCAAATGGAGTTTTTTTAAACAATAAAAAGAATAATGACTTTGGTTATGTATTTACAAATAAGAATAAATTTATTTAGAAATATAACACTTTTGTGGTATGTTATTTATTTTACTAAATTTTTGCCACTTTGTTGTATACAGCCTGTAGATGAACTAAGATGAATTGAGAACTTCAACAAAGAAATAGAAAACACAAAAAAAGGACATGGAAACCATAAAAAAAAGAACCAGTCTGAGTGAAAAAAAACTCACTGAGATGAAGAATACACTAGAAGGAATTATCATCTGATCAGATGAAGAAAAGGATCAAATCAGTGATTTGGAAAATAAGGTAATAGAAAACACCCAATCAGAACAGCAGAAAGAAATCAGAAAGAAAAAAGAATTTAAAAAATGGGGATACTTTGGGGGGAATGGGTGGGTGGGTGGGGGGACAGAGGGGAGCAAAAAGGGGATGGATGTAATACAACAACAATAAAAAAAAAAAAAAGAAAAAGAAAAAAAAAATGGGGATAGTTTAAGGAAGCTTTGGAACAAGTGTTCCAACATTTGCATTATAAAGGAAGTGGAAGAAGAGGAGAGAGAGTAAAGGATGGAAATTTTGAAAATTTCCTTGACTTGATGAAGAAACTAGACACAAAAGACTATGAAACACAAAGAATCCCAATCAAGATAAATCCAAAGAAGACCACACAATGTAATTAAAATGCCAAAGTTAAAGAGAAAGATTCTTTTTTCTTTTTAAGATTTTATTTATTTATTTTCAGAGAGAGGAAAGGAGGGAGAAAGAAAGGAAGAGAAACATCAATGTGTTTCTCTTGCACTCTCAACTGGGGACCTGGCCCACAGCCCCCACATGTACCTTGCCTGGAAATTGAACCATTGATCCTTTGGTTTGCAGGCTGTTGCTCATACCTATTGCTAAGAGGCACCAGGCCCAGCAATAGCAGTAACCAGCCTATATTCACAGCTTTGGCTTAACTTGGGAATCTCCATGCCCCATGTAGCAGTCATCTCAGATTGCCTTATAGCTCAGGCAGAGTGGCCCATGGCAAAACACAGGTGGAGATGGAACTTGTCCTGTACCACCCAGAAACCCCAGAGCCTCCACTCATAGTGGATAGCTGCAGACCACGTTGGAGCACCACCACCCTGACCCCGAACAGCTCATTCTAAACAGAGGGTGGGGTTGGTGGTCAGTAGTCACAGCCAGTCCTTGTAGCTGACAGGCTGGGGTAAATCCTTCCCACTGACCTGCCAACAGCAATAACATCTCCACCACGAGAGGAGGGTGTACTTAGCCCCATGAAGGGTACACCTTGAGTACCCAGCTTAGGTAATAGAGTTAGGCTGTGCCATTGGACCCTATAGGACACCTATTATATTAAGCCATGCTACTAAGACAGGGAGTCATAGCAGCTCCACCCAACGCAGAGAAACAAACACAGGGAGGCTGTGAAAATGAGGAGACAAAGGAATGTGGCTCAAATGAAGGAACAGATCAAAGCTCCAGAAAAAGAACTAAACAAAAATGAGATAAGCAATCTCTCTGATGTAGAGCTCAAAATGCTGGTTATAAGGATGCTCAAGGAATTTAGTGAGGACCTACACAGCATAAAAAATATCCAGTCAGAAATGAAGGATACACTAATTAAAATAAAGAGCAATTTACAGGGAAACAACAGTAGTGTGGATGAAGCCAAGAATCAAATAAATTATTTGGAACATAAGGAAGCAAAAAACAATCAGAACAATATGAAGAAGAAAGAATCAAAAGGGGGAAAAAAAAAAAGCATACTTTCAACTAGCTGGCTCTGGCTTTCAAGATGCCTGGATGACTATGGTGCAGTTACCAGAATTTCCCAACAGATGTTCTTTCAGATCTGAAGAATAAACTAATATTCTAGCTACTAATGACTTCTCAACATAGATATGCCTTTCTTCATTCATCTTCATGAATCTGTTATACACCTGAAGAGAGAATAATTAATCTACTAATACCAGGCTTCATATCAGAATTACAGATGTTTAGAATCAAAGAACAGTTCTGTTAGGCCATTTCCTGGAAGATGTGCACCTCACTTATAATGAAAATGGCAGGCAGATGAATCTCCTAGGGATACTTCAACGTCTGACAGTTGACAGTTTCTGGAAAAACAGGAAATTTCTGTTTTAAGTGGAGGCTTGATCTCCAGCCAAGATGGAGGTGTAGGTAGACATGCTCCACCTCCCTCCACAACTATAAGAAGGAATACAGCTACCTCAGAACTAAAAACCAGAACTACCAGAGAATTGAACTGCATGGAAGTCCAATAAACAAAGATATAAAGAGGTAATACTCAGGTAGAAGGGGTGGAACCAGGGTGGAGAGGACCAAGTGTAGTGGCAGTGGCAGCAGTGGTGGCAGTGACTGGCTGGTTAGCAGAAAGAGCATTCACAAATTATAAGAGTCCAGCCCCAGTCTAGACCCTGCCACTCACAGTTTCAGCACCAGGAAATATAAAGCCTCATTTACTTCTGGCTGTGAAAACCAGTGAGGGAAAGAAGAAACTGCTGGTCTCTCAGTCACGTCCATTTGTTTAGGAGACCCAAAAGTTCTAGTACGTCTGCATACCCACCCACCCTGGGAACCGCAACCAGGGCAACAACTATAGGGGCACCAGTCCCGTATGGGAAGCAGGAGAAGTGCTTAGAAAAGGGGTGAGTGCTGAGCAAGCAGCATTGTTCCTTCTCTGACTCCTCCCTCACAGTGCCACAACATGGTGAAATGGGTCCCCCTGCACTAATTCCTGAGGCTCCACCCCTTACAATGTAACAGGTGTGACAGCTCTACCTAAGACACAGAGGCAAACACAGGAGGCTGTCAAGTTAAGAAGACAGAGAAGTATGGCCCAAAAAAGGGAGCAGATCAAGGTTCCAGTGGGAGAACTATGAGGAGATTGCCAACCTAACAGATGCAGAGTTCAAAACACTGGCAATAACAATGCTTACAGACTTGATGAACATGCTTGAGTATGGCAAATGCAGAAGGGAAGAAGTGAAGGCTACGCTAAGTGAAACGAAGGAAAATCCACACAAAACCAATGAGGAAGGGAAGGAAGCCAGGGTTCAAATTGACAATTTGGAATATAAGGAAGAAATAAACAGTCAACAGGTATAGAATGAGGGAACAAGAATTGAAAAAAAAAAAAAATGAGGAGAGGCTTAGGAACCTCTGAGACAACTTTAAATGTACCAACATCTGAATCATTGTGGTGCCAGAAGAATAATAGGAAAAGCAAAACATTGAAAATGTGAAAAATAATAAAGGAAAGATTCCCTAATTTGGTGAAGGAAATAAATATACAAGTCCAGGAAACACAGAGTGTACCAAGCAAGCTAGACTCAGGGAGGACCACACCAAGACACATCATAATTAAAATGCCAAGGTTAAAGATAAAGACAGAATCTTTTTTATTTTTTAAAATTTTATTCACTATTTCTAGAGAGAGGGGAAGGGTGGGAGGAAGAAAGGGAGAGGGGAAACATCAACGTATGGTTGCCTTTCATCTGCCTCCAGCTGGGGACCTGGCTAGAGACCCGGCTTGCAACCTGATTATGTGCCCTGGCTGTAAAGACAGAATCTTAAAAGTAGCAAGAGAAAAGAAGTTAGTTACCTACAGGGGAGTTCCTATAAGATTGTCGGCTAATTTCCCCAAAGAAACATTTCAGGCTAGAAGGGATTGGCAAGAAATGTTCAAAGTCATGAAAAGCAGGGACCTACAGCCAAGATTGCTTCAATCAGCAAAGATACCATTTAGAATTGAAGGGTGGGTAAAAAGCTTCCCAAACAAGAAGAAAACAAAGGAGTGCATCATCACCAAATCAATATTTACTATATGAAATGTTACAGGGACTTATTTAAGAAAGAGAAGATCAAAACTGAACAATAAAATGGCAAAAACAACAACAACAACAAATCTGTCAACAACTTAATCTGAAAAACAAACAAACAAACAAACAAAAAGCCTAAGCAAAAAAGAACAGAAACAGAGTTATAGACATGGGGAGTGTGTTGATGGTTGCCAGATGGGTTACGGAGGAATGGGTGAAGAGGTGAGGCTTTAAAAAGTACAAATACTAGTTACAGAATATCCATGGGAATATAAAATACCGTATAGGAAATGGAGTAGCCAAAGGACCTATGCACAGTCCATGGACATAAACAATGGTATGGGAATTGCTTACGGTAGTGGGGGTTGCTGGGTGGAGGGGGCTGATAGGGAAAAATTGGGATAACTGTAATAGCACAATCAATAAAATATAATTAGAAGTAAATACATTTTTAAACAGATTTTTTAAAGCTTTTATTATTTTTAGAGAGCGGGTAAGGGAGAGAGGGAGAGAGACATCAATGTATGGTTGCCTTTCACCTGCCTCCAGCTACAGACCTGGCTGGAGACCTGGCTTGCAACCTGGTTATTGTGTCCTGGTTGGGAATCGAACCTGTGACCTTTGGGTTTGCAGGCCAGCGCCTTATCCACTGTGCCACCAGCCAAGGCAGAAATAAATAAAATTTAAAATTTTTTTTTTAAATTAAAGGGATGGAGAAAAGATATTTCATGAAAATATAAATGAAAAACTGGGGTAGCAATATGTATATCACACAACACAAACCTTTTTGTAAAAAATATTTTATTGTTGCCACTATTACAGATGTTCCACCCATTTTCTTCTTCCTTTTGCCCACCTCCAGCCAGCCCCCGGATAACATAGCTATAAAGGCTATAGCAGGAGACTAAGAAGGACATTTTGTAATAATAAAGGGATCAATCCTACAGAAGGATATAACCCTGGTAAATATTTACATTCCTAACACAGGAGCAGCTAACTATACATGAATAAAAGAAATATCAATGGACATAAAGAAAGAAGATCAACAGTAATATATTACTTGTAGAGGACTTTAAAATTGATACCAATAGACCAATAAGATAGAAAATTAACAGGGAAACAGTGGCCTTAATTGACACATAGACCAGATGGATTTAATTAATATTTTAAGAATTTCACAGGAATCCAGTCAAGATGGTGGCATAGGCAGACATGGCTCCCCTCTTCATACAACCACATCAAAATTACAACTAAAATATAGAACCATAAGCCACAACTGTCAGAAATTGAGGTGCATGGAAGTCTGATGACTACAGAATTAAAGCACATCCATTAAGATGGGTAGGAGGGACACAGATGCAAAATGAGCTGGTCCTTCACCCACGTGTGACAACCAATGTTTTAATAGCTCTTTTCAATTTTCTATCAAACTTGTATGAAGGAGGACATCTCTATGCCCATCATCATCAGCTGTGAAATGTGTTCCTTGGTCTGAAGAAATGTAACCTGGTGGTACAAACAGACATAAAGTATTAAATTTTGAGAGCAACCATCATGTTGAAGGAATGCGATGTTAAAGCAACCATAGTTTCTGGACTGCATGCAGGGCGAACTGCTAAGGAAACTGTGAACTTCAATAACATCCCTTGAGTACAGTTGACAACATGAAGAAGGTGTATGATGCTGATCCTGACATCCTCACACCAACAAGGAAAATGCATAAAGTACACAAGGATCACACAAGTCCAGATATTGTACACAGGATCCAGGAGATCATTAATGAAGATCCAGGATATTTACCTTGATGTTTCTAGAGAAGTAGTTATACCGTGGATGAAGCAAATTGCAAATGGACATTATGTATCTTCCAATAAGATGGTGCACCAGCACATAACACCAAAAAAGGTGCAAGAGCCCTGGCTGGTGGCACAGTGGATAAGGCACCAGCCTGCGAACCCAAAGGTCGCAGGTTCGATTCCCCAGCCAGGGCACATAACCAGGTTGCAAACCAGGTCTCCAGTCAGGTCTGTGGCTGGAAGCAGGTGAAATACAACCATACATTGATGTCTCTCTTCCTCTCTGCCTCTCTTCCTTCCCCTCTTTCTAAAAATAATGAAATAAAATCTTTAAAAAATAAAATAAAATAAAATAAAATAAAATAAAATAAAATAAAAAAAGGTGCAAGAATTTCTCAGTGTCAATGTTCCTGAATTCTGGTCAAAGGAAATCTGGCCACCTAGTTCACCAAATGCAAGTCTTTTAGACTATTATGTATCCAGCATTTGTGAGAGAGAAGTTAATAAACAACCTTATTCCAATAAAGAGGCTGTTAAAGCTAAGAATGAAAACATGATGATGTCCATGGATAAAAAAAGTAAATTAAAGCATATTCAAGATTCTGAAGTCGAATAGAGTCTATTATTGCAGTAAATGGAGACTTTTTTTTTTAAAGATTTTATTCATTATTTTTAGAGAAAGGGACAGGGAGGTAGGAAGAAAGGGAGAGAAACATCAATGTATGGTTGCCTTTCACTGGCCTCTAGCCATGGACCTGGCTAGAGACCTGGCTTGCAACCTGGTTATTGTGCCCTGACTGGGAATCAAACCAGCAGCCTTTGGGTTCACAGGCCAGCGCCTATCCACTGAGCCACTAGCCAGGGCTTGGAGACTTTTTTGAACAATTTGAAAAATAATGACTATGTTTATATATTTACATATAAGAATAAATTTATTTAAAAAAAAAAGAATTTCAAAACATGGGCATTTTCCAGGATAAACCACATGTTAGGCCACAAAATAAGTCTCAATAAATTTAAGAAATTGAAATTGAAATATCAAACATCTCTGATATCAACAGTATGAAACTGGAAATCAATTACAAGAAGAAAACTTTTTGAAAAACACAAATACATGGAAAGTAAATAATATGTTTCTTTTTGTTTGTTTGTTTTTTAAGATTTTATTCATTATTTTCAGAGAGAAGGGCAGGGAGGGAGGAAGAAAGGAAGAGAAACATCAATGTGTGGTTACCTTTCACCTGCCTCCAGCTAAGGATCTGGCTGGAGACCTGGCTTGCAACCTGGTTATGTGTCCTGATTGCGAAATCGAACCAGTGACCTTTGGGTTCAAAGGCCAGCGCCAATCCACTGAACCACACCAGCCAGAGCAATGTTTATAAATATGAATGGGTTAACAATGACGTCTAGGAAAAAAATAAAAAGACACTTAGAGACAAATGAAAAGGAAAACAAAATTACCCAAAATCTATGGCACAGAGCCAAAGCAGTTCTAACATGGAAATTCATAGCAATACAGGCCTACCTTTAGAAACAAGAAAAATTCAAATAAATAATCTTACATTACATCTGAAGGAACTAGGAAAAGAACAAACAAAACCTAAAGAGAGTTGAAATAAGAAAATAATAAACCTGGGAACCCAAAGGTCACTGGTTTGATTCCCCAGCCAGGGCACATAACCAGGTTGCAAGCCAGGTCTCCAGCTAAGTCCTTAGCTGGAGGCAGATGAAAGACAACCATACATTGATGTCTCTCTCCCTCTGCTTCTCTCCCCTCCCCTCTCTCTGGAAATAACAAATAAAATCTTAAAAAAAAAAAAAGTAGAACAACAAATCCACAGATCAATCTCTCTCTTTCTCTCCAAAAATCAACCAATTAAAAAATGTCACAAACATGTATATGCAAAAAAAAATTTTAATAAATAAATAAAAAAACAAAATTGATAAGCCTTTATCCAGAGTCATCAAGAAAAAAAGAGAAAGAACCCAAATAAATAAAATCAGAAATGAAAACAAACACCACAGAAATACAAAAGATTATAAGAAAATACTAAAACCAATTATATGCTGAAAAATTGGATGATCTGGAAGATATTAATAAATTCCTAGAAACATACAATCTTTCAATGAGTCAAGAAGAAACAGAAAATCTGAACAGAGCACTAACTACTAACAAAATTGAAGCAGTAGAAATAAATAAATAAACAAACAAAAAATCCAACTTCCAACAAAAATAACCCTTGACCAAATGGTTTCGTAGGTGAATTTTACCAAAGATTCAAAGAAAATTAACACCCATTGTTCTCAAAATATTCTTAAAAATTTGAGTAGAGAAGGCTTCCAAGCTTATTTTTGGAGGCCAGTATTACTCTGATTCCAAAACCAAACAAAGATGTTACATAAAAAAGATTATAGGCCAATATTCCCCATAAACATAGATGCAAAAATCCTCAACAAAATATTAGCAAATGGAATTTATCAATACATTAAAAATATCATACAACACCTGGCTGGCATGGCTCAGTGCAATGAGCACCAGCCTGAGAACCCAAAGGTCGCTGGTTCAATTCCCAGTCAAGGCACATACCCAGGTTGAAAGCCAGGTCTCCAGCCAAGTCTGTAGCTGGAGGCAGGTGAAAGGCAACCATACATTGATGTCTCTTCCCCTCTCTGAAAAATAATAAATAAAATATTTTATAAAAATTGTTAAGAGTTCAAAATATTTTTGTAAAAAGTAGGCAAAGGACCCAAATATGGATGTCTCCAAAAAGGAAATACAGATGGCCAATAGATGTACAAAAAGATGTTCAACATCACAAATCACCATGGATATGCAAATTAAAACCACAATTAGCTATTACCTTTCACCTGTCAGAATGGCTGTCTTCAATAAACCAACAAACAACAAATGTTGATGAGAAAGTGGAGAAAGGATAACTCTCATACACTGTTGGTAGGATTGCAAATTGGTGCAGCCACTATGGAAAACATTATGGAAGTTCCTAAAAAAATTAAAAATAGACCGGGTAGCTCACTTGGTTGGAGTATGGTCTTGATACACTATTGTTTTGGGTGCGATCTCCAATCAGTGCACTGGGCACAGACAAGACTCAATGCAGAATAACAAGTCAATCTCTTTCTCTCTCTCAAATCAATACCTTTATTTATTTATTTATTTTTTCAAAATATGCCCCGGCTGGTGTGGCTCTGTGGACTGAGTTTCAGCCTGTGAACTAAAAGGTCGCTGGTTTGATTCTCACCCCGGGCACATGCCTGGGTTGCAGGCCAGGTCCCCACTTGGGGGAGTGTGAGAGGCAGCTGCTGATCAATGTTTTTTCACACATTGATGTTTATCTCCATTTCTTTTTCCCTCAATTCTCGTCTCTCCAAAAATAAATAAAATCTTTATTGAAAAAAATAAAACCAAAAATGTGTTTCCAATAATATTCTATACATAACTTAGAATAAAAATGATAACTATAGGCAACATATGAACAAATTAATTTCTAAAAAGATTTTATTTACTATTTTTAGAAAGAGGGGAAGGAAAGGAGGGAGAAAGGGAGAGAAAACATCAATAGATGGTTGCCTGTCACCTGCCTCCACCTGGGGACCTGGTTGGAGACCTGGCCGGCAACTGGTGCGTGTGCCGACTGGAAATTGAACCAGCAACCCTTGGGTTCTCAGGCTGCTGCTCATTCCACTGAGCCACATAGCCAGGACTGGATGAATGAATTTTAAGAAGCGAAAGAAGCCAGCCAGACAGACAGACCTCCCCACACATACATATACCCCTTATGATTCCATTTGTATTTTGTTAAAAAAAAAAAAAAAAAGAGACAAAACTATAATGCGAGAAATTGGACTAGTGGTTACCCTTGGGAAGGATAGTGACTGGAAGGCACATGAGGAGGAGAGCCTAGGGTATTAGAAATGTTTTGGTTTCTTGTGAGTGGTTTCATTTTGTGAACATTCATTGATCTTAGACTTAGGTTTTGAACACTTTTCTGTATCATTTTTTAAAATATAGATAGTGTACATTTCAATATGTAAATGTTTGGGTAGAGCATGGCCATAGGTTTAAGTGAGATGGGGTCGTACTGAATTAGTCATACGTTTTCACCTATATATAAGATTTCTGTGATACAGCAGCTACAAATTCAGACTGTCACAGATGAGTTGTGCTGATGCTTCAATTTCAAGTGTGACTATCTGTGTCATGATTTTCCAAAATGGCAAACAATTCTTGGTGAAGTTCCAAACTATCATTTAAAATTTTTTTATGATATGCTATCACAGGTGTCCCAAATTTTTCCTCTTCACTCCACTTCACCCACCCAACAATCTTGGTAAAGTTCCAATTTTTTTTTTTTTTTAAGTTATCTGTTGCCTTCTGAGTTAAGAACCAATTTCTAGAGAGGCCAGCAGGCCCCTCTACAGCCTGGCTACCCCCACTTAAAAAAAAAATGTATTTTATTTATTTACTTTTAGAGAGAAGGGAAGGGAGGGAGGGAGCGAAGGAAAACATCTATGTGCGGTTGCCTCTTGTGCGCCCCCAACTGGGGACTTGGACTGCAACCCAGATATGTGCCTTGAATAGGAATGAAACCAGTGATCTTTTTGGTTCACAGTTTGACATTCGATCCACTGAGTCACATCAGCCAGGGCAAAGTTACAATCCTTCTTAAATTTATACAGGTACTGTCTTTCTAGAAAAATCAGGATTATGAATTGTGTTCATATATAAAATGAATTTAGGTTCTATACTCAAATAACCTATACTTACCTATATGAATGTCCATTGTCCATGGGGCATTCTAAATATGATAGAGGACAGCCCTGGCTGGTGTAGCTCAGTTGATTTGAGTGCCAGCCAGTGAATCAAAGGGTCGCTGGTTCAATTCCCAGTCAGGGCATATGCCTGGGTTTTGGGCCAAATCCCCAGTTGGGGGTGCATGAGATACCACTCATGGATGTTTCTCTCTCTCTTCCTTCCCCTGTCTCTAAAAATAAATAAATAAAATCTGTAAGAATGGTGGAGGACAAGGGACAAATTTTTTTTTTAATTCAAAAAAAATTTTTGTGTTCATCGATTAATTTTTGGAGAAAGGAAGTGAGAGAAGGAGACATCGATGTTGTTGTTTAACTTATTTATGCATTCATTGGTTGATTCTTACGTGTGCCCTAATTGGGAATCGAACCACAATCTTGGTGTACCTGAATGATGTTCTAACAAACTGAGCTACCTAGCCAGGGTTCTTCTTATTTTTCAATTAGTTGACATTCAATATTAATGAGTTCAGGTGTACAGCAGTGATCAGACATCCATGTAACTTACAAAGCAATTCCCAGATAAGCCTAGTACCCAACTGGCACTGTACATAGTTAGTACAATATTATTGACTATATTACTTATGCTGTACTTCACTTTCCCACTGCCAGTTTGGACTTGTTTATCCCTTCACATTTATCACCTTGCTCCCCTAGGTCTCCTACCTTCTGGCAATAATCAGTTTGCTCTCCACATCAATGAGTTTATTTATATTTTATTTATTTTGTTTTTTGGATTTCACATATAAGTGGAACCATATGCTATTTGTTTTATTCTGTCTGATTTATTTCATTTAGCATAATACTTGCTAGGTCCATCCATGTTTTCACAAATGGTAAGATGCCATTCCTTTTTATGGCTGAGTAATATTCCACAGTATATATATATATATATATATCACTTCTGTAGCCCATTGTCTATTAATGAATACTTGGATTGTATTCATTTCTTGGCTATTATGAATAATGCCGCAATAAACGTAAGGGTACATATATCTTTTTGAATTAGTGTTGGGGTTTCTTTGGGTAAATACCCAGAAGTGTAATTGCTGGATCATAAGGTAGTTCTATTTTTCAAAAAATTTTAAATTCTTACCCAGGGATACATTTATTGATTTTAGAGAGAGGGAAACATCAATCAATTGCCTCCCACATATGCCATACCAGAGATCAAACCCACAACCTAGGTATGTGCCCTGACTGGGATTGTTTTGGTGTAATCTAGTTATGTGCCCTGACCAGGGATCGTACCTCAACCTTTTGGTGCATGGGATGATGCTCCAACCAAATGATCCTCTCAGCCCAGGTGGTACTTTTGCATATAGGGATGGAAACTCCAAACTCTTAAAGACAGATACTTACCTATTCCCAGAACATAGCATATAGGAGGCACTGAAATTTTGTTGAATGGTTGATGCAAATCAGAGCAGCAACCCAAACTCAATACCCTAAAGCTGTATCCTAAGCCAACCTTCTTGGCTAATCTGGAGCTCAGGCTACAGGCTTCTGCAGAGAAAGGTACTGAGCAGAGCAGCTGGCTTGGAAACCAGAAGGCATAGGGCTCTGAGAAAGAAGAAGAGGCAGTTTTTATCATCCTCTTTTTACATGGAGCCTAAGATTTAACTTATTTATCAGGCACATTCAGATGTGATTTCTCACATATCTTGATTTTCCATGTCTATTTTGAGATGGGAATGGCAAAGTTATTGTTCTCATTTTACTGAAGCCAGGGAACAGTTAAGCAGGCGGTAAACTCGAAATCAAAAGGAGTCCAGAGTTCCTGAAGAATGAACACTGATGTGCTCTAACAGCCAGTCTCCAGCCACATCACCTGCCTTCCTGGTGGATGAGTGGGGCCTCTGGCTGCACCCTGCAGTGTGTATACAGGTAGTGGGTAAGGGAGGGGTTATTGAAGTGGTAGTCACAAACAGGGCAGAGGCAAGACCTTGAAGCTATGAAGGCTAGAAGTTGCTAGCCTGGGTTGAGGGCCATGACACCAGACTCTACCTTAGACTTCAGCTTGATGAACTCCAGTGCCCCAGTTAGGGTTGTAGGGCAGGGGCAGGGCCCTCCCTACCAGATCTTTCAGTTCCAGGCCCTTTCTTTAAGACTACTTCCTTTGCCCTTGGTGTTGAGCTCTTCAGGGGATCTAGAAAATTACAACTCAGATCTGGCAGCTTTTCTTGTCTTGGGGCCTGGAAAGCACCTGTGTGTTTAAAGCAATTAATGAGAGCCTACATGGGGTGGGGGTGGGGGGTGGCGCCTCTTAACTCACAAAGGTTGAGAAGGATCTCTAATTTTCACCCTACCTTATGGAACATCCTCAGGTACTATGCAGCCAGTCCTGATCCAGGGGAGAAAACACCTCCAACTAAAAGAGATGCTGTCTACTTCCACCAGAAACCTCACCATGGAATTGCAGAGGACTTAGTAGGCTGTTACAGAGCCATTACAGTCCTGGCAGAGCCACCTGGATGAGTCTTTGATTATAGAGTTGGGGAGTTTTCACTTTTCACACCAGCTCTTACTGATTCTGCTCTTTCCATATCTTTTCTGTGTCATTACTTTTAAGTATATTTTATTGATTATGAAGTTAACAGTTCCAATTTTTCCCCTTTTGTCCTCCTCTGCCCAATGCCCATCTTCCCTCCAACAATCCCCCTCCTTAGTTCATGTCCATGGGTCATGCATGTAAGTTCTTTGGTTTCTCCACTTCCTGTATTATTCTTAACATCCCCCAGCCTATTTTGTTCCTCCCAAATGATGCTTTTTAATCCCTGCACCATTTCCCCTATTCTATCCCTTCTCCTTCTGTGCTGATAACCCTCCAAATGATCTCCCTATCTATGATTCTGTTCCTGTTCTAGTTGTTTGCTTAATTTGTTTTTTAGATTCAGTTGTTAATAGTTGTATTTGTTGTCATTTTAACCTTCATTTTAAGTATATATTTTTGATTATGTTGTTACAGTTATGCTAATTTCTCTTCCCTTTGCTCCCCTCCACCCAGGACCCCCCTTCCCTCCTGTAATCCTACCCACCCCCTTAGTTTATGTCCACAGGTTGTGCATGTAAATTCCCTTATTTACCCTTTTCTATATTATTCCTAACTTCCCCCTGTCTATCTTGTACCCACCTATTATGTTTCCTAACCCCTGCACCATTTCCCCATTTCTCCCTCTTCCCCTTCCTAGCTAATAAACCCCCCAATGATCTCCATACCTATGATTCTGGTCCTATTCTGGTTGTTTTAGTTTTTGTTTTTAACTCTTTTAATTCTGTTGCTGATAGTTGCGAGTTTGTTGTCATTTTAATTTTCATAGTTTTGATCTTCTTTTTCTTAAGTCTTTTTAACATTTCATATAATAATGGCTTGGTGATGATGAACTCCTTTAGCTTTACCTTGTCTGGGAAGCACTTTATCTGCCCTTCCATTCTAAATGATAGCTTTGCTGGATAGAGTAATCTTGGTCATAGGTCCTTGCTTTTCATCACTGAATATTTCTTGCTAGCCTCTACTTGCCTGCAGTTTCTTTTGAGAAATCAGCTGATAGTCCTATGGGAACCCCTATGTAGGTAACTCTCTGCTTTCCTCTTGCTGTTTTTTAAGATTATCTCTTCCTCTTCAACCTTTGGTATTTTAATTATTATGTGTCTTGGTGTGTTCCTCTTTGGGTATAGCTTGTTTGGGACTCTGTGCTTCCAGGACTTGTATATCTATTTCCTTTGCCAAATTAGGGAAGTTTTCTTTCATTATTTTTTCAAATAATTTTTCAATTTTTTGCTCTTCCTCTTCTCCTTCTAGCACCCTATGATTCCATGTTGGTCCATTTGGAGTTGTCCCAGAGGTTCCTAAGCCTCTCCTCGTTTTTTTGCATTATTGTCTCTTCTTTCTATTCTGGTTGAATGTTCCTTCCTTTTGTTCCAAATCATTGATTCGAATCCCAGCTTCCTTCCTTTCACTGTTGGTTCCCTGTATATTTCTATTTCACTTTGTGTATTCTTCATTTCTTCCTTTATTTTTTTGCCATACTCTATGAGTTCTCTGAGCATCCTTATCACTAGTGTTTTGAACTCTGCATCTGATAGGTTAGTTATCTCCATTTTGTTTAGTTTAGTTCTTTTGGGCGGTTTTGTTCTGTTCTTTCATTTGTGCCATATTTCTTTGCATCCTCAGTTTGGTAGCCTCCCTGTGTTTGTTTATTAAGGAGAGGTGCTTTGCCTACCTTAGTAGTGTAGCCTTTGTTACAAAGTCATCTGTAAATTGTGTGGGGTGGAATTTAGGTAATTGCCAGGGTGAGGCAACTGCTTCATTATTTTGTGGCTATTTGTGGTGGGGGGTTCAGAGAACCTTCTGGCGATTTGCCTGGCAGTTGCCCCATTTCCACTCCCTTCAACCACTTCCTGAATGCCATTGGCACCCTTCCAATTGCTGCCCTGGAATTTGCATACATTCTAACACCATGCAGGCTCTTTAAGTGGTGAAAATCTGGCAGTTTCTTCTGCAGTTTCTTTGACCCCTACTGGTTTTTACAGTCAAGCGGTAATGGGGGTACATCTTCCCCATATTGGAACCCTGGCCTGGGCCGCACGGTCTGGCCTGGGGCTGGAATGGCTTGCTTCCAAGGTATGCCTCCCAATTGTTACCAACCATACATGAATTTGGAACCTTCCTTCTGCTATATCACCTCTCTACTCCATTTCTGTGACTCCACCGTTTCCACCCACCTGGATGAATGTGGCTTCTTTAAATTCTTCGTGTTCAACTTCCATATAGCTCAATTTTCTGATGGTTCTGGTTTTTATTTGTTTTTGAGATCTGGTTGTAATTCTTTCTATGGTAGTGGGAAGAGGAAAAGCGTGTCTACCTACACCTCCATTTTGACCATAAGTCGTGTGTCATTACCTTCATAACTTAATTCCCTAAAAGAGAATTAGGCTGGCTGGATAGGCACCTTTATTTCAGGCCAAGAATTCTAGGCTTAAGGCCCTTTCTTTCTTTTTTTTAATAGTGTATTTTTACATTTATTTTTTTAAAGAGAAGGGAAGGGAGGGAGAAACGGAGAAAAGCATGCCCCTAACAGAGGATCTGGCCTGCAACCCAGGCATATGCCTTGACTGGGAATCAAACCAACAATCTTTTGGTCCTCAGGCCAGGGCTCAATCCACTAAGCCACACCAGCCAGGGCTTAAGGCTCTCTCGTATCAAGAAACTATGTATTGGCCCTGGACAAGCGGCTCAGTTGGTTAGAGCATTGTCCAGATTCGCCAAGGTTGCAGGTTCTATCTCTGGTCAGGGCACACATAAGAAGTAACCAACTAAGTGCAACAACAACAACAAAAAATTGACATTTCTCTCTCTCTCTCTTCCTCTCTCTGAAAGGAAGGAAGGAAGGAGGAGGGGAAGGGAAGAAAGAAAGAAAAGAAAAGAAATAAAACAAAACAAAATATGTACTAGTCTGGATCAGGGAACCCCAGGGAAAGAGAGCTGGAGGAGGAACCGGCTTTGGTTAGGCGGGGAGAGCGCCTTCACAAGGCAAGAAGGCAAGACTTACCCACTTCCTCCCCTCCAACAGCCAGGCTCCTGATAAAGGTTCCATAATGCAGCCTCTCAAAGCAGAGGGATCACATCCCTGATCCCTTACTACTAAGGCCTATTTACATGCCCCATCAGCCACTGCCCCTCTTGAAAGAGGGCTCGTGGGAGCCTGGAACAGAAAGGAAAGAGGCTGGACCCCACCGAGCACGATTGGTTTCCTGCAATGACGTTACTCTATTGAAACAACTGCACGAGCCGCAGAAACTCCTACTTCTCCTGGAAGAGGTGCACAACACTACAGTAAGGTAAAGCTCAATGCCCCCAGGCTCCTCCTCACTTTGGCTCAGCTCAGTCTCTCCAGGACACTGCAAGAGCAACGGAGCCGGAAGAAACTCCTACCCTAGTCTCTGGGCCTCGCCACCAACTCCCAAACTCTTGCCTTGGAGGTGGGAACCCAGCTGAGGTACCCGGGGTGGTTCCTAAACCGGCCTCGATTGGGTCTTTCTGGGAAATTGGGAATTTCACTTATCGTTAGCACTCAGTTCGCATCAATTGGCCTAAAAGCAAAACAACCGGAAAATGCCCTTAAAAAACGTGGCGGACTCTAGCTTCACTACTGCTGTCTCAATAGCTCAAGCAACTTGGCATAGTCTTCCGCCACTGCTTGGCCATCAGAAGTGACGGCATCCGGTTCCCTTGGGTTTTTTGAAAGCAGCGATATCTGCCCTCAACCACAATGGCGGTGCCGCCCAATTTGGCTGCATGCCCCTACGGATGATGGCTGCCAGGTGGCTTCAGTTATTTTCTCAGCACCCAGGAAGACGCAGGCCGGCGATTGGACACTGCCCGCAGGCTGTGAGAAGAAGGCTTTCTGCGGTTGGGCAGTGCTGGGTAAGGCTAGTTTTAAAGGAGCCGCAGGTGGGTGCCGTCGAAGACCCGGGATCTGCGGGAGGCGGCGGTGAGCAGTGCGTGGGGGAGGGCGCCGTGCGGCTCCAGAAAGGGCGCGAGGAGGGAGGGAAGGAAACATTTGAGCCATCTGGACCTGGGCTGGGGAGAGCGCTGGGCGGGGATCCGGAGAGGGTGGAGAGAGGGGGTCTGTGGGCGGGACCTCCTGGGATTGAAGTGGAGGGGTTATCTGCTGGACTGTGGATCCCCCGGGATCCTGACTGAGTTTATGATGCTCAAGCTCGGGCCACCCTTGAGTGGAGCTTTGCAGAGCCGAAGCTTACAGGGAGAGGAGGATCCTCCCGCGGCGTCTGATTGGAGGAAACCTGCTGTAGGATTCTTTCCGCTTGGATCCAGTTTAGGGGATCTGGTGGGAGGTGAAACCGTCGGTGTGTTGGGTGTACTGCTTCAGAGTCCTCGGCCACTTGCTGGGAGTGGATGGAGATCGCAGCTGGATCGGGTGGAAACTGAGCCTCCCAGGACCGGGATCCCAGCTGATCCCGGGGAGGCTCTCAGGGCTGAATCTACAGGGACAAAGGCCCCAGGAGGCTCGGGCTGTGGGAGAACTGGGGCTGAGGCAATCCAGGTTCTCACGGCAAGTGTCAAGCGGGTGCAGGTGATCTGATCACTGCAGCAGCAGTGGCTGCGGCGGGAAAACGCCCACTCCGGACAACCGACCGGGGGCGCCCTTTCGCACCCCAGTTCTAAAGGGGAGCTGCAGGCTACCATGAAGGGCGGAGCCCCAGGGAAAGGGCTGGCCCTCACTCCCCACTCCCCCACTTCCCACTTCCCACCCCAGGCTGCAGCCTGGGATCCCCCAGGGACTCCCCGGAGCCGCTACTTCCCCCATGGACTTGCCCGGGGACTCCAGGTGAGAGTGCACCCTGCCAAGCCTGCATTGAGCTCGGGAAACCGGGGAGCCTGCAACTGCATAGGGGAAACCACAAAGCCAACGACAGGCTTAGGCGACCGTCTTGTGCTTCTCTCATCTTGTAGTCCGCCTGGCCAGCCATGTCTGTGCCGCCAGCCCCTGGCTCGAGCAATATGGAGAGCCAGAAGCCCGAAACGGCGGAGGCTGCAGCCCCCAGTGGCCCCTTCACCCTTGGAAAAGGCATCTCGACGGGTCCTGGCTGTGGTACTAGAAGATGTCATGGCTGCCCGTATGGTGAGCCCCCTGAACTAAGAGGCACTCTTCTTCCACAGGTCCCTCCCCCCTCAGTACCAATCATGCCAGATCACTAGTGAGGATAATTGAGGTCCAAACACTTTGTTCTCACACACACAGCTCAGGCAGTCTTCCTAATGCTAGATAGAGTTCTGTTTGACTCTTAACTCCAACTTCAAATTAGGGAGGGTCTTCAGTGCCCATTCACCACAGCCAACTGTGTTGGACCCGAACCACATCTCTACAAACTCTTTTAAGTTTGAGAAACCTTTCTGCTTTCTTCCCAGTCCAACTTCTCGGGAATCCTTAGGACACAAACTGAGATCATTGGCTTCATTGTACAGAGAAAAACTGAGGCCCTAAACAGGACAGTAACTAACCCGAAGTCACCCTTTTCTTTTTTTTCATTACTTCAAATAGCCTGAATGAGATTATCCAGATCCCACAGCAGCAGCTCAGAACACTGTGTGACCTCCAATTCAGTTTGATTCACCTTTTAGGAAATCTTGAGGGAATTCAAGCCATGACCTCTGTCATCTTTGTGGCATTGGACACCGTTAGGCACAGGGAGGCCCTATCTACTCTAACCTCATTCCATTATCTTGTTTTTGGTACCTCTTCTAGGTTCCCCTGGTGCGCCAAGAAGAGACCTCTTCTCCACAGCACTGCAGCAACCGTTGGGATTCTGTCCACAGCCAGCTGCCTGCCTCACCATCCCGACAGGCTATGTGGTCGTCACAGTCCAGGTGAGCAAGGCTGGGTATGGGGTAAGCTGAGGACACAGCTGAGCCCCCTGATTTTTATATTCCCTCTCTAGGACTCCCTACCCCTTGCACTTATGCCGAGAGCCCTTGAGTCACATCCACCAGGCTTCTTCCACCCTGAGGCGTCAATCAAGGATAACCCCTGGCCCAGAGGAGGGCCCTTCACAAGAGGTGGACCGGGCCCCCCAGCCCACTCTGGTGGTGATGCTAGAAGATGTTGCCAGTCCCAGACCCCCAGCTGAGGTATGGGAACTTCTGGTAACGATGTCAGGGGTGCAGCGGGGGGCATGCATTCCAGTGTGGGTAGAAGTGTGAGTTGAGTCGGGTAGATTTTGCCCAAAGAAGACAGCATTTTAGGTGGAAGACAATGCTTGAACAAAGACCTATATGAAAAAGTTTTTGGTGTGAACCTAAGCAGGCATCTAAAGAGCTGGGATATGGGAAGCTAAGGAGGCTGTAGGGGGCTTCCCTGCCTACCCACAAACATCCCTTGTTTATATCCAGGGCTTCATAGACGAGACTCCCAACTTCATCAACCCAGCGAGAAGGTGAGAGGGCTGGGGAAGGAATTATCAAGATGTCCCAACAACAACCATTGTCCAGGTAGCCAGAGCTAGAGGCATTAGAATTTTTTGTTCAGTAGTTCCATATAGCACCTTTAGTAGTCTTAAGGGACAGGGGAGGTTTTGGGTCTGGAAGCTTCCCCAGCCTTTACTTTGCCCCTTCATGCTAGAGCTGAATCCATGATGATGGTTCACCAGACATTGTCTCCACCCAAGGACCTGGAAACCCCATTCCAGGCATCTGCCCTGCCTACAGATCCTCTGGAGAACTCATCACCAGGTAAGGACTGAGATAGAGGGATGAGATTAGGGTGTCTAGAAAATCCCAGCTGAGCTTAGAAGTGCCAGATGCAGAGGTGGGGATCAGGGCAGAGCTTGGTGTGTAAAGATGGGATTTCAACTTCAGAGACCTGCTGTCCAATTCTTACGTTTGGGGCTTTGTTTTTTTAGGAATGAGCTTCCTCTGTGGGCAATTTAGTGTTTGGGGAAGGGCTGAATATACTGAAGTGGGGCTTAGACACCTGCAACTGAGGAATGCCCACCTGTGACCCTCTCCTTTCCTCAGCCCCAGATCCTGTTCTGGAAGCCCCATCGACCCCACCGCCATCCAGCCTTTTACGCCCCCGCCTCAGTCCCTGGGGCTTGGCCCCACTCTTCCGTTCCGTTCGCTCCAAGCTGGAGAGCTTTGCTGACATCTTCCTCACACCCAACAAAGCCCCACAGCCCCCACCCCCATCACCCCCCATGAAGTTGGAATTGAAGATTGCCATCTCTGAGGCTGAGCAGTCTGGGGCCGCTGAGGGTATTGCATCTGTCAGTCCCCGCCCCCCTATCCGCCAGTGGCGAACTCAAGACCACAATCCCCCAGCATCTCTCCCTAAGCCATCTCTGGGCCGAAGCCACTCCTGCCCTGACCTGGGGCCTCCTGGCTCAGATACCTGCAGCTGGCCCCCTGCTTCACACCACCCAAGCCGGTCACGGCCTCGGCGGCATACTGTGGGTAGTGGAGAGATGGCTCGAGCCCCACCATTGCCACCCCCTCGACCCTGTCTCCGGAAAGAGGTCTTCCCTCTTGGAGGAGTGGGAGGCTCTCCTCCCCTCATCACATCTTGTTCGTCCACCACATCCACTTCCTCCTCCTTCTCTGAACCTGCAGAACCCAGGTAGTGCTCTCAATAAACCCTTAAATCCCTGGCCACAGTTTGGGCCTAGCCTTCTTCCCTAGTATCCAGTGGGCAAGAGTTGGGGATACTGCTGTGAATATTGTTTGACCCCGAGCCTTGACCTCTGTAGGTTGGCTTCAGCCAAAGGGAAGGAGACACAGGCCTCAGAAGAGCAAGTGCTTTCAGACCCTGAGACCAAGGTAGGTGTACAGATGAGGGGGAAAGAGATTAGTGAGATCCTATACCCATGCTGCATTCTTACCTTCTGCCCCATTTTTGCAGACCATGGGAAAGGTTTCTCGATTTAGAATACGCAGGACACTGGCCCGTCCTCAACTAAACCTTACACCAATGGGGCTGCCTCGACCAATCAGGTGAATGCTTATTGTATATGGAGCTGCCCTGGCCAAACAGATGTAGATTCACATTCCCTGAAGTATGGCTTTGTCTCCTCTCAGGAAGCACTGTCCAGTTTGGTCTGGATGTGGTTTGTACTTAGAACCATCTGTCTGCCTCAGGCAGTACTCCTGGCATCTGGCATATCCCAAAAACTGAAACGCAGACCAGGCCTTGCTTATTACTTCTCCAGGTCCCACTGGGTCCAGGTATTTTAGTGGCTTCTGCTTTTCACTCCCAGATTGAACAAGAAGGAATTCAGCTTGGAAGAAATATACACCAACAAGAATTATCAGTCACCTACAACCAGGAGGTGAGAAGCTTTGAAGGCTTGGGGGTGATAGAGGGAAGGCTAGAACCAAGGGGCATGCTGGTAACCGGCACCCCTCCCTGCCTGGTTCAGGACCTTTGAGACCATCTTTGAGGAACCCCGGGAACGCAACGGGACTCTGATTTTGACCAGCTCAAGGAAGCTGCGGCGGGCTATGGAATTTCGGGACAGCAGCCTTCCTCGATCCCGGCGTCCATCTCGTGGGGTGCGGGCTGCAGCTGGCAGGACCCTTCCTCCTAACCTGACCCCTAGCTCAGACGTGGGACTCCTGTTGCAGCAGCGGCTGGAAGAGCTGGATGCCTTGCTCCTTGAAGAGGAGGAAGTGGATTAGGGAGCAGCCCCATCAGACCTAGGAGCTCCATCTGTTTATCTGTACATCCGTCCTGGAAGGAGGGGAAGCCTCTGAGGCCATTTCATTTTTCTCTATATTTCTAGTAAAGTTTTCAATATGTTTCTGATTCTATTGTATGTTCCTAGTTGAGTTTGAGATTGATTGGCAGTATTGGCTGATGTTTCTACTGTAGCCCTCAAAGACTGGGAAATGGGGGAGGTGTTAGGGAAGGCAATGAGGGTTAGATAACAGAGAGGGAGGCAGGAAATGGTCATTGAAGACTTTTCCTGTGTGAAGAGATCCTTATGAATCTGCTTCAGAAGATACTGGGATCCTAGACTCTGGTCAGGGTTTTCCCAATTCACTTACATCAAAGAGGAGACTGAAAGTCCAAGAGTGGACCAAAGCCATGATCAAGATGGCCCTGAACTACTTACTCCTGCTGCTGGATTCAAGCTTAGAGTAATCAACTATAATTGAGTGCTTACAACACACTGTCATGGTACTTGATTTGCAATAAGCCCGTGAGAGGGGATTATACCCATTTTATACATAAGAAAGTCAGCTGAGTGAATCAGCGTGATGTCTATATTAAAAATGTAACCCAGGCAACCAGAGGCCAGAATGGCACTCTTCCGTAACTCAGAGGCAAAACAGACCACGGGTTAACAGCACACACCCAAGGTAGGTCAAGACCAAATCCTGATTAGGAAACTGCATCAGTCCCCTCCACCTCTGTAAAATGGGGCTAACAGCGGTCCCTTCCTCAACGAATCCTTACTCTCCAAGGAGTTAACATGAGAAAGTGATGCGCACACATGAGCAAGGTGGTTTTTTGGGGTTGTTAACAGGCAGATAACATAGGCCAACACTTCTTTAGTGAACCGAGAGAAAACGCGAATCGGAAAACGCGACGAGTCTAGACGCGCTGCGTGTCCAGGACACCCCACTGCATGGAGCCAATCCTGCCAGGTTGCCCGCCCGACGGTAGTACGCGCATGCACGGGACGCCAGGAAGCCCGTATCTCCAACCAAGCAGCGGAAAGGCGGAGACGGTGTGCGGGCTGTGGACAGGTACCTTCCGCAGCTGCGCGCTGCCCGGAGGCCAACCGCTCTCCAAGGCTCGCGCACCACATCCCCACCCTGGGCGTCCTACCGTCAGCAGGTGGACCAATGAACGAAGACCAGGAAAAGGCGGAGTCGCCTGCGGAACCGCCCAACACCTACTTCTAACCAGTGGAGTCACGAGATTTGATGAAGGACGTAGATAGTCTGACGTATACCCGATCCAGAATTTGAGGGCGGTTACAAATTACTCACACCCCAAACGTGACTCCGCCCTTCACCCTGACGTATACTTTTCCACCTATCAACGACTAAATCTGTGAAGAGGGTGAGGGAAGGGGTAAAGAGTGGGAGGAGGCAGAGAGAGGAAGGAGGCGTAGGCTGAGGAGGAAGAGAGAGGAGGAGGGGCAGGGAAGTCCTGGCGGAGAAAAGGCCCAAGACTCCAAAGGAGACAAGAAGAAGGTGCACTGGAGCTCCCCCGCTAACCAACGCCTGCCTTGCGGATCCCTGCGGGAACGAGTCACACAGACGCGGAAAGAAGGAAGAGACTTTTATGTCGGCAGACAGAGAAGCTCTAGTCGTCACCGTTGCCTCACATCCGGGGCTCTGGAGGGCTGGCCGCCGCGGCCCCGCCCCCACCTCGAGCCTTTCATGGCGACTGGAGGCGGAGGCTGGAAGAGCTGGGACTGGAGGGGGCCCCTTTAAATCTCCTTAAAGGGGTGGCCACTGGACTCGGCAGACTACAACTCGGCCTTAAAGGGGAAGCCGCTGCACAGAAGCTGACAAATTGAAAACTGCTGCTGGGAGAGTTGGAGCGAGTGAGGCTTCTTACCTCCTCTTGCCCCCACTCCAGAAGCCATTTAAATTCACTTAAAGGGGAAGTAACCGCCTGTGGAATACTGGAAACAAACTACGACCCTGTAAAGGGGTGGCCTGCTGTGTTGAGGACTGCGGCCTTCTTAAAGGGGTGGTGTCTTTTAGCCGGAGGACTTGAGACACTTTTAAAGGGAAGGTCTGCGTTTCGGGACGAGCATTCGGTCCCTTTTAAAGGGGTGGTCCTTCCTCTTTGGAGAGACTAGTCTCGACCCCTGGCAGGGGGCGGCCACTGCACTAGGCCGCCGGACACCTTCGGGTCGTCTTAAAGGGGCCAGGGGCTGGACAACTTGATATTTCGCCTTAAAGGGACGGCCGCCCCGTTTTCGCTGTCTTGGCCCTGCTGGCCCCACGGGGTTGGGGGGGGGGGGGGTGACCCTCGGGCTTGTCGCCCCGGGGGCGGCGCCGGCTCCCCAGGCCTTGGCCTTGGGGCAAGCTCAGGGCCATCAAATCCTGCTCTAAAGAGGAAGCTTGGCCCTCTCAGCCTTGTGCAGCCGCCAACGTCGCGCTTGCGATCGCGGGCCTGTGGACAGGCCGTTTCAGGCCCCGCCGCCTCCGGATGCGGCACTGAGAGCGGTCGCCATGGAGACGGCCGCGGCTCCGGGCCCGGGCTGGGCCGCTGAGGGAGAGCGGCGGCGGCGGCGCTGCTCGCGCCGAGACCGAGACCGTGAGCAGCGGCGCCGCCGAGGTCCTGGCGGCGACGCACCCCGGGCCCTGTTGGCCGCCCCGCGAGGATCCTCGTCCTCGTCGTCGCCGCCGCCACCGCCCGCAAGGCCCTGGTCATCAGCCTCGTCTGGAGAGCGGCCCGGAGGCCCGAGACGGCGGCGGCCCCGTCCCAGGCCTCGGCCACCGCGACCCCGAGCTCGAAAGCGCCCTGCCGGCTCCGGTAGTCGTGGGGAGGAGGAGGAGGAGGAGGAGGGGGGTGCAGACGAAGGAGAAGCCGAGGAGGAGCCTGAGGAGGAGGAAGAAGAGGAGGAGGACTTAATCGATGGCTTCGCCATCGCCAGCTTCGCCAGCCTCGAGGCCTTGCAGGTGGGGCCTGATGGGGCTAGGAACCTTTGGGGGCTTCACAGGGGCAGAGAGAAGGGTACGGTGCCTGGAGTGGGTGGAGTTGAGGGGGGTAATGCTGGCACCCCAAACCAGAGCAACCGGCTCCGCTGGCCAGGCCTCTGCCCCGCCCTGGGGTGGGAGGAGGTAGAGCTAGTCTCCAGGGACCAACCAGGTTACCCGGCCTGAGAGCCACTTTGGTGGCCTGGTCAGCCCTGAAGAGATCGGGAGTTTTCCTTTCTTCATCTACGTTAGTCCCATCTCCTCCTCCACAGAAGGATGCCTCTCTTCAGCCCCCAGAGCGACTGGAACATCGGCTAAAGCATTCTGGGAAGCGGAAGAGGGGGGGCTCCAGTGGGGCCACCGGGGAGCCAGGGGACAGCTCTGATCGGGAGCCTGGCCGGCCCTCAGGAGAGCGAGCCAGAAAATGGCCCAATAAGCGGAGAAGGAAAGAGGTGAGTTTGTTGTAGATCCCTGCCCTTCAGCACTCCGTATCATAAGGACAAAGATGAAAGCAGAGTGAATTTGAGTTCCTATAAGCCACCGTCCAAGTCTGACAAAGACATGTCCACAGTGAGATTTGTCTGCTTTTGGCTGGTACAAAGTCTGCCTTAACATGTTGATAACTCAGAGATGTATCAAAGGGACTTGGTTGAATCATGAAGATGTGTCTCCCTCCTCCTCAAGATGGTGGTAGTCTAGCAAGAAAGAAACAGTCTGCAATCAATTACCTGTACTAAAACCTGAGAAGCTACAGAAGGCAGAGAGAGGTCTGGGATAGATGCTTCAGAAACCTACATGAGGAAGCCACTCATTCTGCCTGGGGGATGGGAGGAGGGTTGTGGTTAGGGAAAGCCCCCTAGGATATCTTAGTCAAGCCTTGAAGAACAGTCATAAGTTTTGCTAAGAAAAAAGGGCAGAGTTGTTTTGGACAAAGCACAGAGATACGAGAGTCTGGTATATCTGGAAAATGGCCAGAGCATTGGGAACAGGGGTGGGCAGTAGAGCAGCTAAAAAAGGGATCAAGAGTAAGGTCTGTGAGTGCTGTGTTGGGGAGTTTCAACATTGTCCGTAGGCCTCACCAGTCAGCTTCCCTTACCTCTGGACTCTGGTCTTTCTCAGGCCTCCTCCCGTCACTCTCTGGAAGCTGGATACATAGTAAGTGCTTTCTATCTGTACTGGTCCCTCCCCTTGTACTCCATCTCTGAAAGTTCCCTCTTGATTTTGGGCCCCACTCCTTCCCTTTTGTGACACTTCTGTCTTTCCTTCTTCCCAGTGTGATGCGGAAAGCGATCTGGACGAGAGGGTGAGTGGAGTTAGAATTTGTTGGGTAGGCAGTGATACAGCGTAAATAAAATAAACTAGCTTAAAGAGCTCCTGTGTGCAGCAGACAGAGCTTCCTCTTGAGTAGGAAACATGGGTTAAGTTGAGCCAGAATTAGAATGAGGGGTGGGGTGGATTGACAGAATAAATGACTTCTTTGGTGACTAGAGCCAGTTGACCAAAGAATAGAAGGTTCCTGCCTTGGTGTGCCATCCTTTCTAAAGCTCTTAGAGATACCAGTGTTCTCAGAAATTCAGAGTGGCTGGTCCTTCCTGCTGACCAATAGTTAGTCTCAGGTTAGAGTACAAGCAGAGACCCTGGATTGAGGATACTAGAAAATTGTAGTTGGTGTAAGAACGTACACTATAGAGGTACATTTCAGTTTATTAATGGGGCTGATGTGCTGATTTTGAAATAGTAGGTCCTAAGAGTTGGTGCCCTACTCTTATAATTAACTGAATTTGTATTCTTTGATGTATGTCTTATTTTAGTTTTAAAAGTTGGTTGGACAGGGACTGTGGTGAATCAGAGTTCTTGTCCATTTGAAGGGGGCAGCCATTATCTGGTACTGGCTTATTGTTGCCATATGAGACTAGGGGCCCATTCTCAAGAGAAGCTGCAAGTCTGGGTTTTCATAAGCAATTTGAATTTCTGAATATCAGAAATTAGTTTATAATTTTTTGGTAACACTTACAGACCAGACTAATAAATCAGGTTGGCCTATCAGGCAATAGTTAGTGATAGCTGACATTGTTGCTTTGATTTCCTTGCTTCTCTGCTATTTTAGTACTACCATGATTTAGGCCTCCTTGTCTATCAGGTTCTTAGTCGCAGCTGATTGACCGTTTTTCCCCAAGCATAGGCATCCTAGAGCACAGACTCTGATGGGTTTCAACTAAGGTGATGGAATAGACTTGCCACCACTGCCAGCTCCTAGCAGGCTGCAGAGGTTGTTGGCCTTCCTGGGTAAGCCCCTGGCCTAACCAGAACCTCACCCTGTCCCTACCCTTCTTCCCCAGGTCTCCGATGATGACCTCGACCCATCCTTTACTGTTTCAACCAGCAAAGGTTGGTCCAAAGGGCCAGGGTTGTTGATGAGGGAGGGAATTGGGTTGAGCATGGGTCTTAACTGAATATATTTGCTGTCCTGCCTTCGCAGCCTCGGGCCCTCACGGCGCCTTCAATGGGAACTGTGAAGCAAAACTCTCCATAGTCCCTAAAGTGTCGGGCCTGGAGCGGAGCCAGGAACAGCCCCCTGGGCCCGATCCGCTGCTAGTGCCTTTCCCCCCGAAGGAACCACCACCTCCACCAGCCCCTCGGCCTCCTGTCTCAGCCCCTGCACCCTTGCCGGCCGTCCCCACTCTGCCACCCCCGCCCCAGCTGCAGCTTCGAGTCTCACCCTTTGGCCTCCGCACTTCTCCCTATAGCAGCAGCCTGGACCTCAGCACTGGCAGGTGAGTGGTGTAGGGGTTTGGTCTAGTAAGGCCTGGTCATTTTGGCACCAACCTCTGCATTTTATGGCTAGGACCTGGGCTAATATGTTTGGGATATGATCTGAAAAATGATTCTGAGACTGAGAAGTTTGAAAGACACTGGGTGAAACAAATTTAAAAAGATTACTACAAAACTCACAGAACCTTTTACATATTTATGTGCAAAGGAATCCAATTTATGCCATTTCCCAGTATTATTTGCTGGGGAGACCTTTTTGTAAGGCACATTTGCTAGAAATAGTGCTCTACAGAACATACTTTGGGAAATGCTGTCATGATGATTAAGAGTGCTGGCTTTGGTGTCAGTCAGACCTGGATTCAACTTCTTACTCTGCTGCTTACTGGCAGTGTGATTTTTGAGAAGTCACTTAACCTCTCTGAGCCTCCATTTCCTCTTTCTATAAAATGAAATCAAATGGTACCTTCATCCTAAAGCTGTTTGTAAGGATTAATTGTGAGTTAATGCAGTGTTTCCCAAAGTGTGTACGCACGTCATTTGTTATACGTGGTATGATTTTAGATGTTGTATCAATATTTCTCAATTTTTACATGCTTTAGAAAAGTATGAGTAGTATCTCAATCCCTTGATTGCACATGTTATGGCTTGGGTGAGGCAAAATAAAAAAGAAAAACTGGATTACGTTAAAAAAGTAAATGGTACAGGTGGTTACATGGGCGTGGCAGCAATTGGGAAGGTGGTATGAAATGTTGGAGACTTGGATTAGTGTGTAAAACAAGTGACAGTGCTTGGCCTACAGTAAGTGCTCACTGAAGGGTAAGGATTATTGATGCTATTATTATCGATGCTGTCTTTATTATTACTGTCATCACTGATATTTTTTCCTTACTACTGAGAAAACTAAGGCTCAGAGAGGGGCAGTGACTTGCTCAAGGTCACCCAGGATATTAATGGCAGGATGGGCCTAGAACTCTCAGGCCAGGCCGGTGTGGTACTACTTCCACTGTCTTAGTGTAGGAACCCAGGTGGCCTGTTGTAACTAAGCATCAAAGTGAATGATGTGTCTTGTGCTGTGGTTGAGTCATAAAAGGGAAAGTCATGTGGCCAAAGACATCAGAGGCCCCTGTGTTGAAGACTAGACCTAGAGAGGGAGAAGATGGGGTTGTTGGGTGTGGGAGGTAACCTCAGTCTGAGGATGGGTTCCTTGGGTGGGGGTGGAGGTCCTGGGGGCCAGGTTCTACCACCTTCCATGTTGGAGAACCAAGGTCAAGGTATTGTCCAGGCTTCTGACCCACTCCTGTCAGAGCTGGCACCTCCCAACCCTTCACTCATCTCCCCACTTCTCTCCCCAGCTCTTCACGGCCGCCCCCCAAGGCCCCGGCCCCTCCCGTGGCTCAGCCTCCCCCCTCATCATCCTCTTCGTCCTCTTCCTCCTCATCTGCCTCCTCCTCGTCCGCGCAGCTCACCCACCGGCCCCCGACGCCCTCACTGCCCCTGCCTTTGCCCAACCACAGCTTTCCTTCCCCTGGGCTGCGGCCCCCCCCACCACCCCACCACCCATCCTTGTTCTCCTCTGGTCCCACCCTGCCCCCACCCCCACCCCTGCTGCAGGTGCCAGGGCACCCTGGGGCCTCAGCTGCTAACGCCCTTTCTGGTGAGTTTGGGATCATGGCCGGGGGGGGATGGGGGGCCATGGCCCTGGGCTTGGACCCAGTTGGCTGTGGGGCATTTGGACCTTAGCAGACTGCAGGGCTTGAGGAGGGAGTGGCTCAAGTCCGGAAGGGAAGGCTAGTCTCACCTGAGCCCAAGGAGGCTGACATGGTGGCGACAAATATTAAAGCCTTCTCCCCCTCCCCTTCCACAGAGCAGGACCTGATGGGCCAGGACCTGAACTCTCGCTACCCCGAGGTGGTGGGGGCAGGGGGCTCAGCCCGGCCCCTGGCCTTCCAGTTCCACCAGCACAACCACCAGCACCAGCACACCCACCAGCATACCCACCAGCACTTCACCCCTTATCCCCCGGGCCTGCTGCCACCCCACGGCCCCCACATGGTGAGCTCCTTATTGGGCCGGTGATGAGACTCCAAGACTTGGGGGGGGGTCTGGCTTCCAAGGGAAGGCCCTGGGTCCCTGGCTAGCAGCTTACTCTTCCCTTCTCTTCCCTAGTTTGAGAAATACCCAGGAAAGATGGAAGGCCTTTTCCGGCATAATGTGAGTGCATGTGTGGTGTGTGGGCATAGATGCGTCAGTGTGTGTGGCCCTAACTGTTGGGGTCCAGTCTTCAGCTTAAAAAGTAGGAGCTTTGAACCTGAGAGCTCCCTGGGGGGGCTTTAGGGTGGAGGCCAGAGAACTGTTGGACAAACCAGACATGGGCTGCACCACCACCCCCAGCTTGGACTAGTCCCCTTCTCTCCACAGCCGTACACGGCCTTCCCTCCCGCAGTGCCCGGCCTACCTCCGGGCCTCCCGCCGGCTGTCTCCTTTGGCTCCCTGCAGGGAGCCTTCCAGCCCAAGGTGAGCTCCCAGTCCAGACACCACCACCACCTCCAACCCCTTAAAACCCAGACACCTCCAGGTCCACTTACCTTCTTCCTAATCCCCAAACCATGCCCACCCCCCTGTCCTCTCCTTGTGGACCCAGATCTCCCCCGAGCCATTCTCCCTTCCTGTCCCAGTCTCCAGCTTGGTTCTAGAAGCCTTTTATGCCTAGTGCCAGCTCTCCTGGCTGATCCCTCCACTCCCCTTCCCCAGAGCACGAACCCCGAGCTGCCACCACGACTGGGGCCAGTGCCGAGCGGGCTTCCCCAAAAGGGAACACAGGTGAGGGGGTCCAGGGCAGGTTCTGCTGGAGCTGAAAGATAAGTTGAGTAGAGCAGGAGGGTTGACTTGAGAATGAAGCCCTGATCCCTCCCTGTAATATATGATCGAGGGTGTTTCTTATGTAAATGATAGGATTTCCCAGAGATGAGGAATAGAAATTTCATGAAATTGCCCAAGAAATAAGATTACTAGGACAGTGGTTTTTGGTAGGGGTTTTCAGGTTTTTTAAGTCACAAAACTTTTTTTAAATGATATCATACCAGGAAGTCGTGTCTATAAAACAGTGAAAAGATAAGCTTTTGCTTTGTGAAGTGGAGCAAGGAGCCTTCCCTCCCACTCAGAGCCCGGGGCTCTGGGAACAGTATGAGAAAACACAGGATTATTTCCTAAAGGATAGATTGGACCAGAGGTTTTCTAACCTCTTTTAGCAGTAGTAGATGCTTTTCTTTAAAGAAATCTTGAACAGAATCTTATTTTATGAAGCTGTTAATAGGTTATCTTTCCCTGTTGAGAAATACGTCCTGCCTGCTCTCCAAAATGCTCCTTAGCCTTCCAAGTAAAGTATTTTCTTAGACCCTCCTTCGGAAACTTGGTGCTGGAGGGGAGAAACTCAGAGTGGGAGAGGTGTGGGAAGGAGTCTCATCATAAGCAGGAATAGATTAAAGGAGCCACATAGGATCTTAGGAAGATGTCTGGGGTGGGAGGACTTGGGGGTTGAGGAGATGAGGTGCCTAGGTCAGTAAACAGGTCTGAATCGCCACCAATCTCTGCTTTGCCATTCCCAGATCCCTGATCATTTCCGGCCACCTTTGAGGGTGAGTTTGGTGAGGACATCAGACTGCATGAGGCTGGGGCCTGGTGTCAGGGTGTTTGGCTGAGGGTGGAGGGTGGGGGTTCTTGCTTGAGAATGAGTGAGAAGTCCAAGACTTGGAGGCAGCCAGGTGTGGAGTGGAATAGCAGAAAGCGAAAGGACCATAAGCCAGAGACCTGGGTTCAGATGTAACTGGCCGTGGGACCTTGGGCAAGACAGTTTCTCTCTGAGCCTCAGTTTCCTAGGCTTTGAAATGGACCTAGTCATCCCTCAGTTGTAGGGATGATAAAAGGAGATGTTGTGTGGCAAGTCTGGGCCCAGGGCCAGGCCTGGAGTGGGTGATGAGTGAACATTCTTTCCTTCCCTTTCCCTTTGGTCATCCTTCTGGGGCGGCAGAAACCAGGGAAGTGGTGTGCCATGCACGTGCGTGTGGCTTACATGATCCTGAGACACCAGGAAAAGATGAAGGTACTGGGGCCGGAGGGCTGGGGAAAGTGGGTCTGCCTGAACTTTAGGCATCTATCTACCTTTTGTAGAACTTGGCAGAATCTTGGCCAGAAACATCCCATCCTATACCCGGTCACGGAGCAATTCTGCAATTAGTGTTAGGTTCTCTGGCTAACTAGGGGTTGGTCAGAGAAGGCATCCAGTCCCTATCTTGGCATTAGCCAGCCCTTGGGTGGGGTTTAGGGGTGGAAGAGCAAGAGCAAGAGCAGGACCAAACCTGGCTCCTCACTCATGACCCCTCTCCCTGTCCCATGCAGGGTGACTCCCACAAGCTTGACTTTCGGAACGACCTCCTGCCCTGCCTCCCAGGGCCCTATGGGGCCCTGCCCACTGGCCAGGAGCTCTCCCACCCAGCCGCCTCCCTCTTCACTGCTACTGGTGAGTCTGGCCAGCCCTCTTGGGGCCTGAGGTTTCCTGTTTATAACCTGATGCCCACCTTGCGCCCATTCAGCCTCATCAGAATCTCCCACCTCTTCGCCCCAGGTGCCGTCCATGCTGCAGCCAACCCTTTTACGGCAGCTCCCGGGGCCCATGGACCCTTTCTGAGCCCCAGCACCCACATTGGTAAGAGCCAAGGGCATGTTGGGTGACTTATACCTTGTCTCTGACTGCCAGGAGTTTTCAAGCTGGGGATGAAAGTTAGACGTGAAAGGCAGCTGAAATGGGGAGTAGACCTGGTTCCACTTGCTTTGTGACCTTGGGCAAGTTACTGTACTCCCGTTAAGCCTTGATTTCATCATCTGTAAAATGGGGTAGGAAAGGACAGAGTGATTGTTAATCTCTGCCAGCTCAGGTATTTCTCTGAAAATAGCAGTGGTAAGGGGAAGGTGGAGGAAGGCTGCGCAGTTCCAGGAGAGAGAACAGTCACTGGCTGCTAGCCTTCTCTGGCAGGCTTTTAGGGGAGATCTAATCTGGGTTTGGATAGACAAGGAGATTAGGGCCTGATGGCATAGGGAAGGAGTATTCCTGGAAGAGAAAATTATGAGGTCCCCTACTGGGCTAGGTTAGTTGTTCTGACTGGCTATGTGATATATGTGATATATGAGTGAAATTAGGGTTAGTCTGGGAAGGGCCCTGCATGTCAACTGGGAGGAAGCCAGCAGAGGTCTTCAAGCGACTACAGTAATGTAGAGCTGGTCCGGGTAATTATTGATGTGGGGGAGTATGGGTTAAGAGCTTGACCTCTGGAGTCAGAGAGACTATAGGTTGGGAGTACCACTCACTGGTTAGATGACTGTTGGCAAGTCACTTCACTTCTCTGAGCCTGTTTCATCAGCTTTAAGTAGGAATGATCCTGTCTGCCTCATGGGGCTTGTGAGGTTAAACAATACATGCATGTCAGAACTCGGTGCCTTGCCAAGACCAAGAGGAACTGCTTGGCACCTGGTTGTGGAGCTGCTGAGGTCTTTGGGGGCTGCTTGCTGATCAGCCTCTTCCATTAATTCTTGTGCTGCTAAGAGCTAGCTCCCAATGCTCTGACTGTCCCCATTTCTCCCGTAGATCCCTTTGGGCGTCCCACAAGCTTCGCCTCCTTGGCTGCTCTCTCCAATGGGGCCTTTGGAGGACTGGGCAGCCCCACATTCAGTGAGTGCTGGGTCGGGTAGGGAGGGTGAGGAGTTGTGGCGGTCAGTTAATGTGCACAAGCAAGAGGCTCAAGGGTGCCTGAGTGGGGCCTCCCATTCCTGGCTCCTGTCACTTTCTACTTCACTCTCTGTCTAGACTCCGGCACCGTCTTTGCCCAGAAAGAAAGCCCAGGGGCACCACCAGCCTTCGCCTCCCCACCAGATCCATGGGGTCGCCTACACCGCAGTCCTCTGGCTTTTCCTGCCTGGGTCCGGCCCCCTGAGGCAGCCCGGACACCAGGCTCAGACAAGGAGCGACCTGTGGAGCGGAGGGAGTCTTCTCTCACCAAGGAGGAAAAAGACAGGTATCCTTCCTGAAAAGTGCCCTTCCCAGCCCCCCACTCTCCCCCGCCCCCTCAGCCTGCTTCTGACCTCTGGAGTACCTATTCTCTCTCCTCCACACCTGATCCCCAGGGACCTCCCCTTCTCACGGCCCCAGCCCCGAGTATCTCCTGCTACTCCTAAGACCCGGGCTGGTGAGGAAGGGGCCAGGCCAGCCAAGGAATCGGTGCGGGTAAAGGAAGAACGGAAAGAGGAGGCTGCTGCCGCCGCCGCCGCTGCAGCTGCTGCCGCTGCAGCCGCCGCTGCTGCTGCCGCCACTGGGCCTCAGGGTCTTCACCTGCTGTTTGAGAGGCCCCGGCCATCCCCCTTTCTGGGCCCTGGTCCTCCAGAGCGCTGTGCTAGCTTCCTGGAGCCAACCTGGTTGGCAGGGCCCCCTCGCCTTGCAAGGCCACCCCGATTCTATGAGGCGGGTGAGGAGCTGACTGGACCAGGGGCAGTGGCTGCTGCCCGCCTCTATGGTCTAGAGCCTGCCCATCCCCTGCTATACAGCCGCTTGGCTCCTCCGCCACCACCTACTGCAGCCCCGGGGACCCCTCACCTTCTCAGCAAGACCCCACCAGGAGCCCTTTTGGGGGCACCACCTCCACTTGTACCGGCCCCCCGGCCTAGTTCCCCACCTAGAGCCCCTGGCCCAGCCCGGGCTGATAGGTGAGGGAAGGAGAGGGGCAGGGGCAAAGCTCCATCCCCCTTTCTTTTTGCTAGATCCTAGAGCAGAGGTTTTAAGCCAGGGCTGGAGGGCGAAGGTCATGACCTCACCAGCCACCTCTGAGGTCATGGAACCAGAGAGCAGAGCCCCAACCCCCATGAGATCAAGCATCAGATGAACCTTGGGGTCATTGGGAGGGCAGAGGTCATAGACCTCTCTAGAGAGGAGTGTGTGTGTGTACACATACATGAGAGTGGGGGCCATTTCAGAGGTCATAGCTCATGATCTCGAGAGGTGCACTATTGCCCCCTCTGAGGGCCTCTAGGCCCTTGGCCTGCCTCCCGAAGGGCTCACTAAGCCAGAGGCCAAAGTGCCCCCACTCCCTTTTACCTACCACCCAAGTCCTCATGCCCTCTTAGGGCTGGGGGAGGAGAGGCTAAAGGAAGGGGGTTCCATGTACATATTTATTTCCCCTTTCACATAGCCCCCCAGACCTTTTGTACATTTTTACAGGGGTGCCCCTCTCAGTAATCCCCCTTCCTGATTAAATCCTCAGACTGGTGCTGTGTTCCTAGCCTCTGGCTTCTCTTTTGGGGGAGGGGAGATTGTAGGGGAAGAGCTGGAAGGGGACAGGCAAGCCCAGGGCTTATCCCTCAGAATATGGGGTCCAGCAGGAAGTGGACCAACAGGGGAAGGGACCTGGGTACCTAGGCTGGAAAGAAGGGCAAATGCTTCCTGCTTGGCTGACAGCCCAGGCTCCCCCAACTTGTTCCTGTTACCTCTGAGTGCCCCCATCCTCAAAAGGCTCAACCTTTAAGCTTCAGAGTCTACTTCCTTCTTAGTGGCTCAATCTCCTCACTCCATTTCCAAGTGCCCCCAGGACTCCTGGGCCCTGCTCTCTAGAGCCCTATTCCCAGCACCCTGCCACAGGCTATAAGGAGGGCCGGCGAAGGTCACCCCGAACCACACACCAAAGAAGGGGGTCAGCTCGGGGGTGGGCCACGCAGGCAGCTTCTTCAGCAGCCTCGGCAGCAGCCCTAGCCTTCCCAAAGCAGCAGGCACCCCCAGGCTGGGGCCCAGCCTAGAAGGCAGGGGTCAGGTTAACAAAAACATAATGTTCACTTTTTTCCCAGGTGGGGCTTATTCTGTAACATGACTTGCCGATATTTATATAAAAATGAGTGTTACAATGAGGCCCCTTGGCTCCTCTTTCAGTGTGTGTGGGTCACCTGGGATTGGGAATTGGTTTGGGTCCTGGGATCAAGAAGGGATAAAGACAGCACTGTCCATGTCCCTACAAAGGGGCAAAGGTTTTCCCCTCCCTCTTATCAGGGGAGAAGTTCTACTTCTGAATGGATGGATTAGTGTTGGGTACTGGGGTTTCACATTTTTCTACAACCCAGGAGTACATATATAAGATTAAACTTACAGAAAGATTTAAAACTAAATTTCCCATTCACCTGTCAACATCCTTCCCCAGAGGTAAACACTATTAACCATTTGGTGTGTTTTTTAGGCCCCTTATGCTATATGTTTACTGGCACACATATGTATATACATGGTTAGGATAGAAAAGTTAAATATTTTTAAAATGTGTTGCTTTTTCTTTTATACATGATAATTATAAAACAATTCAGACACAGTAGTACAAAAGGAAAGTCCCTTATAATTCCACCCATCAGAGAAAACGCTGGTAATTGTCAGGGATGTATTCCTGCCTATTTTCCGAACTATTGCCAAAAATACTAGTATAGTAAATAGGCATCCTGGGAAATGTGCTATTTTGCAACTACCTTTTTACACTTAAACATTCTTTGATGTAGCCCTTAAACAAGTGACTAAAATTTGTTAAAGACGCTGGGTCTCATTAGAACCATGCAGAATTGACTTGTTCCAAGTATACCTATTACCTCAGGAAAGATGCATCCAACATTTTCTGTTGCTACTACATACACCCCAGACTTACAGGGAAAACTCAGGCCTAGATTGTTCCAACAGAAACAGGTGACCAGGAGAAACTTGGCTTGCAGACAGAATTTCACATGACAGTCCTTGTTTTCAACTTCTGAAAAGTCCACAAAACCAGTTACTACTATACCTGCTTTCCCTATGACTGCCCTTTGAGGTGGGACATGATCTCTACATTGTCACTTTCCACCCTGTTATTTAGGAATGGGCTATTGTCACTGTTTGGGATACTTCTCTGGTCCCTGTAAGCCTCTCGGTGAAATATTTTCTTGATATGTGTATCTACCCTCTCCTAGATCTCCCATGTACCTCAGGTACCCCCTAGACCTGATCACTGCACCCCTGGCCCCACTTGCATCTCTGGGTTACCACTGCCTAGGTATCCAAGTCAGAAACCTTCCTATTACCTCACTTCACTGTCTGAAATGCCCTTTATTCTTTCAACCACTTCATCTATTATGCTGGGAACTGAAGTGGCCGGGGATACAGAGGTAAACAAAACAAAATTTCAGCTTTCCTGGAACTTATACAAGCTACTATGAAGAGTAACAAACATACTGTGGGAAGAAAAAGGGAAAGGGGAAGAATCCCAAGGGCTGTCTTCTAAGGGCCTGTCCTCCTAGCCACTGTGCTCCATTGGTTCATCTCCACATGTTCAGATCCTAACACAGGCATGTTCTCAGGCAGAGTTCAAAGAGAAGTCTGGAAATGACTTAATGGGGAAAACTGCACCAAACCCAAATTATTTACCATCGAGAGGCTTCTAGTTGGGGATGCATTTCTTTGCTGTGAATGAGCTCAGCAGAGTAGCTATGTAATCTTAAGCACTGTGTTTATTTCTGTGCCATAGTTTATGTGTAAAATGTTTGTTTAAAAACGTTGAGATACAATTCATGCATATACTATGCAGTTCACCTAGTCTTTTCTAACTGGCTTCTTTCTCTTAGTTTCATGGTTTCAGGGTTCATCCATATTGTAGTTTGTATCAATACTTAATTTCTTTTTTTTTTTTTTTAAAGATTTTATTTATTATTTTTAGACAGAAGGGAAGGGAGAGAGGCAGAGAGGGAGAAAAACATCAACGTATGGTTGCCTTTCACCTGCCTTAACTATAGACCTGGCTGGAGACCTGGCTTGCAACCTGGTTATGTGCCCTGGCTGGGAATCGAACCAGCGACCTTAGTGTTCACAGACTGGCGCCTATCCACTGTGCCACCAGCCAGGGCCTTTTCATTTCTTTTTTTTTTTTTTTTTTTTTCTTTTAATTTTATTGTTGTTGTATTACATCCATCCCTTTTTTTCTCCCCTCTGTCCCCCCTTTTCATTTCTTTTAATTGCTAAGTAGTATCTCATTGTGTAGATAAACCATATCCATTGTTTATGTGAGCATGTGTTTATCCGTTCTTCAGCTGATGGACCCTTGGGTTGTTTTTTGACTGTTGCTGTGGATATCTGTGTACAAATTTTTGTATGAGTGCTGTTTTCAATTCTCTTAAGGCATATACCTTGGAATTACTGGGTCATATGCTTAACATTTTGGGGAACTGCAAAACTAGTTTCCAAAGTGGCTATATTCTCACAAGTTATGTATGAAGATGGAGCTTTTATGGTTTCACCTCGTACTTCTGTATGAATTCACTAAGTTAATAAGCATAAAGTTCTTAGAACAGTGCCTGACAAAGTAAGTACTCATAAGATGATTGCCATCATTATAGTGATGATTTTCTCTTCAGAAAGTCTAAAGAAGGGGATGGATGTAATACAACAACAATAAAATAAAATAAAAAAAAAGTCTAAAGACTAGATCAGGTGTGTTCAGGGTGGTATGGCCGTAGAGTTAAAAGAAGCAAATCTTTAGAGCTCGGTTAAGGAGAATGCTTACTTAAAAGAAGTTTGTTGGGGAGGCCCATTTTTCAAAACAGGTTTTGAGGAGGGCAACATCTGTCTATGATCATAGGAGGAGCCTGAGCCAGTGAAACACACAGCCTTGACATCAGACAGACCACGGATTGAGTTTGGCCTTTACTAACTACCTCTGTGACTTTGGTCTAGTTGCAGCCTGTTTCCATGGTGGACAAACAGGGAAAATGCCAATCCAAGCCCACAGGTTCATTGTGATGGTGGCATATAAAGGATGCTTAGCATAGGCCCTGGCTGGTAGCACAGTGGATAAGGTGCCGACCTGCGAACCCAAAGGTCGCAGGTTTGATTCCCCAGCCAGGGCACATTACCAGGTTGCAAACCAGGTCTCCAGTCAGGTCTGTGGCTGGAGGCAGGTGAAATGCAACCATACATTGATGTCTCTCTCCCTCACTGCCTCTCTCCCTTCCCCTCTTTCTAAAAACAATGAAATAAAATCTTTAAAAAAAAAAAAAAAGGATGCTTAGCATAGAATTTAGTATGCAGTAAATATTCACTAAATTAAAGTGCTGTTATTGATTGTAGTTGGAAAGGTTAAAAAGAATCCCCCTATTTCAAAATAGGCAAGTTGAAGTTAAAGTTAAGTGACTTGGGGAGTCAGAAGACAGGAGACATACTTATTTGGGGAGGAGGTTAAAAATAAACCTTATTATTTAGAACAGTTTTAGATTTTCAGAAAAATGGTAAGGATGCTAGAAAGTTCCTATATGCGCCCCACTCAGTTTCCTCTCAACATCTTGCATATGTTACAATTAGTCAGTATTGATATATTAGTATTGATGTAAGTCCATATTTTATTTCAGTTTCCTTAGTTTTTACCTAATGTCCTTTGCCTGGTCCAGGATTCTTCAAGGACACTACATTATATTTAGCCATCATGTCTCTTTAGGCTCCTCCTAGCTGAGTTTTCCAGATTTTACTTGTTTTTGATAATCCTGACAGTTTTGAGGAGTCCTGGTCAAATATTTTATAAAATGTCCCCTAATTGGGATTTTTTTTTTTTATTTTTAGGGAGAGGGTGAAGGAAATAGAGAATTTGTTATTCCACTTATCCCTTAATTGGTTAATTCTTGTATGTCCCCTGACCAGGGATCAAACCTGCAACCTTGGTGTATTGGGTCAATGCTCTAACCGACTGAACTACTTGGCCAGGGCCTTTGGGATTTGTAAATTGCTTTTCTTAGGATTAGATGAGTTGTGGGTTTGAGGAGGAAGAGAGGTAAAGTGCCATTTTCATTACATCATATCAAGGGTACATGCCTTCAAGAAGACTTATCACTGTTAACATTGACCTCAATCACCTGTCTGAGGTAGTGTTTGTCAGATTCTATTGCGAAATTACTCTTCCCCATTATTTCCATATTTTGTTCTTTAGGAGGCAGTCACTACACACAGCCCATACTGCAGGAGTTGGGAAATTATGTTCCACCTTCTTGAGAGCAAAGTATCTACAAAAATTTAGAATTCTTCTGCATAAGAAATCTATCTCTTCCCCCTTTATTTAGTCAATCACTTATTTCTGTTAAGACAAATTCATGGATATTTATTTTATACTTAGGTCATACTCCAGTACCACTTTCTTATTCGTCAGTTTTCAGTTAGCTCCTGTGCCCTTTTGCCATACCCCCAACCATTGTGGGTTGTTTTTCTTTTTCTTTCTTTCTTTCTTTTTTTTGTATTGTTTTGTTTTTCAGCAGAGACTTGACATTTTACTCTTTATCCTCTTGTATCTCTGGGGTTTTTTGTTTGTTTTTGTTTTTTGTTTTTTAAAGATTTTATTACTTTTACTTTTTACTTTTAAAATATATATATTTTATTATTTTCAGAGAGAAGGGCAGGGAGAGAGACAGAGAGGAAGAGAACCATCAATGTATGGTTGCCTTTCACCTGCCTCAAGCTACAAACCTGGCTAGAGACCTGGCTTGCAACCTGGTTATATGCCCTGACTGGGGAATCAAACCAGTGACCTTTGGGTTCACAGGCTGGTGCCTTATCCACTGTGCTACCAGCCAGGGCCTATCCATTATTTTTAGATAGAAGGGCAGGGAGGGAGGTAGGAAGGGAGAGAAGTATCCATGTATGGTTGCCTTTCACCTGCCTCCAGCCACTGACCTGGCTGGAAACCTGGCTTGCAACCTGGTTATGTTGCCCTGGCTGGAAATTGAACCCTCGACCTTTAGGTTCGCAGGCTGGCACCTTATCCACTGTGCCATCAGCCAGGACCTACCCTCTGGGTTTTTCTTTCATGTGTATGTATTATCTGTTTTTAAAAGTTAAAAACAGCCCTGGCTGTTGGCACAGTGAATAAGGCACCTGCCTCAAACCCAAAGGTCGCTGGTTTAGTTCCCAGCCAGGGCACATGTCCAGGTTGTGGGCTGGGTCTCCAGCCAGCTCCGTAGCTGGAGGCGGGTGAAAGGCAGCCATACACTGATGTCTCTCTCCATCTCTGCCTCTCTTCCTTCCCCTCTCTCTAAAAAAATTAAATCTTTGGGGGAAAAAAAGTTAAAAACAGCTAATGTAATTAACCTTAAAAGTTTCTAACTTGTTTTAAAGAAAGGTAAAAATTCTCCTCCTTGCCCATGATCACTCCTCCCCTGTTATATTCCTGGGGACACCATATTTATTTCTTGTTTATTTCTCCAGAATAATTATTTTTTCTTTTACTTTTTAAAAGATTTTATTTATTTTTAAAGAGAGAGAAAAGGAGAAAGGCAGAGAGGAAGAGAGACATCAATGTATGGTTGTCTTTCACCTGCCTCCAGCTACAGACCTGGCTGGAGATCTGGTTTGCAGCCTGGTTATGTGTCCTGGCTGGGAATCGAACCAGTGACCTTTGGGTTAGCAGGCCTGGCCTTATCCACTGTGCCATCAGCCAGGGCTGCTGCTGCTTTTTTAAAGCAAATGTTTACATGTAGTACACACTGTTTTGTATACTGTACTGCTTTTTCACGTAACTATCTCTTGTGGGTCATAACCATTTTAGTAATAGAGATATGCTTCCTTCTTAGCCTCTGCATAATATTCCATTGCAAAGCTATACCATAATATCTTTGCAATCTCTATCAGTGGATATTTATATCCTTTCCAGTCTTACTAACAATGAGTGCTGCGGTGAATACCCACATCTTTGTATATTGAGCAAATAAATCTGCAGGATAAATTCATACACATGGAATTGCTGAGCCGAAGGGTATACTTTTAAATTTTAGATGCTGCTAAATTGTCCTGCACAAACCTTACACCATTTTCACTCTCACCAACAATGTATGAGAGAACCTGTTTCTCCATACCGTTGCTAACAGGGAGAAGTGACAAGTTTTTGATCTGTGCCAATCCAGTGGATGAAGGATGGTTACTCATAGAAGTTTTAACTTGTACTTCTTTTATTATTATGAGTGAAGCTGAACATCTTGCTTGACAATCACTTGTGTTTTTGTTTTCTGCTCAGGTTTTTTTGTCCATTCCCTCTTCCCTCAACCTTTGGATTTTTTATAACCTTTGTTTTGTGCCTTAGTGAAAGCTATTTATTCATTTATTCCATCAACAAATATTATTGATCACCCACAGTGTACCAGACTCTGTTTTAACAACATGGCAGTGAACAGAAAGGACTGGTATTTTTCTTTATGAGATTAAAATTCTAGAGAGTTTCTTCTCTAGGAATTAAAATTCAGACAGAAAGTGAATGAATAAATATTATACATTGATTGGAGAAAAAGAAGGGTATGAGCTAGACAGTTCCCGGATGCTATTTTATATAGGGGTATTAAAGGCTTCTCTGAGGGTTGCCAAGGGAGCAGAGATGATTGTGAACTAAGTAAAGGAACCATGCAGTTATCTGGAAGAGGAATGCCTTAGGCAGAGGGAGCAGCATTAGGAAGCCGCTGAGGTGGGAATGTGCTGAGTGAGCTGGAGAACCGGGCAAGAGGGTCACTGTGGCTGGAGCAGAGAGAGGGAGAAAGGTGGGAAATGAGATTGGAGAAGTGAGCAGGAACCAGACCAGGTAGGGCCTTGCAGGCCTTTGTAAGTAGGGACTTTGGCTTCTACTATGAGTGAGGTGCTGGCCATTGCAGAGTTTATTTATTTTGGCTGTACTTTTTAAATTTTTTTTTGAGAGTTTTGAAGAAGAATGACACTATTTTTTAAAGGACCATACAACAGCACAACCTGTGAACTGAGACATTACAGTACACATGTTGTTGGGGAATGTTCTAACTGGAACATTTAGGGGTCTGGCCTGCTTAAGGAAATCTAATGTGTGAAAATACAGATGGGCCTACTTTTCTCTAAGGGACTGGACAATCTTTGCTATGGACACATGCGCAATGTGGCATGAGTAGTGTGGTGACACCAAAACCTCTAGGCCCAGGGCTTTTGCTTGTGGGTGATGAACAAGTACCAACTGTTTTTTCCCACTGAAAAGAATCACCTCCCCAAAGCTCATCAACCACACCCACCAGAAGTGCCTCCTGTTGACATTGTCATACAAGGCCATAGAATGTGTGTTCAAGACTGTTCCCAGAATTAGATAGTGGTAATAGTTTTGTGAATACACTTAAAAAACAACAACAACCCTGAATTATAGTCTTAAAAAGGGGGAATTTATGGTATATGAATCATAAATAAATAATGATGATGAATGTTTTCAGAAACCCTGTTTGTCATTGCACAAAAACTGGAAAAAACCCAAATGTCTATTCACAGGGATTCATTAAATAAACTTGTACAATCATCTGTACATAAACATCATAGAATAGTTAAAAAGAATGAGATGTGCTACATTTGCAGATGTGAAAAAAAAAACAACCTGTCTGTGATGTAGTGTTAAGTCAAAAAAAAATTAAGGTGAAGAACTGTGTGCTACCATTTGTATTGGAAGAGCATATATACATGCACATGGAGTATTTCTAGAAAGATATCTGAGAATTTCATAATAGGAACTTTTACCCTCTCTACTTTTTTTTTTTTCTTACTTTTTATCTTCACCCAAGGACATTTTTTTCATTTTAATGCAAGAGAGAAGCATCAGTTGGTTGTCTCCTATATGTGCTAGACCAAGGACCAAACCTGCAACCTTGATATGTGCCCTGACTAGGGACTGAGCCCACAACCTTTCAGTTATGGGAGGACAATCCAACCATCTGAGCCATACCAGCCAGGGTACAGCAGGTAAAACTGCTGTAAAAGCCCTCTTTACTTTTAAAAAACAAATATGTAAATGTATAATTTTTATTAAAACATAAGTTTAAATTATTACAACAAAATAAAAATTGGGGAGAGGAATGCTTTAGGCAGAGGGAGCAGCAGTACAGTCCTTGAGCAGTGCTAGGTGAGCCAAAGGACCAACCAGAAGGTCAGTGTGGCTGTTGCTGGCTCCTGAGTGGGGAATAGACTAGGAAGCGAGTAGAGCCCTTGCCAGGTGGCTCAGTTGGTTGGAACATTGTCCTGTGCACCAAAATGTTTTAGTTTCTCTTCCCTGTCAGGGCACATAGCTAGGTTGTGGGTTTGATTCCTCGTCAGGAGGCATATAGTTGGCAACTGATCAATGTTTTTCTCCTTCCCCCTTCCTCTCTTTCTAAAAATCAATAATTTTTTAAAACTGTTTTTGGAGCACTTTCTACATTCCAGCATTTTGTGAGGCTCTGGGTGGTGTTGAGCAGTGGTGGCTAAGGCTGACAAATGCCCAAACCAGCTTCCAGTTCCTCCCAACTACTGCCAGAGTTGGTGAGAGGTCCTGCTCTGGGTCTTAGAAGGAGTCCTCTCATGCCCTCCTTCACCCACTCCCAGCTTATCTCTAGGACCCATCAAATCCAGAGTAAGCAATGAACCTTGAGCAAATGACTTCACCTTTCTGAACCTCAACTTCCCCCATCTTCAAAATGGGCATAATAACAACACCTATCTCAATGGAGTTTTTATGAGTGTTATTGGTGTTCCAAAAATGATTAGAATGATTACTAATATTAGTCTACAGTACTACTAATAGGAATATAATACTCATAGTTATACATCAAGGCAGGCAAAACTGGTAGGACTATCCCTATTTTATACATAAGTATACCAAGCCACAAAGATGGAAGGGGCTGAGTCCAAAGTTAGTGAAACCTTCAAGATAGGCTAATTTTTAGGGTCAGATAAATATGAACTTGAATTCCTGCTTTACCAGCTAACTGCTTTTGTGCTTTAGTCTAGTTACCTATGTGAGCCTGAGAGTTAATCACCCCCATTGAAAGGGACAAAGCATTGGATTTCACAGGATTTTTGAGGATTAAAAACTGCTGTAAAGGCCCTGGCTGGTAGCACAGTGGGTAAGGTGCGGGCCTGCGAACCCAAAGGTCGCAGGTTCGATTCCCCAGCCAGGGCACATAATGAGGTTGCAAACCAGGTCTCCAGTCAGGTCTGTGGCTGGAGGCAGGTGAAAAGCAACCATACGTTGATGTATCTCTCCCTCTCTGCCTCTCTCCCTTCCCCCTCATTCTAAAAATAATGAAATAAAATCTTAAAAAAAAAAAAAAAAAAAAAAAAAACTGCTGTAAAAGCAAAACTGTTTCCACCGTGCTTGGAGCATAGTAGATGCCCAGGAAACACCTATTAGGGTAATTGTACTGAAGATAATAACATTTATGGGACTAGATGTAAACCCTGCGTTAGGTGCAGAGATCAGTGAAACAAGAATCAGGCCTTGTGGTTGCTTCACTCTTGCCCTAATCCCAGTTTCTGCTTTCCCTAGCCCCACTGTGAAAGAGGAGGGGAGGCCTTCAGCGATGCAAATAGTGTTGATTTTTCATTAACAAAACAATGGGTCCATTTAGAATTTCGAAAGAAGGATAGATTAACAAGTGTTTGTTGATATACTCACACCCTGCTCTACTTGCATTGAACATTTCTTAAAGCCTGCTGGAACAACCTAAGGTTGAAATCTATTTGAGGTCTCTAAAATGCTGAGTGAATTAGGATCTCACAGTGTAAAGTAGGAATAACAACAGGAAGGTAAAGATGTTAATTTACCTCTCAGGGTTGATGGATGGCTTTGATGAAATGAGTATAAAGAGCTTGGTACCTCTTAAAAACAAAGCCATTTTTCTTATCTAAGGAAATCAGTTTATTTTATCCTGAACCTCCCCACCTCACCCCACCCCTACCTTCGTGAGAAGCGATTCTATACTCCCCTGGGGACCCTATCCTAACACTGGGTGGTATCACAGATCTACTGCCAGATACCTAGGGCCATTGTGCTGGGTACAGAACAGGCTAGTTAAGTAAGCAGTAGAGAAATACTTAAAGAGAAAAAAAAATACACAACACTTTTTCACATACACTGCTTGTTTAGCCACTCAAAAATTGGTTGTAGCCCCAGCTAGTGTGGCTCAGTGGATTAAGTGCCAGCCTGCAGACCAAAAGGTCTCAAGTTTGATTTCCCCTTAGGGCACATGCCTAGGTTAAGGCCCAGGTCCCCAGTTGGGGCCATGCAAGAGGCAACCAATTGTATTTCTTTCGCACACTGATGTTTCTCTCCCTCTCTTCTCCCTTTCCCCATTCTCTGAAAATAAATAAATACTTTTTTTAAATAAATAAAATATTGTTTCTAGAGCTAAGAATGGAAATAATTCCAGTGCCCAAAACAGAGGTTTTGACATTCATACAATGGAACACTGGCCTTTAAAAATATTAGGTAGATCCCAGTGTGCAGATCTCCAAGGTTTATTATTGACAAGTAAGTGGAGATAGATATCTTGTGTTCATGGATACAAGATAATAATTCTCCCCATATTGATCTTTCAGAGTCAATGCAATGCTAATAAAACTTACCAACGGATTCTTACAGAAAACTCAATAAAAAATAAATAGAAAGAGCCCTGGCTGGTGGGGCTCAGTGGTTTGAGCCTACGAGATGAAAGGTTGCCAGTTTGATCCCTAGTCAGGGCTCATGCCTGAGTTGTGGGCCAGTTCCCAAGCTGGGAACATGCGAGAGGCAACCAATCCATGTATCTCACACATGTTGATATTTCTCTTCCTCTCTTTCTCCCTCCCTTTCCCTCTCTCTAAAAGTAAATAAAATATTTTAAATTAAATAAATAAATAGAAATAAAGGGCTAAGAACAGGAAGAGAGGAGACTTGCTCTACCAGAATTGTTAACAAGCTAGAGTAACAAAGACAAGGTGGTGTTGGTAGCAATAAAAATGTACTGAGATCAACTTATGAATATATGAAACTTTGATAAATGACAATTGGCGTGGCAGATCAAATTTGGTACTATTCAATAGATGGAGCTAGGGAGAAAAGGATCATCCATATGGGGAAAATGAAATTAGATCACTGCTTCACATTATACACACAAATCAACTCCAGATATACAAGGACTTAATTATCAAAAGCAAAACTTTCCCAGCCAGGGCACATGACCAGGTTGCAGGCCAGGTCTCCAGCCAGATCCATAGCTGGAGGCAGGTGAAAGGCAACCGTACATTGAAAAAAAAAAAAAGCAAACCTTTAAAACAGGTAAGAAAAAATGTAAGGGAATTTCTTTCTGAACTTTGGGTAATGAAGAATCTCTTATCTGGCTCTGGCTGGTATGGCTCAGTGGATTGAGTGCCAACCCATAGACCAAAGGGTCACCCATTGGATTCCCAATCCCAGGTTGGGGCACACACAGAAGGCAACCGATCAGTGTTTCTCTCTCTTGCTCTCTCCCTTCCTTTCTCGCTAAAGTCAATTGAAAAAAGATTCTCTAAAGGTTTGGACATTTTAAAATATTTATTTATTTATAGAGAGAGGGGAAGGGAAAAAGAGAGAGGGAAAGAAACTTTTATGTGCGAGAGAAACATCCATTGGTTTCCTCTTACACACCCACAACAGGGGACCTGTCCTGAAACCCAGGCATGTTCCCTGACTGGACGTTGAAACAGCAACCTTTCTGTTCTCAGGCTGGTGCTCAATCCACTGAGCCACAACATCCAGGATGGTTTGAACATTTATGTTGACAGGATGCACAATGAAATCATGGCAAATTGCTGGGATTAATGCCTTTTCCTTCTGAGATCTCTTTAGGCAAATTACCAAAAATGCTTACATGCAAATGCTCTCTGGTTGCAACCTGGCTTCCCTGCGTCATCTAGACTGTTCTATAACCCCAGATACTTCTAGTAACAAGGGGTCCTTATAAGGGAGGGGCCCTGAAAGTTAAGCTTCATTACCTCAGGGTATCCACCTCTGCCCTTAAGAACGTGTTGGATGAGAAGGCAATTCAGGAAAGAATCCTGAGGAGCCCCTACAGCAGATGGAGGTGCCTAGGAGAAGAGGCCTGTAAGGGAGACCGAGAAGAAGCGGCCAGGTGGTAGGAGAAGACGGGGAAAGACTGGTTTCACAGAAAGCAAGAAGTAGGCTTGTTAATCGCTAGCAATCAACTGTCAGCCAAGTTCTGCTCATTTTTCATCAGCAGTCTCTTCCTCGACCTCCACTGCCACCTTCTGCTCTATCGCCCGCATTACAACGAGGTAATTGCTCTGGCCTATCTTCGCTTTCCTGCTGACCTTGCCCCCATCCCTTGCATCTTGTTAGATCATTCCTGGCAAATGGAATCTGGACCGTGTCAATCCTTGTTCAGAAACTTTCAACAGCTCCACATCATTTCCAAACTAATGCTCTGCTACCTAGCCTGGCATGCTGTGCCTTTGGCAACTTGTCTCCAAGTGATCTGCTCCCTCACTAAAAAACAAAAACAAAAAACAAACAAACAAAAAACCAACTAAGCTGATCTATTTACTGTCCTCCCACCCCTCAACCTTACTGAGACTGTGTCATCTTTCTCAAGAGTCTGCCCTCATGTCTAAATTTTTCAAGACCAGGCTTAAATGACACCTACTCTAGAAAGCTCTCTCTGATCTCACCTTACCTTTGACCACCTTCTCCCAAAACGTTAAAACACTCTACCCTGATATTTACCAAGCTCACAGATAATCCCCCAATGAGACTAAATTCTTGAGAACAGAGGCTATAACATCCATTCCCCCCACCCCCATCTCGGCCACTTCACCCAGCACAGGGCCTGACACTCAGTGGCAGACACAGTGCTGGTCAGGAGAATGCACCCATTACCACTGTAGGAATGAGACGTGGCAAATTCATCTGGCTTCGGGAACCACACATATATGGCAAATGTGACAAATGTGTGAAATTGCCAAGTGCAATATACCTTTGCATTTAGGTAGTTCTTTAGAACTTCCAAAGCAATTTTACATCAGTAACTCCATGTCCAATTTCCAGATGAAGAAATTGATGCTCAGAAAATTGAAGTGAATTGCTAAAGGTTACAGCAAGGAGATTAGTATCACAAGACTAGGTCCAACTCATTCGGATTCTGGTCTGGCATCGTGTCTTCTGAGGGTGATGGGAGGAAGGTCTATCAAGTTGGGCATCACCCTGACTAGTGTTGCTCAGTTGGTTAGGTGTCATCCTGCAAAGCAAACGGTGGTCAGGGTATATGCCTGAATTGTAGGTTTGGTCCTTGGTTGGGGTATGTGCAAGAAGAGGCAACCGATTGATGTTTCTCTCTCACCTCCATGTTTCTCTCCCTCTCTCTCTCCTTACATTTCCCTAGAAAAATTAAGATTTTATTTTTCAGAGAAGTTCTAGGTTCCCAGCATTTAGGGAAAGGTACAGAGATTTCCTGTACCCTTGCCTCCACACATCCAACCGTCTCCCTCATTATCAACATCCGTGAGAGCGGTATATTTGTTACAATTGATGAACTTATATTGACACATTATAACTCACCCAGAATCCACAGTTACAGTCCACTCCTAGTGTTGTACCTTTCATGGGTTACATATAATGACAAATAACAAATCTATAATGACATGTATCCACCATTATAGTATAATACAGAGTGTTTTCTGCCCTAAAATCCCCTGTGCTTTATTTACCTCCACTACCTCCCTGGCAACCACTGATCTTCCATTTTCTCCATACTATTGTCTCTTTCAGAACATCACAGAGTTGGAATCATATTTACATAGCCTTTTCAGACGGACTACCTTCACTTAGAATATGCATTTAGAGTTCCTCCATGTCTTTTCATGGCTTTATAGCTCTCATTTCTCTTTAGCACTGAATAATATTTTATTGTCTGGATGTACCACAGCTTATTTTTCCCAGTTTTATTGAGAAATTGACATACATCACTTATACATTTAAGGCATACAGCACAATAGTTTGACTTACATATATTGTGAAATAATTACCACAATAGGTTCAGCTAACATCCACCATCTCATATAACTAAAGGGAAAAGAAAGGAATTTTTTCCCCTTTCTGAAGATATCTCATAGGACTTATTCACCTAACAACTTTCCCATATATCATACAACAGTGTTAAGTATAGTCATCATATTGTACATTACACCCCTAGTACTTATTTATCTTATAGCTGGGGAGTTTGTGTCTTCTGACCACCTTCTTCCAACCCCTCTCCCCAAAAACCTTTTGCTCTGGTAACCACTAGTCCCATCTCTATTTATTTTTCTTAATAAAAAATTTTAAATCGATCTGGTTTTAGAGAGATAGGGAGGAGAGAGAAGGTAGAGCGAAAGAGAGATAAATTTGTTCCACAAATTTATGCATTCTTTTTTTGTGTATTTTATTTACAAAATACACAATGAGATATTACCTTACACCTGTCAGAATGTCTATCATCAATGAATAAAAAAAAACACTAGCATCGGTGAAGATGTGGAGAAAATGAAGCCATCTTGCACTATTCATGGGATTGTAAATTTCCCTCTTAAGAGGGAGACAGACAGAGGTGAGGGGGGAGAAAGATACAAAAAAAAAACATTGATCTGATATCCCACTTATCTATGTGTTCACTGACTGCTTCTTGTATGTACCCTGACTAGATATCAAACCCACAACCTTGGCATATCAAGACGACACTCTAGCCCTGGCTGGTGGCTGAGGGGATAGGTGCCAGCCTGTGAACCCAAGGGTCGTTGGTTTCATTCCCAGCCAGGGCACATAACCAGGTTGCAAGCCAGGCCTCCAGCCAGGTCTGTAGCTGGAGACAGGTGACTTTCTTATATATTTTGGATATTGACCCCTTATCCAATGTATCACTGGTGAATATGTTTCCCCCTTCAGTGAGCTGACCTATCATTTTGTTGATGGTTTCCTTTGCAGTGCAAAACCCTATAAGTTTAATATATTATTGTTTATTTTTTCATTTGTTACCTTTGCCAAAGAAGACATATCCAAAAATACATATCGTTAAGAGTGATTTCACAGTGCTTACTGCCTATTTTTTCTTCTAGGAGTTCTATGATTTCAGGACTTTAAGTCTTTATATCTTTAATATATTTTGAGTTTATTTTTGTATATGGTGTAAGAAAGTGGCCTAGTCTCTTTCTTTCTTTCTTTTTCTTTTTCTTTTTGCATGTATCTGTCCAGTATTCCCAACACCATTTATCGAAGAGACTGTCTTTGCCCTATTGTATATTTTGCCTCTTTTATCTATAGACTAATTGATCAAACAGATGCGGGTTTATTTCTTGGCTATTTTATTCAATTAAACTATGTATGTTTTCATGCCAGTACCATGCTATTTTGATTACTATAGCCTTGTAGTATAACTTGATATCAAGTAGAGTGAAAGCTTCAACTTTGTTGTTTTTTCTCAAGACTGCTGTGGCTATATGGGGGTCTATTGTGATTCCATATACATTTTAGGATTATTTGTTCTATTTCTGTGAAAAATGCCATTGGTATTTTGTTAGGAATTGCAGTGAATTTGTAGATTGCTTTGGGTAGTATGGACATTTTAATGATGTTAATTCTTCCTATCCATGAGCATGTATAGCTTTCTATTTATTGTATCTTCTTCAGTTTTTTCTTTAACATCTTACAGTTTTCTGACCTCATCTTTACTTCCTCAGTTAAATTTCTAAGTATTTTATTCTTTTACTTATTAAAAAAAATTATTTATTATTTTCAGAGAGAGGGGAAGGGAGAGAGGCAGAGAAGGAGAGAGACATCAATATATGGCTGCCTTTCACCTGCCTCCAGCTACAGATCTGGCTGGAGACCTGGCTTGCAATCTGGTTACAGGCCCTGGCTGAGGAATTGAACCGGTGACCTTTGGGTTCATAGGCTGGTGTCTTATCCACTGTGCCATCAGCCAGGGCTAAGTATTTTATTCTTTTTAAATGCAATTGTAAATGATATCTTCTTAATTTTTCTAATAGTTTATTATTGGTATATAAATATGCAACAAATTTCTGAATATTAATTTTGTATTTTGCTATTATACTGAATTCATTTATTGCAATAGTTTTTGGTGGGATCTTTAGGATTCTCTGTATATACAAGGTGTGCGTGATAAAGTGGCAAAATTTTAGTAAAATAAATAACATACTACAAGTGTTATATTTTGAAATAAATTTATTCTTATATATAAATACATAAACATAGTTATTTTTTTAAATTGTTTTAAAAGTCTCCATTTGCTGCAATAATAGACTTGATTAGACTTGGGAATCATGAGTATGCTTTAATGAACTTTTCTTTATCCATGGATATCAAAATGTTTTTGGCTTAAAAACATTTTTTTTAAAGATTTTATTATTTTCAGGGAGAGGGTAAGGGAGAGAGGCAGAGAGGGAGAGAAGCATCACTGTATGGTTGCCTTTCACCTGTCTCCAGCTATGGACCTGGCTGGAGACCTGGCTTGTAACCTGGTTATGTGCCCTGGCTGGGAATCGGTTCACAGGCCAGCACCTTATCCACTGTGCCACTAGCCAGGGCAAAATGTTTTTAATCTTAGCTTTAACAACCTCTTCATTGGAATGAGGTTATTAACTTCTCTCTCACAAATGATCCATACATAATAATAATAGTCTAAAAGATTTGCATGTGGTGAATTAGATGGCCAGATTTCCTTTGACCAGAATTCAGGAACATTGACAATGTAAAATTCTTGGACCTTTTTGGCATTATTTGCTGGTGCACCATCTTGTTGGAAGATAAAAATGACACCCGTCTGCAACTTGCTTCATCCACAGTACAACTACTTCTCTCAAAATGTCAAGGAAAACATCAGCAGTCACCTTCAAGCTTTGTGGGGGGGAAATGCAGGATCACGATATCTCCTTCATTGCTGACAACACCTAACACCATCACTGTAGCAGGAAATTTCATTTTCATGACAACTGGGACTTCATTAAGAGTTTCAGAGAGCCACCTGTTCGTTTCTTCTGTTGACTATTTGGTCCTGCTGAAAATTCTTTGCATCAGAGAAGAAAATCAGAGAGTTTTTTACTTTGGGACTTTTCAATGTTGTTAGCAGTTTCCTTGCTTTTTCAAAGTGCCTTTCCTTTGTCTTCTGTGTCATAAACTGGCCTCTTCTAAAAACATACGATCTGTATCTGATATCCTCAGCAGTAATCTTGGGAACCATCACATCTGCTTTTTGCAGTTCTCTTGCTATGGAGAGCATTGACTTTCCTGGATCTTCGTTGATGATCTCCTGGATTCTGTGTACAATATCTGGACCTTTGTGATCCTTGCACAACTTATGCGCTTTTCTTGTTGGTGTGGTGACATCAGGCCCAGAATCATATACCTTCTTCACGTTATCAACTGTACTAAAGGGATGTTATTGAAGTCCGCAATTTCCTTAGCAGTTTGCCCTGCATGCAGTCCAGAAATTATGGTTGCTCTAACCATAATTTAATATGAAGTGTATTCCTTCAACATGACTGTTGCTCTCAGAATTTAATGCTTTATATCTGAAACCTTAGAAACATAGTTTTTCAAAATTAATAAGAAGTATGTGAGCTTCCTCTCACCAGGCGCCCTTGTGAGAGTGGCATCATCTTAAACCCTGCGTGGCAATCCCTGATGCAACGCCGTGATGCCCAGGGAAGATACAGCGCCCTGGAAGTCCAACTACTTCCTTAAGATCATCCAGCTTCTGAATGATTATCCAAAATGCTTCATTGGGGGAGCAGACAATGTGGGCTCCAAGCAGATGCAGCAGATCCACATATCCCTCTGCGGGAAGGCTGTGGTGCTGATGGGCAAGAACACCATGATGCAGAAGGCCATCCGAGGGCATCTGGAAAACAACCCCGCTCTGGAGAAACTGTTGCCTCATATCCAGGGGTATGTGGGCTTTGTGCTCACCAAGGAGGACCTCACTTAGATCAGGGACATGCTGTTTGGCCAATAAGGTGCCAGCTGCTTCGCTTGCTGATGCCATTGCCCCATGTGAAGTCATCGTGCCAGCTCAGAACACTAGTCTGGGACTGGAGAAGCCCTCCTTCTTCCAGGCTTTAGGCATCATCACTAAAATCTTCAGGAGCACCATTGAAATCCTGAGTGATGTGCAGCTGATGAAGACTGAAGACAAAGTGGGAGCCAGTGAAGCCACACTGCTGATCATGCTGAACATCTCCCCCTTCTCCTTTGGGCTGATCATCCAGCAGGTGTTTGACAATGGCAGTATCTACAACCCGGAAGTGTTTGACATCACAGAGGAAACTCTGCATTCCCGCTTCCTGGAGGGTGTCCGCAATGCTGCCAGAGTATGTGTGCAGATTGGCTACCCAACTGTTGCATCAGTACCCCATTCTATCATCAATGGGTACAAGAGGGTTCTGGCTTTGTCTGTGGAGACTGATTACACCTTCCCACTTGCTGAAAAGGTCAAGCCTTCTTGGCTGATCCATCTGCTTTTGTGGCCACTGCTCCTGCTGCTGCTGCAGCCCCAGCCAAGGTTGAAGCAAAGGAAGGGTCGGAGGAGTTGAACAAGGGTATGGGATTTGATCTCTTTGACGAACCACTAAAAAGCAACCAGCTCAGCCAACTTTATTTGTGAAGCAAGGAAATAAAGGCTTTCTTCTCTTAAAAAAAAAAAAAAAAAAGGCACGTGAAGTGAGAGGCAACCTCATTGCCATTTTATCACGCGTACCTTGTAGTAGCTTATCTTTTTGATAATGGCCATTTTAACAGATGTGAGGCGATACCTCACTCTGAATTTTTTTTTTTAAGTAAAAATATACTGTTTTTAATTACTGGTTTTAGAAAGAGGAAGGTTGATTCTTGTATGTGCCCTGACTTAGCATAGAACCTGCAACCCTGATATACCATGATGACGCTCTAACCAACTCAGCTACCCAGCAAGGGCATCATTCTTAACTTAATTTGCAATTCCCTAACCACTATTGATGTTGAACGTTTTTTCATGTTAGCCTTTCATGACTTCTTTGAAAAAAAATGTCTACTCAGGTCCTTTGCCCATTTTATAATTTTGAGTTATTTGGGTTTTTATATTTTTTCTTTTGCTATTGAGTTGTATGTGTCTTTTATGTATTTTGGATATTTACCCCTTACCAGATATATGCCACAAGCTTATTTATCTATTCATATAATGAAGAGCATCTTGGTTGCTTCCAAGTTTTGTTAATCATGAATAAAACTTCTATAAACACCTGTGTGTAGTTTTTGGGTGGGCATAAGTTTCCAACTCTGTTGGGAGTTGGAGTGTATTTGTTGCTCCCTATAGTAAGAGTGTGTTTGATCTTGTAAGAAACCACCAAAGTGTCTTCAAAGTGACTGCACTATTTTGCATTCCCACCAGCTATGATTTAAGAGTTCTTATTGCTCCACACCTTCATTAGTATTTGGCACTTTCAGTATATATATATAATATATATATTATATATATATATTCAAATAGGTATGTATTATTTTTATTTGCATTTCCCTGATATGCAAATATCAGTATGATGTGGAGCATCTTTTTATATGCGTACTTGCTGTCTGTATGTCTCTTTTGTTTATAAAGGTCTTGGGCCCAGTCTTTTTTTTTTTTTAAAGATTTTATTTATTATTTCCAGAGAGAGAGGAAGGGAGAGAGGCAGAGAGGGAGAGAATCAATGTATGGTTGCGTTTCACCTGCCTCCAGCCACAGACCTGACTGGAGACCTGGTTTGCAACCTGGTTATGTGCCCTGGCTGGGGAATCGAACCTGTGACCTTTGGGTTCGCAGGCCGGCGCCTTAACCACTCTGCTACCAGCCAGGGCTCCAGTCTTGTCTTGTTTTCTTACTGTTGAGGTTTTCTTTATTTTTCTCATTGCTTTTAGAGAGAGGGAGAGAGAGAAATATTGATGTGTGGGAGAATCATCGACTGATTGCCTCCCACACTCACCCAGACTGGGGATCCCATGAACCAGGATCAGGAATCTGATCTGCAAGCTAGGTATGTGCCCTGACAAGGAATCAAATTGGCAACCCTTTAGTTACAGGAAAATGATCCAACCAACTGAGCCATACCAGTCAGGGCATTATTGTTGAGTTTTTGTTTTTAGATTTTATTCATTATTTTTAGAGAGAAGGGCAGGGAGGGAGGAAGAAAGGGAGGGAAACATCAAGTATGGTTGGCTTTCACCTGCCTCCAGCTACAGACCTGGGTGGAGACCTGGCTTGCAACCTGGTTATGTGTCCTGATTGGGGAATTGAACCAGCGACCTTTGGGTTTGTAGGCTAGCACCTTATCCACTGTGCCACCAGCCAGGGCCTATTGTCATTTTAATGTTCATAGTTTTGATCCTCTTTTTCTTCTGGTGATGGATCTTGGCCTCCTTCCTCTTTCTCCTCCAGAGTGGCTGTGACTGCCTAGTACTTCCAACCAACCTCATGGGCCAGGTGCCCTAGGTAGGGAAACTTCCATGTAGACTTCAGATACATAGCCTTGAAGGCCACAGTAACCACCATTTGCTTTCTCTTGACATAGGGCCGAAGCATCCCGTCAAACACCTTGAGGTGGTGGGAGGCAGCCAGGCCTTGGTTGGGCTTGTTGGGCAGCTTGCCTCCTCACAGAAAGATGCATCTGGAGGTTGGGTTGGTGTTCATCCATTTGCAGAGGCCAGGTACTTCAGACTGTTTCTGTGGAAATTGCCAGAAATGTTGATGCTCTCAGAGAACACAACCACTACCTTGCAACCAAAGCAGTACTGCTAGGCCATAGTGGCTGCCAGGTGGCCCAGGAGATGGCCTCAGCCAACAAGCACCAGGACCTGCCCCTCCACCATTCTCAGCAGCTGTGTAAGAAAGTCTTACACTGTGTAATAAGTCTTGATGTTAGATTGTGTCAGTCTTCCAATTTTGTTCTCCTTAAATACTGTGTAGACTATTGTGGGTCTTTTACCTTCTCCACATCAACTTTAGAGTCAGTTTATTGATATCCACAAAACAACTTGCTGAGATTTTGATTGGGATTGCACTGAATTTATAGATCAAGTGGGGAAGAACTGATATCTTTTTTTTTTTTAGAACTGATATCTTGATGATACGGATTCTTCATCATTTTTCATTCAACCAAAATTTTATTTGTATAATTGAACAAACAATCTCTTCTTCACAAGGTTGTTTGGGAAGATTTTCATTAATTCAAAGCATTGCGATTTTTTGTGATATAATGCCCTTATTCTCAGGGTGGTTATCTTGTTTCTTGTGGTGGGAGGTGAATAGACAATAAACAAGTATATAAAGAAGTTATCAAGTTCAGGTAAGTGAAGAAAGCATGTGGTAGAGTGGCAGTGAAAGGGCTACTAAATGTCAGGAAACTTCTCTGAGTAGGCAATGTTTGAACTATGACTTTCATGAAAAGGGAGAGCTAGCCATAGAAAAACATTCAGACAACAAAGATGAGAGCTCTGGAAGCAGCAGAAATGAACTCAATGAATGGTTAGTAGAAGGGCATGGTGGCTATAGTATAGTGAGCAAGAGTTAAATGAAGTAAAAAAAAGAAAAGTAGATGGGGCTATAGCCTGTAGAGTTATTTTATTTTTAAAATTTAAGTATAAAATATATGCTGCAAGGTACATAAAGGGTATATATATTTTAAGTGCACAGCTCAGTGACTGTTTACATCTGTGCATACACATGGATGGAACCTCATGCATGACACAGAACTGAGGCCAGGACACTTTTTTGGTATAGGATCAGATAGAAGATAGTTTAGACTTTGTGGGCCTCTGGTTTCAGTTGCAACTACTTAGCTCTGCCATTGCAGCAGGAAAGAAGCCATGATGGACACAGTTGGGTTTCAATAAACTTTTAGGTATGAACACTGAAATTGGAATTACATATAATTTTCATGTATCACAAAATATTAGTCTTATTTTGATTTTTCCTTAATCATTTGAAAATGTAAAAGCCATTTTTAGCCTGTGGGCTGTACAAAAACAGGTACTGGGCCCAACTTGCCCTATGGGCCACAGTTTACCAACTTTTGATATAATTCAATTTTTGTATTCCCCTTGTACCTCTTCCCAGTAAAATTCCTCTCCCTTATAGTTATTGCTATTATTTTTATCACCATCAACTAATGTTATATTCTTTTTTTAAAGATTTTATTTTATTATTTTTTAGAAAGAAGGGAAGGGAGAGAGGCAGAGAGGGAGAGAGACATCAGCGTATGGTTGCGTTTCACCTGCCTCCAGCCACAGACCTGACTGTGAGACTTGGTTTGCAACCTTGTTATGTGCCCTGGCTGGGGAATCGAACCTGCGACCTTTGGGTTCGCAGGCCGGCACCTTAACCACTGTGCTACCAGCCAGGGCTAATGTTATATTCTTATGTTTGGCTTCTTCAGCTCATCGTGTCTGTCCTGTGATGATTTAAGTGGACTAAGATACCATTTGGCAGTTCTAAGTTTGAGAGAAACATGATTTAACTTACAGGAAAAAGACACTGGTTGCTATATGAATAATGAAATAAAGGGAAACAGGGGTTGCAGTGGGAAGCCATGTTAGGAGTAATCCAGGCAAGAGGTTATGGTGACTGGACCAGGGTGATAGTCATGGAAATAAAGATTTGGACTTAAGTTTGAAATTATGTATTCAATACCACATGTTTTTAAAAGTATTATAATGCAAGTGGCTCACACTTAATTTCCTGAATAATCTTTCTGTGACAGGCACAGTGAATTTTCATGTATAAACTATATTGCTAAACTCAAGGGATTAATAATACTTTTTAGAGTTTTGTGGACAGACCATGAATCCAGATACGATCCAGTGTTTTAAGCAGCTTAGGAAGCTGTGGGAGCCAGAATGGGTATTATCCTAGCCTGGGGTGGGTCAATAGAGATTACTTGGGGGTTGTGGCCCTTGAGCCAAATTTAAGGAAGAACAGTTGAAAAAGGATGAAAAAATATATGGGAAGATCAAGAGAAGTGAGATCTCTCAGAAGCTCAGGATGGCTCTACTATGGGATCTCAAATATATAAGCCTGGCCTTAAAAAACAAAAGCAAAACAAAACCCAAAACTTTGAAATGTGCCTAAATGGATGGGCATTCATACTTATTAAATCAAAAAACCACTCCTGGGTGCTCCTTTTAAAAAAAAAAAAAAAAGGATTTTATTTACTATTTTTAAAGAGGGGGGAAGGGAAAGAGACAGAGAGGGAGAGAGACATCTACCTGTAGTTGCCTTTCACCTGCCTCCAGCTATGGACCTGGCTGGAGGCCTGGCTTTGCAACCTGGTTATGTGCCCTGGCTGGGAATTGAATCAGCGACCTTTGGGTTTTCGAAGGCCAGCGCCTTATCCTCCTGGGTGCTTCTGTGTGCCTTGAGGCTCCAGGAGAGGCTAGAGGTAGCAAACTGGCAGCCTGTGGGCTGAATGTGACCCTTACATGTATTTTGGCCCACATTCCTATATGGTCACTGATATAGTGATTTGAACAGTGTCTGTTCCTTTAGGACAGAGCATATGGTCTCCTGGTCTTCAAATTCCTCACTCGCTTCTCTTCACTTTACTTACAATGCTTCCTAGCCTTTTCAGGTTTTTGAGTTTTCAACGCCTGATTTTTGTTGTAAGAAAAACAGGCCTTCAAGTCAATGACAAAAGACAGAATGATCAACATTTTTTAGTAGAATAGGGGAGAGCTAACCCGAGTGGATGAAGAGGTGACAGTTTTCAGGGCTTCCTAACCTGGCTCCTAGGGTGGGGTTCTGTGAGAGCATGAGCATTCTTGTTACTTAAATTGGCATGTATCTTGGGTCACTGGTTAACCTATGCGCCTCAGTTCATCTGTAAAATAGAATATTGTTGAGATGAAAGGCGGTAATCAGGGCACCAAGTGGCCTCATGAGAAAGTAGCTTGTTATTAGACTGCAGTGGGAAGCCCAGGTTCCACTGCTAACTTGCTGAAAATATCTGACAAATTGCTTCGGCTTTCCAGGTAACCTACTAAAAACGAGGGAACTGATCCGATTTGGCAGCCGCAATGCAGCCCCCGTGATAGCGTCTGTGGTAGAGGCTACGCGGGACACCCCGGGCAAGCGCGGAGCTGCCAGGCGGACTACACCTCCCAGCCTTCCTTGCGTTTTGGGCAGCGCCCTACGCTAATACGCGAGCCTCTCTGCTTTCCCGACCTCCAGTTACCGTCTCTCGCGAGAGGACGGGCCGCGCCGGTGGTAGCGATATCCGTGGTGGTGGTGCTGGTGCTGGTGGTGCTGGTGGCGGCCGAGACGGCGGCGGCCATTTTGGTGAGGCCTCGGAAGCGGCGGCGGTGGCGGCGGCTCGTTAGGACTGCCGTCTCATTTTTCCCACACACCGCCAGCAACTCTGTGGCGTGAGAGGAGGTAGGGGAAGCAAGGAGGTGACAGTAGCCGAAGGCCCCAGGGGAATTTAAAGGCCGCAAAGGCGGCCGCCAAGAGGGGGCCCTGCCCCCTCCTCTTCCGTGGGAAGGGGGTGGTGCGTACGCCCCCGAGGACGCAGGTAAGGAGAGGGAGACAAGATGGCGGACGCTCCACACTTCCCCCCTCCCCCGATGAGTGACTGCGCGCGCATCTTTCCGCCACCGCCTTGCCTCCCTCCCTCCTTCCCGGCATGTGCGCGCGCACCTTCGGCCAGGGCCCCCGGGCCGGTACGAGAGGCTGTCGGCGGGCGCCCATAGAGAGACAGATTGAGGGTGGCCAGGCCAGCCGGCCCTAGGCCTGGGCGCGTCTCCTTTCGCTTCCCGCCCGTCTGCGCACGCGTGCCTGAGCGAGAGAGCGACCCCAGAGAGGACGGACCCAGGTGTGCTCCTGCCCGCCCACTAACCCCAGCCCCCTCCTTAGGGGCACGCGGGAAGAAGGGGGGCGTGGGATTGAGTAGTCGGGGCGTGCGCCCACCATATCTACTCAGACACCAGGGCCTGGCGTCTCGCACCATTCCTTATCTCAGTCTTTCGCGGTCTGGTAGTTCGGGGGACTACCTGATGGGCAGGGATAGCAGGCTACCCAGCCCTGCGACCCTTGTGTGCGTGGGTTTAGGTTCAGGCGGGAGCCCCCGGGCGATGCGCGCAGCCGGCTCTGTCCGCCTCCAGCCGCGCACGCGCGAGCCCCTCCCCCACTCTGTCGCGCACGTTTGGTGGGGTGGGAGTCTAGGAAGGGGCGGGGCCGTCTTTGGGCTGGTGGCAACTTGGGGCAGAGGTCAGGGGTCATGCTGGGTCAGACTGTTGGGAGGGGTGAGAGACTAATGAAACCTTGGGTTAAGAGTTCAGGCAAGGTTCTTGGAGACCAGTTAGCTCGGGCTGTGAATCTTGTGGAGACTGGAGTGAATCAAAGACTGCACCGTGGTAAGGAATTTCCTTAAACAGAGGGAAACACTTCCGGGCCTTCTGGATGATAACCCTGCCTGTTTCCGGACCATGGGTCCTCACTTGTGATCTTCTCACGTTTGATTGTTCCCCTCTTATTTCCTGTATAGTTCTTGTGTTTGGGGAAGTGTGTATTGGTGCAGGTATGGGAGTCGGGTCGTGGGCTGCCCTGGGGAAGGGTGAGTTCTCCAGAGGCTGTGTACTACCTTCACTGGCCGCGAGAGTAGGCTGCCAGCAGTCAGCACCTTTTTGAGCTTCTAGATGTGACTTTTTCTTTTTTTGTTGTTTGTGCTCCATTCAGTTGTTGGAACCTTTTATGCTTAGGCTTTTGCAACTTTTTTTTTTTTTTTTCTTTTGCTTCACTTCCCTGCCCCTCTTACTAGCCAGAATCTGGATTTGCTTTTATTTTTCTGAAATGAGAGCTTTTCCTAATGCTGTAACTTTGTTTTCAGCCTTTGAACTGACTTGGGGATGTAATAAAGCCTCAAAAGTTGGTGTAAAGAAGGCTTTGATGGGTGGTGTTAAATGTGGATTGGTTCCTACTGCTGTTTTCTTCTGTTTGTTTCAGTTGTGATTCACCTCAGTACGGCGGCACCGTGGAAGTGCAGACTTTCACAGGGGGTGTGGTCTCAGCTCACACAGGTGAGAATTCAGACACTTTTGTGTACTGATGGTAATGGGAGAGATGTTTGAGATAATGAGAAAAAGTATGGTTTATACTGGGTGGATGATGGCATTGCAATGATAAAGCTGGGACTATGGATAGAGAACGGTCTTATCACACTAAGGAATAGCTTGTCTTCCATGGTTTTGGCATTAAACTCTCTAGAGTTAAGTCCTTCTACCACTTCCTTACTGTGTGTGACCTTATACAAGTTATTGTATCTCTTTCTTGATATATCTTGATCTCTTTCTTGTATATCTTGATTTCTTCCTAACTTGTAGAAAAGAAAATATTAGAATGTAAGTTCCATTTAGGTCAGGGGTCTTTTCTGCATGGCTCCTCGGTATGTAAAAGGAATGAAGTAAATATTTTTTACAGAAAATATGAGGTTCCTAAGGTAGATGTGAAGGTATAGAGTACATCAAGTAGGTACTCAGTAAAGTATCTGACATGTAGTAGATGCTCAAGAAACACTGACTATAATCACTGTTCATTTATCTTTTCCAATGTTATCCCTGGCAATTTAAAAGATTCTTTAATATTTTAAATTCCCATATGTACTCTTTTTTTTTTTTTTTTTTTTACCTTACTTTAGGTGCTCCAGAGGCCAGTGGACCTGAGCGGAGGCTGGGACGCCCTAGTGGGCCCCGGGCCCTGGAAGGCGGGTCCCGGTGGCCTGTGGCCCAGAATGAGGCCAGCTCCCAGCATGCCCTGCAGCCGGACGCCAGCCCCTCGGCCAGCAGCAGTGGTGACGACCCAGTCGTTCTTCAGGCATCCAAAGAGGAGCCTGGGAGTGGGACCATGCAGAGTAGCCCCTCCCCTGCTCACCCTCAGCTCCCAATTCTGCAGACACAGGTTTGAAACAAGGGAGAGTTCCTTCTCTGCTTCTGCTTTATGGTCTCCTGGCTCTGAGGCAAAAATATATACATATATGGCAGATCTTAGCCATATTTTTATGACTCTAGCTACCTAGGTACTGAGTTTAGAGAATCTTCACATGAACTGCTAAGCCTGTTGGATATTTACATTGTACTTCATATTAGTATAACATTGATCTCTGACAGTGTGGAAACTTATTGCTACCTGAAAAAGGTTGGATTAGGCCAAGTTGTAAAGACAGGTTGAGACAACATGCTTCTAGATTGTGCTTTGAGAACGCCCAGTTTCTTTCAGAATTGGCATAACTTAACTGTTATGGATGGTCTGTGTGTGAGTGTGTAGTGTTCATTCTTTTCCCATACCAAGAAAGTTAAGGGAGTAGGGGGAAAAGTGGGTTTTTACACTAGACAGATCTACTTTTGGTTATGGATTTCATATTTGTAACTAGCTTGAGCAGCAGGGACATTTAGTGACATATAGTCTTTTGTCACTTAGTTGAGTAGGAATTTGAGTAGCACACTGAAGCTTGCATGCTGAAGTGAATTATATGAGTTCCCTCACTATCCATATTTAAGTAGGACTTTTCCCCACTACTTCATATTGCTTGTGTAGGACCTTGTAATATAATAGGTGGGTGTTGAGGACAGTAATCAAACCACCACCCCCTTTCCCCTCACACCTTCCCAGTGAAGGAAACTACCAAGACTGGTAATGAATATAAAGAGGTTCAGGTGATCTTGGTTTTGTTTTTTAAGACCTTTTGAATTTTGGGTAGCTCAGATTTATTTGCAGTGGTGAATCTGTCATGCTTGTGAAAAAGAGGGAAAAATAGGGATTTGTTTATGTAAGTGAAGTCATTGAGATTCTGAAAAGTTTGTTAAAATTTGAAATCATATGCTATAATGTTCTTGAATACTGCTGTATTCTTTAATACTATTAGGCTTTAATTCCTCTTGCGTATCAGTCTTCTACTGGAAGCTTGGTTCTACCCTCTCAAACACCTGATTAAAACCTTATCCCAAAGGTTTATGTTTACAAAATGAGGTTGTTACCTTCGGAGTTTTTTTTTTTTCTCCTTGTGAAATAATGTGCTTTAAGCTTCTGGTACAGTGCTAAACATTCATTTTATCGTTTCTCACCCCCTTTTTCAGATGGTGTCGGACAGCATGACAGGCAGCAATCCTGTGTCGCCTGCCTCATCCAGTTCCCCAGCCTCTAGTGGGGCAGGTGGCATCTCCCCCCAACATATAGCTCAAGATTCTTCTCTGGATGGACCTCCAGGGCCCCCAGATGGTGCCACAGTGTCCCTGGAGGGGCTTAGCTTACTCCAGGTTACTGACCTGGCTAACAAGGGCCCAAAGTGGGAGAAGAGCCATGCTGAGATTGCAGAGCAAGCCAAGCATGTATGTATTGGGAAGGCTTGTGGGGATTCTTAAGAATATTCTTCCCTGAACTCTTTGTGTTCCACGAATATTTATGTTTCTTTTCTCATTGTGTATAGGTTCTGCCTTGACATAATGTAATTTCAGCAAGTTGCTTGAATTCTGAGCCTCATTTTCTGTCAAATAGGGATGTTGTAGTGTCTATAGACTGTTAGGAGGTTTAAATTAAAGTCATAGAAGTGGTTTATGAGCTGGTGGCTTTTAAGATTTACTGGTTGCCTTGGCTGATATGGCTCAGTTGGGCATCATCCTGCAAAACAAAAGGCCACAGGTTCGATTCCTGGCCAGGGCACATGCCTGGGTTGCAGGCTCAGTCCTTAGTTGGGGCTGGTGCAAGAGGCAGCAGATTGATGTTTCTCTCTCACATTGATGTTTTTTGTCCCTCTCTCCCCCCTTCCCCTCTCTCTGAAATCAATAAAAGAAAAAATAATTTTGGAAAAAAAGATAAAAAAGATTTATTGGTTTCTGCTTATTTGTCCAGTGGTAAGTGTGGTCCATGGGTTCATAGCATCAGCATCACCTAGGAACTTGTTAGAAATGCAAATTTTTAGTATTCTCTTTACCTTTCCATTTAAAACTAAAGGGTAGGACCCAAATAACCTGTCTTAAAAACTTACAATGATTCTGACAAATGTTCAAATTTGAGAGCCATTGGTCTAAATGCCCATGTTGTTTATATTTTTTTCACCTATATTTAGTTCCCTGATTCATTGCTGGCTGTTATTTCCTCTCAATTTTGTAGGGAGACAAGGATAATGAGGGCAGTTGTCTTAAGTTTTTTAAGTCAAGTCTGTTAAATAAAAATTTTTAATGCTTTTTTTTCCCCTTATGAAATATAGAGTGGGGCAAAAGTAAAGTGTAAAGTGAGTTTATAGTTTATGTGGAAAATAATATAATGATAAACTCGCATGCTCACAACTATTGCTTCAACCTGCATGATCAATGTAGAAACAATGTTATTTATTTATTTACTTATTTAAAAAGATTTTATTTACTATTTTTAGGAAGAGAGGTAGGGAGAGAGGAAGAGAGGAAGAGAGACATCAATGCATGGTTGCCCCTCACCTTCCTCTGGCTATGGGTCTGGCTGGAGACCTGGCCTGCAACCTGGCCATGTGCCCTGACTGGGGAATCGAACCAGCGACCTTTGGGTTCACAGGCTGGTGCTTTATCCACTGTGCCACCAGCCAGGGGGAGCAATGTTATTTTACCAATGTAGTAATGATTATTAATGTTTTGGTATGTGGGGTTTTAGTATATCCACCAAAAAGCACCATTTTCTAAAAACAGTATTTTTTAAAACAAACATGATTGTGAAATTGGGTTTCATAGCATACTTCTAAACATGAACATACTCCTGCGTAAATAAAATTCTACAGTGATGAGAACGCTTACATCTATAATCAGTAAAGAAACTTGTACTCCCTGCTTCTTAGGGGAGTTGCTTTGTGATTTATTTTCTTAAGTCTTGCCCTATATTCTTGGGGAATGGAGATTGCATGAAATAATGGAAATTTGATGTTTAGCATCATTAGACATATTTTTAATTCTCAGCTTGTTAGTATTTCCTGGCTATGTGATCTCAAGTAAATCACATGATCTCCCTAATCTTTTTTTCACTTATCTGAAGAGAGTATAATACCTACTTTGAGGATTGATATATGGATTTAAGATAAGCATAAAACACTCAGTTGAGCCAGTTGTTACATGTAGTTAGGAATTCTGACATGGTCATACGATAAAGTATATGTCCAGTAACTTGATTGACCTAACTCTTCTTCAATAGGAGGCTGAGATTGAGACTCGGATTGCTGAGCTGCGAAAGGAGGGTTTCTGGTCACTGAAGAGACTGCCTAAAGTGCCCGAGCCTCCCCGCCCCAAAGGCCACTGGGACTATCTGTGTGAGGAGATGCAGTGGCTCTCTGCTGACTTTGCTCAGGAGCGTCGTTGGAAACGGGGTGTGGCTCGTAAGGTACGTCTTGAACTGGGCCTACTTTCCTTTTTTTTTTCATTTGCCCATTAGTTTTAGAGAGAGGGGTAGGGAGAGAGGCAGAGGTAGAAAGAGAGGCCTACGTATGGTTGCCTTTCACCTGCCTTCAGCCACAGATCTGGCTGGAGACCTGGCCCGCAACCTGATTATGTGTCCTGGCTAGGAAATCAAACCACTGGCCCCTACGTTCTCAGGCCAGTGCCCCATCCACTGTGCCACCAGCCAGGGCTGCGTTTTTGTTTCGATAGGTGGGTTGAATGGAATGAAACCAAAGAACAGTGTAGGATACTTATTAATACCGATACCCTCAAGAGGCAAGCTGGCTTTTCAGGTTTCCGGGCTTTGATTATTTTCTTTGTTTTCAACTTGGGATCTGGCTTTGGAGTATTTATATGCTGGTTCCTCATTCTCACAGGTAGTGAGAATGGTGATTCGGCACCATGAGGAGCAGCGGCAGAAGGAAGAACGGGCCCGGAGGGAGGAGCAAGCCAAGCTGCGCCGAATTGCCTCCACCATGGCCAAGGATGTTAGGCAGTTCTGGAGCAATGTAGAGAAGGTAGGAAATAGGGATTGGGAAAGGTAGATACCTTGGGTTTGGTTGGTGGATACCTTTGGGGATAGCCTTAAATTTTCATTTTTCAATTACAGTTGATGTTCAATATTACGTTGGTTTCAGGTGTGCGACATAGTGGTCAGACATCCCTATAATTTATGAAGTGATCTGATCAGTCCAGCACCACCTTGATACCATACAGAATTATTGAAATGTTATTGACCCTGTTCCCTATGCTGTACTTTACATCCCTGTAACTATTTTGTGATTGTAATTTGTACTTATTAATCCTTTCATTTTTATCACCCACTCCCCAAAACCCTTCCTCTGGCACCTGTTATTTTGTTCTCTACATTATTGAGTCTGCTTCTGTTTTGTTTGCTTATTTATCTTTTTTGTTTTGTTTTAGATTCCACATATAAGTGAAATCATGGTGCCTTTCTCTGTCAGATTTCCCTCCTCTATCTGTATTGTCACAAATAGCAAGATTTCATTCTTCTTTTGTACCTGAAGAATATACATATTCCATTGTATTTTTTATCCATTTGTCAATCAATGGACCCTTGGGTTACTTTGTATCTTCGTTATTGTAAATAATGCTGCAGTGAACATGGGAGTGCATATATCCTTTTGAATTAATGTTTCGGGTTTCTTCAGCTACATTCCCAGAAGTGGGGTTTTTGGGTTATGTGGTAGTTTTGGTTTTTAATTTTTTAAGGAACTTCCATACTATTTTTGATAATGACTGCATTAATTTACAGTACCAACAGTGCACAAGGGCTCCTTTTTCTCCACTTCCTTGCCAACACTTGTTTGTTGATTTATTGATAATAGCCATTCTGACAGGTATGACAGGTCTGACCTGTGTCACTGTGGTTTTAATTTGCACTGTCCTGATTAGTAGTGCTCTGTGTCCTCTTTGGAGAAATGTCTTGTCAGGTTTCCTGCCCATTTTTATGGGTTGTTAATAGGACTTTCTTTTTTTTCCTTAGAGACTTTGTTCATTATTTTCAGAGAGAATGGCAGGAATAAAGGGAGAGAAACATCAATGTATGGTTGCCTTTCACCTGCCTCCAGCTAAGGACATGGCTGGAGACCTGGCTTACAACCTGGTTATGTGCCCTGCCTGGGAATCAAACCAGTGACTTTCGGGTTCACAGGCTGGCGCCTATCCATTGAGCTACACCAGCCAGGGCTAATAGGACTTATTGACTCCTCTAGGTCATCTGTCTTGTAGAGCATTCAGCATGCATTTTCTAAAACTTATTTGTGCCATCAAAATTCTCATTCATTAAATTGTTCACATATATTAACTAATCATTGTTTTTCAAGTACTACCTAGATTCTGTTTTCAGTGTTGTGTCCTACCAGTTCTTTCTCTTCTCCTTTCCACTTAAAACTATCCCTTCTGCTGCTAGGAATGCCTTTCTTTTCTTTTCTTTTTAAATTTTATTGTTGTTGTATTACATCCATCCGCTTTTTGCTCCCCTCTGTCCCCCTCCCCTCCCACCCATTCCCCCCAAGGAATGCCTTTCTTATTTCCACTTAGGGAAGAGCTACTTAGGCTTTAAGATTCAGCTCTAGATAGATTTGCAAATCTCTGTTGCCTGAAACTAAACTGGTTCTTCTCTCTCTGTTTTCTAAAGAAGCACATTAAGGTTATTTATTTCCTTTCTCTAAAAAGAAAAACAGTTCAAGGCCTGGCATAGAGGAGGCTTCCCTAAATGTTGAGTAAAAAGACTATGTGAATAGAAGATTACCTTGGTAATCTTTATGTCATGCTTGTGGCAGGTGGTGCAATTCAAGCAACAGTCCCGGCTAGAGGAAAAGCGCAAAAAAGCTCTGGACCTGCACCTGGACTTCATTGTGGGGCAAACTGAAAAGTATTCAGACCTTCTGTCTCAGAGCCTCAACCAGCCTCTAGCCTCCAGCAAAGCCGGATCCTCCCCTTGTCTTGGCTCTTCCTCAGCTGCCTCTAGTCCTCCACCCCCAGTTTCCCAGCTGGATGATGAAGGTGTGTGTCCTCTTTGGCTCTGTTACTCTTCCTCATGTACCCTTTCAAGAGCTGAAAACCCACCCTGTGGCTTGCAGGGGCCCGTGGACTTTGTGACCTTGTTCTCCTGCTATAGATGGGGACTTCCAGCCCCAAGAGGAGGAGGAAGAGGATGATGAGGAGACGATTGAGGTTGAAGAACAACAAGAAGGCAATGATGCAGAGTCCCAGCGGCGTGAGATTGAGCTGCTTAGACGAGAGGGAGAGCTGCCACTGGAAGAATTGCTCCGTTCCCTTCCCCGTCAGCTGCTAGGAGAGACTTCCAGCCCCTCAAGAACCCCATCATCTCATGATAGTGACACCCGAGACGGGCCTGAAGATGGTGGTGAAGAAGAGTCCTCTCAAGCATTGAAGGTAGGGGCAGATGGGGTGGAGGGAGGGGAAGAGGTTCTAGGATGGAAACAGGGGAGAGGTTCTAGGATGGGGTTGTGTTCTGTAAGTTGGTAGTGGTTTTCAGTTCTCCCTCTTTAATGGTAATTTGAGGCTTTCATTTGGGGATGGATAGAACCTGGGACAAGTTGCTGTTTGGGATGGGCAGAGTTTCTGATGCTGTAGTGGAAAAGTGTACTATTATTTTTTAAAGTTTTATTTATTTTTAGAGGGGAAAGGAGGAAGGGAGAGAAACATTGATATATAAGGGAAACATTCATTGGTTGCCTCTCATATGCCCCCAACTGGGGACCTAGCCTGCAACCCAGGTGTGTGCCCTGATGGGAAATTGAACCAGTGACCTTTCAGTTTGCAGGATGACACCCAACTTATTGAACCAAACTAGTCAGGGCTGTACTCTGCTCTTTAAATTGCTGTGTGACCTTGGCAAATATGTATTCTGGTTTTTGCTACTTTTATGAAATGGCTCTATTCTTCACTGGTTTGTAGATTTGGAGCTGCAATGGTAACCTCGAAATCTCTTGGATCAAGTTTTCTGTGACTCCATATGTCTTGAGTGCATGGGAATGGTATTGGGGGCCTATATTTTCTTGTCTAGCATTTTCAGAGGTCCTCCCTAGGCAGTTGGGCTAGGATTTGGTTGCTTGTGCTGAAAGGCAAATCCTTGATTGCACCCCTGTTCTGGGACTGTGCCAGTGGCAGCTGTCACTCAATGGTACAGAGAGACTATTCTGTGGCATCTTATTCAACATTGTGCCTTTGTCCTGTTGCTCTAACAAGCTCTCTTCCTTTTCATCCTTTGATATACAGGTAAAACCCCCACCTTCCTCAGTTACACAGCGAAACAAACAACCTTGGCATCCAGATGAAGATGATGAAGAGTTCACTGCCAATGAAGATGAAGGTCAGGCCTATTTTCTTTATCCTATTGCCCTATAACCCTTGAATAGTTTGGATCTAATGTTTCAGTCTTTCTTGCCTCTTCCACTTGTGCCTCTGTCCCTATTTATCTTGCTTTATTTTCTTTCCTAGCGGAAGATGAAGAAGATACTATAGCAGCTGAGGAGCAGTTGGAAGGGGAGGTAGATCATGCCATGGAGCTGAGCGAGTTGGCTCGTGAAGGTGAGTTGGCTCGAGAGGGTGATATTCACTAGTCATTATAACAAGCATCCCCATTGGTGACAGGAATACAGAGATAAATAAGACATTTATCACCTCTGGATGAACTCTGGTTTTAAAGACAAAGACAGATCTATAAATGAATAATTAAATAAAATGTGATGGAATTTTGAACAAAGTGATGTGAGGGGTCATGGAGGGAAGAGCAATTATAAGAGGATATTGGTTATGTTTTATCTGTACCTTAAAGGGAGGTTCGTCAGATTGATACTGTCCTTTTCAGTGGAGGGCAGCACCATCCATGGTTCTGGTCCATGTTGCAAGGCTTGGCTTTAGTAGCTGGTGCTGAAAGTAAACTTTATTTTTTTTGGTATTCCCCTGGACCTGGGCTTAGCAGTGTCTACAGAGACTTAGGTAAAATAAACTGGCACCTCTCAGATCTCTCCTTGTTCCTTTCCCTGAAGCACCCAAAAACTTACCCTTTCTTTCTTTCCCAGGTGAACTATCTATGGAGGAGCTGCTCCAGCAGTATGCAGGAGCCTATGCCTCTGACGCCTCTGCCCCAGGTTCTGGGAGTAGTGAACAGGAAGATGAGGATGAGGTTGACACCAACAGTTCTGACTGTGAAGTGGAGGGGGCCACAGAAGCTGAGGAGGCACCTCAAGAGGATAGTAGCAGTCAGTCAGGTAAATGCGTGGTCATGAGGCCGGAGCTGGGAGGGCAGGCACTGGAAAAGCACTTATGGTGATTACTGAGCCTTGGTCTTGTGCTTTTAGACTCTGCTGAGGAGCAGAGCGAGGACGAGGAAGATGAGCATTCAGAGGAAGAAATGAGTGGTACTTCAGAAACAGAGGAATCTGAGTCTGAGGAGTCTGAGGAGTCCCAATCACAGAGCCAAGCAGATGAGGAGGAGGAGGAGGAGGATTTTGGGGTAGAGTACTTGCTTGCCCGGGATGAAGAACAGAGTGAGGCAGATGGGGGCAGCGGACCTCCCACCCCAGGGCCCACCACCACTCTAGGCCCTAAGAAAGAAATTACTGATATTGCTGCAGCAGCTGAAAGTCTCCAGCCCAAGGGTTACACCTTGGCTACTACCCAGGTATCCTTAGGCCCTAACTTCTCTTTCCTTATATCTTGACTTTCCTGTTTCTCAATGACAGATGCCTTGGTTTCACCATGATATCTCTCCTCCTATCAGGTGAAGACACCCATCCCCTTGCTTCTGCGGGGCCAACTCCGGGAGTACCAGCACATTGGGTTGGACTGGCTGGTTACTATGTATGAGAAGAAGCTTAATGGCATTCTTGCAGATGAGATGGGGCTAGGCAAGACAATCCAAACCATATCCCTGCTTGCCCACTTGGCTTGTGAAAAAGGTAACTAGGCAGGACCCCTCCTCTTAGATCTCCTTGGCCAACTCCTTGGGGAGCTTGTTTAATGGTGACACCAGCTGCAGGATGGTCTTAGTAGCTTCATTGACCCTGGTTAGTATCTCTACAAAGGAGAATCAAACCCCCCCCCCCCCCAACCACCAAAAAACAAAAGCATCCCAGAATTTACTTATAAAAATTTTTGTATTCTTTTTTTTTAAAGATTTTATTTCATTATTTTTTTAGAAAGAGGGGAAGGGAGAAAGGCAGAGAGGGAGAAAGACATCGGTGTATGGTTGCGTTTCACCTGCTTCCAGCCACAGACCTGACTGGAGACCTGGTTATGTGCCCTGGCTGGGGAATCGAACCTGCGACCTTTGGGTTCGCAGGCTGGCACCTTAACCACTGTGCTACCAGCCAGGGCTAAAAATTGTGTATTCTTACATGTTTAAACTTCAATCACCTCTCCATTTGATGCTATATACCTGTAGGGATGTTTTTTTCTACTGCTGAAAACAGTTATTGAACTCCTTGATTTTGATACCATTTAGTGCTTCTGCTGTTTTTTTGTTTCACCTCTTTCACTTTGGCAAAATGTTTCCCTTTGAGGACTTTTTTTCATCCAGGGAAACAAAAGAAAGTTGCTCAGGGTGAAGGGGAGTGTGGGGGATAGGGAAGGAGGGGCATGGGGGTCATGCTGTTTTTGATCAGAAACTGTTGGACACTCAGCATGGTGTGGGTAGGTACGTTTGTAAGTTACATACCATGAAATGGGCATAGGTGTTGAAAGTCTTCACAAAAAAAAACTCACTGAAGCCAAATAGCCTGTCACAACAACGCCAGCTGGTACACTGATACCGATGGGTTCCTAGAACACTCACCTATCAGGGAAGCCTGTACTACAGGGACCCACCCTCCAGAAGACAATTTCAGGTGTTTTTTAAGTCCTCCCTTATATAGAGAGGCCAGCATTAAGTGCTAGGATTCTTAGGAAGGGCCTTTAGGACAGACAGGTCAGGATTAGGTATGAGGAACAAGACCCCTAAAATGTACATGTGTATCTTTTTACCATTTCTCATTTAAAAAAATATTTTTTTCCTTAAAATTTTGTTTATTTTGCCCTGGTTGGTGTGGCTCAGTGGGTTGAGTACCAGTCTGCGAACCAAAAGATTACTGGTTTGGTTCCCAGTCTACGCACATGCCTAGATTTCGGGCTAGATCCTCAATTGGGGGTGCAAGAGAAAACTGATTGATGCATGTCTTGTACATTGCTGTTTTTCTCTCTCTTTCTCCCACCCTTCCCTCTTCTCTCTCTCTAAGAACAAATAAAAAAATAAAAATAGCCCTGGCTGGTGTGGTTCAGTGGGTGGAGCACTGGCCTGTGAACCAAAGGGTCTCCAGTTTGAGTCTCAGTCAGAGTACAAGCCTGGGTTGCAGGCCAGGTGCCCAGTTAGGATGCATGAGAGATATCCACCCATTGATGTTTCTCTCCTCTTTTTCCCTCCCTTCCCCTCTTTCTAAAAATAAATAAAATCTTTAAAATAAAAAGAAAATTGAGTTTAAAAATAAAAATAGTTTAAAATTTTTTATTTTTATTGAGTGGTTTAATAATTTATTTTTTAAAGATTTTATTCATTACTTTTAGAGAGAAGGGCAGGGAGAGAGAAAGAAATGGAGAGAAATGTATGGTTGCCTTTCACTTGCCTCCAGCTGGGGACCTAGCTTGCAACCTGGTAATGTGCCCCGGCTGGGAATCAAACCAGCAACCTTTGGATTCACAGGCTGATGCCAGTCCACTGAGCCACACCAATCCACTGAGCCACACCAATCAGGGCTTATTTATTTTAAAGACTATTTGTTTTCAGAGAGAGGAGGGAGAGAAAGAAAGAGAGAGACATCGATGTGCAAGAGAAACATTAGTTGATTGCCTCTTGCACACCCCCAACTGGGACCTGGACTACAACCCAAGCATGTGCTCTGACGGAATCAAATCAGTAACCTTTGGGTTTATAGGACAATGTCCAACCCACTGAGCCATACCAGCCAGGGCTGATCTCTCATTTTTTTACAAATTTTTTTATCTTGTATATTTATCTCTTTTAAAATCCCTATATATATTTTTTTTTAATTGAGGTGTACTGACATTAGTTTCAGGTGTACAACATAATGATCTAGTATTTGTATACGTTCCAAAATAATCTCCCACAATAAATCTAGTTAATGTATTACTAAAAAGGTTTTTTTGTTTTGTTTTGTTTTTTAAGATTTTATTTCATTATTTTTAGAAAGAGGGGAAGGGAGAGAGACATCAATGTATGGTTGCTTTTCACCTGCCTCCAGCCACAGATCTGACTGGAGACCTGGCTTGCAACCTGGTTATGTGCCCTGGCTGGGGAATCGAACCTGTAACCTTTGGGTTCGCAGGCCGGCACCTTACCCACTGTGCTACCAGCCAGGGCCCTAAAAGTGTTTTTTTTTAATGAGGACTTTTAAGATCTATCCAAGCATCTTTCAAATATGCAATGCAGTACTGATTATATTTACCATGTTATACATCTCTCATTCTTTTGCTAAACAGGTAACTGGGGTCCCCACTTGATCATTGTCCCTACCAGTGTGATGTTGAACTGGGAGATGGAGCTGAAACGTTGGTGCCCCAGCTTTAAAATCCTCACTTACTATGGAGCCCAGAAAGAGAGGAAGCTCAAGCGGCAGGTTTGCAGCTACATGTGAACACCCCCTCACACCCCAATTGATGCTTCATTTTCTTTTAAGCTCTTTTCTCAGATGGGTTTTTTTTAATCTCCCTTTTCTGTTGTTCCTTTCTGCTCCTGGGACTTTGTTTTCTCCCAACCTGATTTCTGTCCCTTGAGGACCTTAGCATGTCTGCCTTTTATACCCTTTCTTTGTTTTTTCACCCTATTATCTGTTGCTTTTCTCCTGATATCTCAGGGCTGGACCAAGCCTAATGCCTTCCACGTGTGTATCACATCTTATAAGCTGGTGCTGCAGGACCACCAGGCCTTCCGCCGCAAGAACTGGCGCTATCTCATTCTGGATGAGGCTCAGAATATCAAGAACTTCAAATCACAGCGTTGGCAGTCACTGCTTAATTTCAACAGGTGGAAATGGAGATGGGGATTCATGGGAGGGTTGACATGGTCTGAAGGGTGGGATGCTTGGAAAATTGAGAACTGGCTGACCATCCTTCCTCTAATTCCATCTGTCTCTTTGCAGCCAGAGACGCCTGCTCCTTACAGGAACTCCTTTGCAGAATAGTCTCATGGAGCTGTGGTCTTTGATGCACTTTCTGATGCCCCATGTCTTCCAGTCTCATCGCGAGTTCAAAGAGTGGTTCTCTAACCCCCTAACTGGCATGATTGAGGGCAGCCAAGAGTACAATGAAGGTCTGGTCAAACGCCTCCACAAGGTAGGACCTGTCAGGGGTATTGGGAATTTTGAGGATCTAAGGGGAGAAATGCTTAGGGAGAGGAATTGAGGCAGAGATAGGTTGAATTCACCCAGATGTCAAGCTACAGTATTCTAGTGACTTAAATCCATTGTCAAATTGAGTGACCTCATCTTAGTCATTGTTCTATTTGTTTCCTTTAACAGGGACATTTCTGCCCTTACTCTCTGAGTAGAATGCTATTGCTCATCAGTCCCTGCTTGGATTTCTCTTTATCTGGCTTTCCTAAACTTTGTATTTTGTTGTGTTTATCCTCTGTCTCTCCTCCCCTCTTTTCCTCTCCCTCCACCTCCCTCCCTTTCATGTCTTTTCTTTTCAGCATTCTCTTTCTTTGTCCAGCTTTTAAATAACATCACTTATCTTATCTTTATCTTTTTGTCTCCCAATTTATGTATCTCATAGGCATACTCATTCATAAAGCTTTAAAGACTCCAGTTTGTGTTTCATTCCCTCAACTCTAGACCACTTGACCTGTATTTAAATTTGACTTGGTATTTTTTATTGAAAGTTGTTGAATTTACACTATTCTAACCCAAATGTCTCAAGCTTTGTAGCCTATTTATTTCATTTGGTCAATCACACCATCATTTTGGTAAGTCAAACTAGAAACCAAGAAGTCTTCCTTAACTATACCTTTTTATCTCTCTTCACTCCTTTCATGTTAACTTAATGACTATAGTCTATCATATTTTATTTCCTGAGATCTCAGTTTTGCATTTTGTTTTCTGTGCTGCTGTCACTGTGCCAGTTTTTGTTCTCATCTTCTCTCCTGAATTCACTTTCATAATCGCTCCTTAGTGCTCTGTTACTTCTTATTCTTATGTTGTGGTACCATGATTTTTATGTCAGTCTCCTTTAGCAGAAAGTAAACTCCTCGAAAGGAGGGCCTGCATCTGTGTTCCATGAGTATTTACTGATGGGCTAAGGCAGCACCCAGCTGGTCATCAAATCAAGACTCAGCTAGATGGGGTAGACTAGGGCTCAGTACCCCTTTTTCTTGTGTCAGCCTCTTGATTATTTGCATTTAGGTTTTGCGGCCTTTTTTGCTGCGCCGAGTTAAGGTGGATGTTGAGAAGCAGATGCCTAAAAAGTACGAGCATGTTATCCGCTGCCGGCTGTCCAAGCGCCAACGCTGTCTCTATGATGACTTTATGGCACAGACCACGTAAGGGAGGACTGAGGGTGGGCCCTGGGACTCTAGATTGAAGCAGAGGTCAGAGGTACAAGTCAGGGTACCCCATTTATTTTTCTTTTCTCTCAGAACTAAGGAGACACTGGCCACTGGCCATTTCATGAGCGTCATCAATATTTTGATGCAGTTGCGAAAAGTCTGCAACCATCCAAACCTGTTTGACCCTCGACCTGTTACTTCCCCCTTCATCACCCCAGGCATATGCTTTAGCACCGCTTCTCTGGTCCTAAGCGCCACTGATATCCATCCCCTGCAGGTAAGTAGTTTGCCTCCAAGGTTATTGGTCCTACCCCAAATCTACACTCCTTTTTTTTCTTTTTCTTTTTTTTTTTTTTTTTAAGATTTTATTTTATTATTTTTAGAAAGAGGGGAAGGGAGAGAGGCAGAGAGGGAGAGAGACATCACTGTATGGTTGCGTTTCACCTGCCTCCAGCCACAGACCTGACTGGAGACCTGGCTTGCAACCTGGTTATGTGCCCTGGCTCGGGAATCGAACCTGTGACCTTTGGGTTCGCAGGCCGGCGCCTTATCCACTGTGCTACCAGCCAGGGCACTCCTTTTCTTTAGATTAGAGTCTGCTCTTTTACATCCTCCTATCATCTCAACATTGTTTTTTAGCCATGTGACTTTGGGCAAGCTAATATTAACCACTAACCCTGTTTGCTTACCCTGCAACATATTTGGTAGGTTTGTGAGAATTGTGTTAAATCTTTTGAAAGACCTTAACATGTTAATAACAGTTATTTTGCTTTTCTGTTCCTTTCCTCATTTTGACAATTTCTTACCCCTTCCCCATTTTTGTTTTTATTGTTGTAAAATAAACAGCAAATTTTACTGTTTTAACCATTTTAAGCTTAGGATTTAGTGGCATTAAGTACATCCACATTGTACAGCCATTAATACCATCCATCTTTAGAACTTACCTTTCCAAACTAAAACTCTGTACCCATTAAATATTAGCTCCTCATTCTCCTCCTTCCCCCAACTCTTGGCAGCCACCATTTTACCTTTTGTATATATATTTGAGTACTCTAGCCCTGGCTAATGTGGCTCAGTGGATAGAGTGCCAGCTTACAAACTGAAAGGTCTCCAGTTCAATTCCCAGTAAGGGCATGTGCCTGAGTTGTGGGCCTGGGTCCCCTGTTGGGAATAAGGCAACTTGTAGATATATCTCTCACACACTTATTTTCTCTTCCTCGCTTTCTTCCTCCCTTCTCCTCTATCCACAAGTAAATAAAATGTTAAAAGAAAATTTGTGTACCCTAGGTACTTCATGTAAGTGGAATCATACAGTATTTGTCCTTTATGAGTGGCTTATTTCATTTAGCTGAATATCTTCAACTTTCATTCATGTAGCATTTGTCAGAATTTCCTTTCTTAAGGCTGAATTATATTAATATATTTATATATACATTTACCACATTTTGTAATTCATTCCTCTATCAATGGATACTGGGTTGCTTCTACTTTTTAACTATTTTAAATAATGCTGTTATGAATATAAGTATACAAATAATTGTTCAATCCCTGCTTCCAGTTCTCTCTCTAAAAAAAAAGAAAACAAGTGTATTGTGACATTGGTTATTAAAATTATATAGGTTTTTAAGTGTACAATTCTGTAATACATTATGTGTATTGCATCATGTGTTCTCCACCCAGAGTCAGGTCTTATTCTGCTATCATATGTTTGACCCTCTTTATCCTTTCTACCTTCCCCCACCTTTCCATACTCTTGTGTCTGTCTCAGTTTTTATTTGTCATTTGTGGCTTTTGGTTTTATTTCCCATATACGAATAAAATATATATTGGGTTGGCAGAAAAATCCGTATGATTTTTTCCCGTAAAATAAAAGATGTAATTTTCATTTTTATCAATAACTGTTCATTTGGATATTTTGAGTACATAGGCCATCTCCCGCTATTGGCTTCTAGTGGGTAGAGGCTAGGGTTGCTGCTAAACATCTTCCAATGAGTAAAACAGCCCCACAACAAAGAATTATTTGGGCAAAATGTCAGTAGTACCAAGAAACATTGCAAACCACTTTTGACATGTTTGATCAATCACAGCATCTTCTCCATACACTGCACAAATCTTATTTTGCATTTCAATTGCATTTTTACTTTTCTTGAATAAATAAAGCATGATACGCTGAAAATGTTGCGTATTTTCTTCCATCTTCAGTATTAAAATGGCCCCACAAAAATTCACCAGTTTTGATCAAATTTTATTTAAATGCATGCTGATGTGACAGCTGTTACAATACAATCTAACAAAATTGTTTTGAATGATGGAAAAAAACTAAAACTTTTTGGTCAAGCCAGTATTTTCTGACTTTCAGTTCTCTTTTGGATATACAATCATGCTCTGCTGGGGATACATTAAGAAAAATGTGTCTTTGAGTGATTTCATCATTGTGCGAACATCATATAGTGCACTCATGCAAACCTTAATTATGTAGTTACTATACATCCAGGCTGTGTAGTATAGCATATTGCTTCTAGGTTACAAGGGTGAAGAGCATACTAGACTGAACACTGTAGACAATAGTAACACAATGGTAAGTATTGTTTATCTAAACATAGAAAATATACAGTAAAAATACAGTATAAAAGTTGAAAATAGTACACTTAAGGCCCTGGCTGGTGGCACAGTGGATAAGGCACCAGCCTGCAAACCCAAAGGTAGCTAGTTCGATTCCCCAGCCAGGGCATATAACTAGGTTGCAAGCCAGGTCTCCAGCCAGATCAATAGCTAGAGGCAGGTAAAAGGCAGCCATACATTGATGTCTCTCCCTCTCTGGTTCTCTCCCTTCCCCTCTCTCTAAAAATAATAATTAAAATCTTAAAAAACAATGGTACATCTGTATAGAGCACTTACCATAAATGGAGTTTGTAGGATTGGAAGTTGTGAGGGATGAATGAATGTGAAAATCTAGGACATTACTGAACACATTAAATTTATAAAAGAACCAGATAAAGTGAGGCACAAGAGAATGATAAAACCAAGAGACATAGTAAACAGATGTCTGAGACTCCTGCTGGCCTAACCTGGCATACTGTTTCAGAGCAAACTTTTTTAAAATTTTAACTTTAAAATATTTATTTATTTTTAGAGAGGGAGAGAAATATCAGTGTGCGGTTGCCTCTCTATGCCCCCAACTAAGGACTTGGTCCATAACCCAGGCATGTGCCATGACTGGGAATAGAACTGGCAACCCTTTGCTTCACAGGCTGGGCTGGTGCTTAATCCACTGAGCCATACCAGCCAGGGCACATGCTTTTTTTTTAATAAGTAGAAAAAGTACACTCTAAAATAACAAGGTATAGTATGGTAGGTACATAAACTTGTAGTTATCAATTTTAAATATGACATACTATTTGTGATTATATGTGCAATACTTTTATACAACTGGTAGTACAGTAGGTTTGTTGATACCAGCATTACCACAAACACAGGAGTTGTACTGCAATATTAGGATGGCTAGGTGTCATCAGGCAATAGGAATTTTTCAGCTGTTATAATCTTCAAGGACCACCATTGACCTTCATTGACCAAAATGTCATTATAAATGACTATACCCAGAAATGGAATTGCTGGATCATGTAGTAATTAAAAAGTTTATTTTTAATTTTTTTTTTTTTTTTTTAAGATTTTACTTATTTTTAGAGAGAGGGGAAGGGAGGGAGAGACATATCAGTTAATAGTTGCCTTTCACCTGCCTCCAGCTAAGGACCTGGCTGGAGACCTGGCTTGCAACCTGGTTATGTGCCCTGGCTGGGAATCGAACAAGTGACCTTTGGGTTCAGAGGCCAGGATCTTAACACTGAGCCACCAGCCAGGGCTATTTTTAATTTTTAAGGACCTACCAAACTGTTTTCCATAGTAACTGCCAGCCCTGTTCTGTTCTGTTTTTTTTTTTTTGTTGTTGTTTGTTTGTTTGTTTTGGTAATATCTAAATGGGCTTAAGGGTGGTATCTTGATTTTGATTTGTTTTCTAATGATGATGACGTTGAGCACTGTTGTATGTACTTACTGTATATTTTCTTTGGAGAAATATTTGTTGAAAGCCTTCGCTGATTTTTAAATTGGGTTGTTTGTGTTGTTGTTGAGTTGGAGTAACTCTTTTTATATTGTAGATATAATCTCTTATGGGATATGATTTGCAAATATTTTGTCCCATTCTAAGGGTTGCCTTTTCACTTTGTTGGTAGTGTCCTTCGATGCAGTTCAGTTTGTCAAAAAATTCTTTTTGGTCGTTATTTGTGCTTTTGGTGTCATACCCAAGAAATTATTGCCACATTGGCCCCTTTGACACCATGCTTTTTTGTTTCTTCTTATGCCAGCGGATAGACATGGGTCGTTTTGATCTTATTGGCCTGGAAGGTCGAGTCTCTAGATATGAAGCTGACACATTTCTACCCCGGCATCGCCTGTCCCGTCGGTTACTGCTAGAGGTGGCTACTGCTCCTGACCCTCCACCCCGGCCCAAGCCGGTCAAGATGAAGGTCAACAGGTATTAAGGCTAAAGAATAAGGGAATGGGTTCCTAGAATAAGTGGTTATAGCCAACTGGGGGGATTGGGATAGAAAGTAAAGAGTTGCAGGTTAGGGCTAGAATTTATATATGGGGTGGATGCAAAAGACTGAAGGAGGGATTAGGGGAGAAAAATAATGAGAAAAGAGTCCTAGGAGGGGCCCTTTTGTTTAGTGTTAACTCCCTTCCTGCTTTCCCTGCTGGGTGCTTTTTAGTTATCTCAGATTTTTTCCTTATTTTTTACTTTGGGTCTTTGTTCTTTTCTTTTTTTCCTTAGTTCTTATTTTCCCTCTTTACCTGTTCACCCCCTTGTTTTTCCCTCATAGGATGCTGCAACCAGTGCCCAAGCAAGAAGGCCGGACAGTGGTGGTAGTGAACAGCCCACGGACTCTCCTGAGTCCTGTCCCAGTCCGACCCCCTCCAGGCCCTGAGCTCTCAGCTCAGCCCACCCCTGTCCCAACCCCTTCAGTGCTGCCAACACCACTGGTGGTGTCAGCCTCACCTGCCGGACCCCCACTTATTCCAGCATCCCGGCCTCCTGGTCCAGTGTTGTTGCCTCCACTGCAGCCAACTAGTGGGTCTCTCCCCCAGGGTGAGTTGCAAGGAAACCAGAATGTTGGGTTGGGGAGTACTTCATATAGATTGGTTGGGGGAGAAGTAGTGAAATTAAGAGTTGAGAAGATGGATTAAAGATGGGCATGGTATTTGTTGGACTGGAAAAGAACATGTATGGAGGCTGCTGGGAGTTGGCTAAGGCTCTGGTCAGGGTATGTCTGACAGATGTTTGCTTTGTGTCTACAGTGTTGCCTTCCCCTTTGGGAGCCCTGAGTGGGACCTCACGGCCTCCTACACCAACCCTGTCCCTGAAGCCTTCCCCTCCTGCCCCTGTTCGCCTGAGTCCTGCCCCACCCCCAGGCTCATCCAGCCTTTTGAAGCCCCTGACGGTGCCACCAGGCTACACCTTCCCTTCTGCTGCTGCCACCACCACTTCTACCACAACAGCCACTGTTCCCACCACTGTAATACCGGCTCCTACTCCAGCACCACAGCGCCTCATCCTCTCTCCTGATATGCAAGCTCGCCTGCCTTGTAAGTTCCCAGGGCTCTGGGAGTGAGGGACTTTAGATGGAAGGAAGGCTTATATGCCCTGGAGCTGGAGAAGAAAAGCTTAGGAACATTAGTGTATTAAATATAAGTAGCTAACATATATTAGATATTTTGCCAGATACTAATAACTTATAGTTAAGTAAGAGCTCTCAAGGAATTCACAGTCCAGTTGAGGTAACACCTAAGTCTACTGGTAGAAAACCATTTGCAGTAAAAGGGCAGCAAAGAGGAGGGGATGGTGATTAGCTCAGCAGGGTAGAAGGCCAGTAGAGGATGTGAAGGAGGTTGTTAAGCAAATAAGTGGGATTGGAAGAAGTAGAAGGTCAAAAGTTTCAACTTATTGAGGGCTGAGCTTGATGGAGCATGGTAAATGGAGAGGAAGGGTTGGAAGAACTGAGACATGTGCCTCATGTGGGTCTGTGAAGTGGCATTGAGTAGAGTAAGCCATGTATACATTAAACCCCTTCTTTTATTCATAGCAGGTGAAGTGGTCAGCATCGGCCAGTTGGCCTCACTGGCACAGCGTCCAGTGGCTAGTGCAGGGGGAAGCAAACCTCTCACCTTCCAAATCCAGGGCAACAAGCTGACTTTGACTGGTGCCCAGGTGCGCCAGCTTGCCGTGGGGCAGCCCCGCCCGCTGCAAAGTAGGTAAAACCCACCCCCTGTCCTGCCTTTTTCCTTTTCTTCCTTATCCTCTTGTTTTTCATGGCTCTTTTAAAGTATCAGCCTGTGTTTCTTTCTCTAGTGTTTGGTGGGTGGGGCCCAGGGGAATCATTGGAGGAAATTTTTGATAAAGAAGGGAGTTACCTCCTCTGTTCTTTCTCTCTCCTCTTGCCCTGCTTCTCTGCCTCCCTCCGGCTGATAGCTGCTTCTCTTTCTCTTTCTCTCTTCCCTTAACCCAGGGAATGTGGTGCACCTGGTGTCAGCAGGGGGGCAGCACCACCTCATCAGCCAGCCTGCCCATGTGGCCCTCATCCAGGCCGTGGCCCCGACCCCTGGCCCCACCCCTGTTTCTGTGCTGCCTTCTTCGACCCCCAGCACCACCCCTGCCCCCACTGGCCTCAGCCTTCCGCTTGCTGCTAACCAGGGTGAGGCTCTTGGCCTTCCTACTTAGCTCTTGCAGGCCTTGGTCCTTCCAGGCATGCCCTGGGCTACTGTCTGTCCAACCTTCCCTCAGTATTGTTTTTCCTCGCCGGTGTCTCCAATATCTGTCTGCTTCCCTCTTCTGCCCTTGGACTTCTTCCATCCTTTGGGTTTCTTGTTTCTTTTCTACCTTCTCCTCAATGTAGCTTCCTCTTGCAGTGCCACCAACCATGGTGAATAATACAGGCGTGGTGAAGATTGTAGTGAGACAGGCCCCACGGGATGGACTGACTCCTGTTCCTCCGTTGGCCCCAGCGCCCCGGCCCCCAAGCTCTGGGCTTCCAGCTGTGTTGACTTCACGCCCCACAGTAACCCCTGGCCGGCTACCCACACCTACTCTGGGTAATGCCCGGGCCTCTGTACCCACGTCCAGTCTGGTGAGACCCCTTCTCAAGCTGGTCCACAGTCCTTCGCCTGAAGTCAGTGGTGAGTCCAGGTGGCTGAGGCCAGTTTTTTTCCAGGAATGGAGCTAGAATGGCCCTGAGGGTTTCTTAAATCACAACAGATCCCTTCATTATCCAGCATGCTGACTTGCTATGCAGTGGGCCCCAGAACTGAGCCCTTGCCTTATTCCAAGATAGATTTATTGGGACTTTGGAGGGAAAGGAAATGTTAAGTTGTCAGATTCCTTGAATCTTTGACCTTGTGGTATGGGAGTCAAGGTTTTCTGGGAAATAGGTGACGCTGGGGGTTTAAGGGGAGGGGTGGGACAGGGTAATAGAAGAAGGAGAATTCTGGGGCCTAACTCATCCTCTGTCTCCACAGCTTCAGCACCGGGACCTGCTCCTTTGACCATCTCTTCTCCCCTTCCTGGGCCAGCCTCTTCAATGGCAGTTCCCAACTCCTCTCCCCTTGCTAGTCCTGTGCCCCCTGCAGCCTCTGTTCCAGTGTCATCTTCACTTCCCATCTCTGCCCCCAACACGCTTTCTGCCCCAGCCTCAGCTCCACTCACTGTTCCCATCTCAGCTTCCTTACCCGTTTCAGCTTCAGGCCCAGCTGTGTTGACCAATGTGACTCCAGCCCTGGCACCTGTTGTCTCAGTGGCTTCTGGACCTCCTTTGGCACCAGCTGGAGCTTCACCATCAGCATCAACCTTGACTCTGGGTTTGGCCACAACTTCATCCCCGTCTCCATCTCAGGCACCTGGTCACCCTCTGTTGTTGGCTCCAGCCTCTTCACATGTTCCAGGGTTGAACTCACCTGTGGCCCCAGCATGTTCACCTGTTCTGGTGCCAGCTTCTGCTCTGGCTAATTCTTTTCCGGCAGCACCAAATCCAGTTCCACCTCAGGCTTCCCTTCTGGCTCCAGCACCTTCTGCATCTCAGGCTCTAGCCACGTCTCTGGCTCCCATGGTGGCTCCACAGACAGCAATCCTGGCTCCTCCAGCTCCTTCTCTGGCTCCTCTTCCAGTCCTGGCTCCATCGCAGACTCCAGTTCCAGTTCTGGCTTCATCATCTACTCCAGGAACTCCTTTAGCCTCAGCTTCTTCACTGGTGCCAGTCCCAACTCCTGTATTGGCTCCATCATCAACTCAAACCATGGTATCAGCCCCGATTCCATCACCTCTCCCAAGCCCGGCTTCTACACAGGCACTGGCCTTAGCCCCAGCTTTAGCATCTACTCTTGGCGGCTCATCTTCATCTCAGACACTCTCTTTGGGAACAGGGAACCCCCAGAGGCCCTTTCCGGCTCAGACATTGTCATTGACTCCAGCATCATCCTTAGTACCAGCTCCAGCCCAGACACTGTCTTTGGCACCAGGGCCACCACTGGGTCCAACTCAGACGCTGTCTCTGGCTCCAGCACCCTCTCTGGCTCCTGCTTCTTCAGTGGGCCTGACCCCAGCTCACACTCTGACTTTGGCTCCAGTGTCATCATCTGCTTCACTCCTGGCCCCAGCTTCAGTGCAAACATTGACCTTGAGCCCTGCCCCAGTTTCAGTGCCCGCCTTGGGCCCAACCACTGCTCAGACTTTGGCACTCACCCCAGCCTCAACACAGGCCCCAGCTTCCCAGGCATCCTCCCTTGTGGTTTCCGCATCTGGTGCCGCTCCTTTACCGGTCACCATGGTATCCCGGCTGCCTGTTTCTAAGGAAGAGCCTGAGACACTGACATTGCGCTCTGGTCCCCCCAGCCCTCCCTCCACTGCTACCTCGTTCAGTGGTCCCCGGCCTCGGCGTCAGCCCCCACCACCACCTCGTTCCCCTTTCTATCTGGTAAGTTTTACTACCTCAAAGGAGAGGGAATGGGAAGTTGAGTTTCTTTGGAGTGTTAGTAGACTGGGTGAAACAGAATAATGACACCCGTATCTTGGTAAATTATGAATCCTAGTTTTGTGAACCAGTACTTGAGTGCCATTGGGCAAGTCCCTTTTCTTCCCTGAGCCTGTGCTATCTGTAAAATGTGAACAGTAGTCCATGTTCTACTTCTCTTATGGGGTAATTGAGGACCTAATGTACTTTTAAAACCATTATTCACTGATATGTTGAAAGCTGCCTTGTTATTATTGGTCTCTTTCTTTTTGCTTAATCTTTTAAGTTAGCGTTGGCATCTAATTGCCCCATTTTATAGGTTAAGAAACTAGCGCATTAAATGATGTCATAAGTGTTACACAACTTGTGAGAACAGGGGTGTACTGAGTCTGTTGCTTTCTCTTCTTCCCCACAAGAGGCAGTTCTTGGAGACAGGAAAACTTTCACTTTCCTCAGTTGCTGAAACTATTACCATCATTAAGTATTGAACTTCCAAGGGAAGGGTGACACCATGGAATACAGTTCCCTAAAATCATTATCTGACTTAGATGGCCATTTCTTAGTTTTTTATATCTAAAGAACTCTGTTTCCTGTCCCTTTATTAGCTTTCTGGTAGATGTTTTTCTGTCATAATTGTTCCATATACGTTTGGTTAAGTTAAATTTACAACTCAAGTTCAAGTTAATAATCAAGGAACAAATTAGAAGAAAGATCTAGTAAGTCCCTCCAGACCCTCTTACCTTTTTCTCACTCTTGCAGAGCTGTTGCTTATTCTTTGTCTCAGCCTCTCACCCTCTGTCAGTGCCACCAACTCCACCTTTTGTCTTCCTAATACTACTAGGTTGGTTTGGCTTATTGGAAGGATAAGAGGTCTTACCCAAGTGTGGCAACACATGATGTGTGGTAAATTTTGGTTGCTTTGCAAGTAGATAGCAGCTTTTCGACACTATTTTTCCTTAAACAATTTGAGATATAAGTTAAATATCATACAGTTAACCCATTTATACAGTTCATTCACAGAGTTGTGCCACCATTGACAACAGCCATACTTGAGAACATTTTTCATGGCCCTAAAGAGAAATTAACACCCTTAGCCATGTCCCCTAACCCCTCCATCCCTTCTAGCTTTAGGCAACTACTAAGCTGTTTCCTGTCTTTATAGGTTTACCTATGAAGTCATATCAAATGGTCTTTTGTGACTGGCTTCATTCACTTAGCTTAATGTTTTTTGAGGTTCATTCTTGTTATGGCAAATATCAGTACTTCATTTCTTTCTATTGTTAAATATTCTGTTTCATGGATATGTACCGTATTTTCTACATTCATCAGTTGATGGGGACGTTTGAATTATTTCTGTTTGTTGGCTGTTTTGAATAATGCAGCTATGAACATAAGATTTTGTCTTTTCACATTTTCAGTTATATTGGATGTATACCTGGGAATATATCCTAGGAATTGCTGGGCCATATGGTAACTGTTTAACTGTTTGAAGAATTGCCAAACTGTTTTCCAAAGTAGCTATACCATTTTACATTCCCACCAGCAGTCTGTAAGGGTGGTTCCAGGATCTCTACACTTTTGCCAATAATTATTACTTGTTTTTTTAATTACATTCTAGTATGTATGAAGTGGTATCTTAATGACATTTTTGATTGACATTTTCATGATGGTGAATGATGTTGAGCATTTTTTATCTTTTAAGTGGTTGTTGTCCATTTATATATCTTTGAAGAAATGTCTTTTTGGATCCATTTTTATCATTAAGTTGTAAGAATTCTTTATATAGTCTAGATAAAAGTCCCTTTACAGATAGATGATTTACAAATATTTCCTTCTTTGCTACTACTATTTGAGAGTTTGCCTGTATTGATTTTTTCCTGTGCCAGGATGCTTTCCTTTCTCACTTAGATTACAAGGAGCCAAGAGGTCAAGCTTAAGGTAGCCATCAAGAAGGGAGATTTAGGACACATCTTTAAGAACCATTTCCTGGTATCCATTCTATTAACAGACATTTATCGAGAGCCTACTTTGTGCTGGATACTGAGCTAGATACTGGGTGCATATAGTGAACAAGGTCAGATGTAGTCTGTTATGTGGGGTTTACAACTTAGAGGGTAAAAGACATTAATCAAAGAGTCTTCTTTCCCTGAATACAAAGTAAAGCTACAAGTGCGACTATGCTGGGCGGGGTGGGGGAGGAAAGGAAAAAGGGTGATTTTTTTAGCTTGTGGAACTGTAAGCACAGAGATTAGAAAGGATTGGGTCAAAGTCATACAGTTATCCTATCTGCCAGGGCACTCCCCTTTTCTCTCTAGGATGATGATACCTAGATGTGTGGTTACTGTTCCTATTCCACTGCATTCCAGTCTGGCAAAAACCTGCTGTGGATTTACTTAGCCTTTTGGTATCCTGGTCAGTGATTTGAGGAAGGCTTTTTTTTTTTTATTTTTTTTTAAAGATTTTATTTCATTATTTTTAGAAAGAGGGGAAGGGAGAGAGGCGGAGAGGGAGAGAGACATCAATGTATGGTTGCGTTTCACCTGCCTCCAGCCACAGACCTGACTGGAGACCTAGTTTGCAACCTGGTTATGTGCCCTAGCTGGGGAATCGAACCTGCGACCTTTGGGTTCACAGGCCGGCACCTTAACCACTGTGCTACCAGCCAGGGCTAAGGAAGGCTTTTAATACTTGTTATGGATTTGTTGCAAGAAGATAAATTAACTTGGCATGTTCTGGAGGTAAGGGTTATATAGGGAAAAACCAATCTATTCTATAAGATTGTTGGAATGTGGATCTTAAATTTGAATATTCAGGCTTCCTGCTTTGGTAGTATACAAGGAAAGATCAGTTTTCTCTTGCAAAGCAGTTGTATCCCTTAAAACTTGTGAAAGGACTAATTCCCTTTATTGATGACTTGAAAAACTTAAAGCATAGTGTATTTTTAAATCTCACGGTTTCCATTTATTATGTTTAATTGTGGGAGGAACTGTCAGGTTTTCTGTGAAGACACTGATTACTTTGTGTGTGTGTGTGTGTGTGTGTGTGCTTTTTTTCTCTTACCCCAGGAGTCTCTAGAGGAAAAGCGGAAACGACAGAGATCCGAGCGCCTGGAACGGATTTTCCAACTTAGTGAGGCTCATGGGGCCCTGGCACCTGTGTATGGGACTGAAGTCCTGGATTTCTGTACCCTGCCCCAACCTGTTGCCAGCCCAATCGGCCCTCGTTCTCCTCGCCCCAGCCACCCCACCTTTTGGACTTTTACTGAGGCTGCCCGCCGGGCTGTACTGTTCCCTCAGCAACGACTAGACCAGCTGTCTGAAATCATTGAGAGGTTGGCGGGGCTAAGTGCTAATGGGAAGAGGGTCTTGGGGCCTCTGAGTGGATATAGTGGTTAGGGCTATTGAAGGTATTAACTTCTGGGACCCTTCAGAGTTCTGTCTTTTATAATGCTTGCCTTCTTTCTTTTGCAGGTTCATCTTTGTCATGCCTCCTGTGGAGGCACCTTCCCCTTCCCTGCATGCCTGCCACCCACCTCCTTGGCTGGCCCCACGTCAGGCAGCCTTCCAGGAGCAATTGGCATGTGAGCTCTGGCCCCGGACTCGTCCTTTGCACCGTATTGTGTGTAACATGCGCACCCAGTTCCCTGACTTGAGGCTCATCCAATATGATTGTGGTGAGTTCATTGGCCAGTGAGAGTCCCCATGACATCTTTTCTTGTTTTAATAGCAAGACTGTTAACATCAGAGGGATACTCTACATAAAGTCTCTAGATTTTCATTAAACATTAGACAGTTTTTTTTTGTTTTTTTTTTTTAATGATTTTATTTATTACTTCTACAGAGAGAGGAAGGAAGGGAGGCAGAGAGGGGGAGAGACATCAATGTGTGGTTGCCTTTCACCTGCCTCCACCCACGGACCTGGTGGAAGACCTGGCTGGAGACTTGGTTATGTGCCCTGGCTGAGAATCAAACCAGCAACTTCTGGGTTTGCAGGCCAGCCCCTTATCCACTGTGCTACCAGCCAGGGCTACATTAGACAGTTTTTTAAAGTTAAACTTATGGGCAAAATAAAGAATTGTAGGCTTTATGATAGATTCCTAGCACTCATGAATTTAGTTTTGATGAAGTTGAAAATGTGTGCTAACTCATTTATTTGTTCAGTGGTTATTTTGTGAATATCTATTTTGCTAATCATTTGGGATACAATGGCAAATGAGAGAGCACAGCATAGTTTTCAGATTTGTGGGTAAAGGTGTGTGGCAGTATAAGACTACACAGTGAATTTTGTTTTATGAAAAGATCAGAATCCTTATATTTAGGTTAAAATCCTATTGGTTAGAATGCATTTGGCTACAAGTAACAAAACCTTCAGCAGTGTTAACCACCAGAGCATTTATTTACATAACGAGCAATTCTGAGAATAGTGGTAGGTAGCTGATTTAGCAGCTTCATGGTGCTTTTGTGGACCCAGAACCTTTTTGCCTTCTTGTTTTTCTACCTTGCTTTCTACCAGTCTCAGCTTTTATCTTTTTTTTTTTTCACATGCTTATTTTTTTTCTTTTTTTTTTTAATTTTCTTCATTAGATTTAGAGAGAAGGGCAGGGAAGGAGGAAATAAGGGAGAGAAACATCAATGTTGGTTGCCTTTCACCTGCCTCCAGCTGGAGGCCTAACTGGAGACATAGCTTGCAACTTGGTTATGTGCCCTGACTGGGAATCGAACCAGCGACCCTTGGGTTTGCAGGGCAGTACCAGTCCACTCAAGCACACCAGCCAGAGTCACATGCTTATTTCTTCATGGTCTTAAGATAGCTGCCATAATTGCAGGGAGCACACCAGATATTCTTATCTTCTGAGGTTGGGTTGGGGCTTGCCTTTCCTGGGATTAAGGGATCTTTGCCAGGTGTCTACAGTGTTAATTCAGGTTCTAGTAACCATAAGAATGTCTTGAATAATAGTGAATAGTTTATGCCACAACCCTGCACAAAAGTAACATGTTTTTGGAGATTTCCTAAATGTCTTAGAGTATAAGAAAATCAGCAAAATTTTTATTACTATGTGCTTAATACATATTTTAGTAAAAAATAATTTTAGATGAATTGAAAGTGTTTCAGCCTGACTTATAGAAATGTTATGGAAGTTAATTCTGTTTTTGATGTGTTCTATGGTTCTTACCTCAATGACTTTTAATTCCTGTCTGTAAACAATGATATTGTAGTTTGCTTTTATCACCCTGAGGGCCTATATTACCCTATCCCTAGTTAGAGAAGTTAGATACAAGACAGGAGTAGACTGAAGAGGGAAGCACTTAAGGGAAGAAAATACATGAATTTAGATATTTTTGGTATCCTAGTCTAATTGAAATCCTGGCCTAAAATTGGGGTTATCTTTCAACTATACCCTTCTAGTGCTAAGTGTTCTTCCCCATTCCGGTTTATAGTTAGTTCCCTGTACCGCTTTGTATCTCTTCAGGAAAGTTGCAAACGTTAGCAGTGCTGTTGCGACAGCTCAAGGTGGAGGGCCACCGGGTGCTCATATTCACCCAGATGACTCGAATGCTGGATGTACTGGAGCAGTTTCTCACCTACCATGGCCACCTCTACTTGCGTCTGGATGGGTCCACTAGAGTTGAGCAGAGACAGGTAATCCAGGCATTGCAGCCCTTAGAGACTTATCTCAGCGTCTGTCTCCTTTTCCAGGTCTTGGGATCGCAGAGGGGACCTCAGTAAGCCTTGGTTCTGTTGGAAATGTCTCCCAATGCTATCTTTTTTCCCCATTTCCCTATAGGCGTTGATGGAACGATTCAATGCAGACAAACGCATATTCTGCTTCATCCTTTCAACTCGGAGTGGGGGTGTGGGCGTGAACCTGACAGGAGCAGACACCGTTGTTTTTTATGACAGCGACTGGAATCCCACCATGGATGCTCAGGCCCAGGATCGCTGTCACCGAATTGGCCAGACCCGAGATGTTCACATCTATAGGTATTGCCTGGTCTCCCCTTACCTTGCTTCCCCTTTGCTGATGTGGTTTTATTGATGTGTACCTGGCTGTCTACACATTGCTTTTATCACCCGCCTAGGCTTATCAGTGAACGGACAGTGGAGGAGAACATCCTAAAAAAAGCAAATCAGAAGAGAATGTTGGGAGACATGGCCATTGAGGGAGGCAACTTTACCACAGCCTATTTTAAACAGGTACTCCTGTTTTCCAGCCTATGATGGAGAGAACTGCTATGCCTGTAGTAGTTACTCCTGCTTATGAGAGAGGAGGCTTTGACCTCTACAGACCTGTCTCTTCAATCAGTGGCATCTCTGATACTTCTGAGAGCCATCAACCTCATAGCTGCAGACCTTGGACCAACATTTCATTGGCCCTGACACTTTTCCTTCTGTCCTTTCCAAAGCAGACCATCCGAGAACTATTCGATATGCCCCTGGAGGAGCCATCTGGCTCATCTGTACCCTGTGCCCCTGAAGAGGAGGAAGAGACTGTGGCAAACAAGCAGACCCAGATCCTGGAGCAGGTGAAAAAAGTTGGCAGTCCCTAGAGGAGAGTTCCAGTTTCAGTGTGTGTTGTTTTGGTCTGTTGAACTAGTGTGTGGGTGGGTTTGTGTGGTGGGAGGTGATGGCTATTTTTGCTGCTTCCCAGAGATTACAGTTGGCCTTGGGTAGTTGTGAATAGATTGCTTATTGGTTCACATGACTTCATAGAAAAAAGGTAAGGTTTGAAGTTTTCATTTCTAATTTTGAATTCCAGCAGTGCTTCTTAATAATCGTATTTGTTAAACCAAGTCTATTTAATCTTCTGAGCCTTAATTTCCACTCTTCTGAAATGCTAATGAGAAGGAGTCCAGGTGGCACAATGGATAAGGCGCCAGCCTGCGAAACCCAAAGGTTGCTGGTTTGATGCCCATTCAGGGCACATAACCAGGTTGCAAGCCAGGTCTCCAGCCAGCTCTGTAGTTGGAGGCAGGTGAAAGGCAACCATACATTGATGTTTCTCTCCCTTGCTTCCTCCCTCCCTGCCCTTTTCTCTCTAAAAATAATGAATAAAATATTTTTTTAAAAAGGGAAGAAAGTAACTAAGGTTAAATGGCATAGAGGACTAAGAAGTGCTTTGTATTTGGTATAGAACTCTTGTTTTCCAAACATTGAGGCCTAATAGAATGACTTGGAAAACTTTTAAAAGAATTGCTTCCTGGGCCTTATCCAAAATCTAAATCATTTTTGGAGGTGAGGTCTGGGCATATGTATTATTTCAAAGCTTTTCAGAAGTAGATAAACGTTTAGGAAGTATAGGTGTAGTATTATGGAGGTGTTTTCCCGTGTTAAGTGCTTTCCCCTCATCATTAGCACACACTAGGCTACTTCCTTTAGTGACTTTGTAAGCTCCCTGCATATCAAGGGAAGAATTAAATGTGGTTTATCTGTTGTCATGAGGCAACTCAGTGCAAAAAGAATTTTGTATCTAAAACTTTCTGCTTTTTTAAAACTACTTTATTTTTATTTTTAAAGATTTTATTTTTTAGAGGGAGGGGAAGGAAGAGGTGGGAGAGAAACATCAATGTATGGTTGCCTTTCACCTGCCTCCAGCTATGGACCTGGCTTGCAGCCTGGTTATGTGCCCTGGCTGGGAATCGAACCAGCAACCTTTGGGTTAGCAGGCTGGCACCTGTCCACTGAGCCACCAGCCAGGGTACTTTCCCTTTTTAAAGGATATCTAAGGTTGACTCAGACAGAAAGAATGTAGAGTGAGACATCACTAAAAGTTATTTTATCTTGACGGGAGTCCTAACCAAATGCATTCCATCCTACGTGGACTGCTACATTGCTCTGGTAACTTTGGGGGCCCAGAAGAGAGTTGAGTTCTGTTACAAACCTGGCGGGAACATACCAAATGCTCTTCTCTTTGGTATTAATTTTTTTTTGTTTTAATCTGGGCTATGATCCAGACAGTATTTGTTTTATTCCACAATCTATATCATCTTTATAGTACTTCATAAATTAAAAACATACAGTATGCTTAAATATAACAAATGCCTCAGGGTAGGCAAGAGAAGTGCTATGATCTCATTTTACAGGTGGAAAAACTCAGATATGAACTGATTTGTCCTCGAAAAAACATAAGGACAGAACTAGGACTCGGACCCAGGTTTTTTGAGCCCAGGGCTTATTTTTTTTTCCTTTTTGATGTAAATTTGGCCTTAGATTTTTGCCAGAATCAGTTCTGGCTGAGTGGCTCAGTTAATAGGAGCATTGTCCTATACACCAAAAGGTTGCAGGGTTCTACCTATGGTCAGGGTGCATACAGGAGGTGGCCGATCATTGTTTCTCTCACATTGATGTCTGTCCGTCTCTACCTCTTTCCTTCTCTCCCCCTTCCTTCCTCTGTCTAAAATCAATAAACATACCCTCAGGTGAGGATTTAAATTTTTTTCTTTTTGGCCAGAATCAAATCACAGGATGTAAAGTTTGTTAATTCTCATGAGTTTTCTTGCACACATCCTTGCAGGCATTGTGTCGGGCAGAGGATGAAGAGGATATCCGTGCAGCCACCCAGGCTAAGGCTGAACAGGTGGCTGAGCTTGCAGAATTCAATGAGAATGATGGGTTTCCTGCTGGTGAGGGAGAGGAGGCTGGTCGGCCTGGGGCTGAAGATGAGGAGATGTCCCGGGCTGAGCAGGAAATTGCTGCCCTTGTAGAACAGGTCAGTGTTGGACCCACTAGTTCTCAACCTTACGCTCTTGAATTCCTTCCTCTGGACTCAGACCCTACTGTCTTCCCTGGTAAAAATAGTCAGGGCTGATGGGCTATTGGCATCAGGTCCTTATGTTGATCACCACTGCTCCTCCCCACAGCTGACCCCTATTGAGCGCTATGCTATGAAATTCCTGGAAGCCTCACTGGAGGAGGTGAGCCGAGAGGAGCTCAAGCAGGCAGAAGTGAGTAGTTTTAGAGGGTGGGGTTGCAAGTGGGAAGCTACTGTTTTCTACCCACATAGCACCTTGCTTGCCTTTCTGACCATCTGTGCGTGGGCTTCATTGGTAGGAGCAAGTGGAAGCTGCTCGCAAGGACCTGGACCAAGCCAAGGATGAGGTGTTCCGCCTACCCCAAGAGGAAGAGGAGGGGCCAAGGGCTGGGGATGAGGTTTCCTGTGGGACTGGTGGAAGCAGCCACCGACGCAGTAAGAAGGTCAAAGCTCCTGAAAGGCCAGGGACTCGAGTCAGTGAGCGTCTTCGTGGAGCCCGGGCTGAGACTCAAGGAGCAAACCACACTCCTGTCGTATCCACCCATCATACCCGAAGTACTTCCACAACCCCCCGCTGCAGTCCTGCCAGGGAGCGAGTTCCAAGGCCAGCACCTAGGCTTCGACTCACTTCATCTTCAGCTCCTGCTGTAATTCCTGTCCCAGTCCCTGCCCCAATCCCCATTTCAGCTCCAAGTCCATTAACCATGCTTCCTGTCCATATCTCACCTTCTCCCCCACTTCCTCCACAGATTCCTCCCTCCTCTTCTGCCTGCACACCTCCTCCTGCCTGTACCCCTCCACCAGCTCACACCCCACCCCCTGCTCAAACTTCTGTCTTAACTCCTACCTCCCCTCTCTTGCTTGGTCTACCTTCTGTGCCCATCTTCCCCCCAGTCACCAACCTCCCCTTGGACTTGGGACCTGAGGCAGAGCTTTGCGCACAAGCATTAGCCTCTACTGAGTCCCTGGAGCAGGCTGATATGGCCTGTTCTGAGACTTCCTCGCTTACTTGTGTGCCCCCTAAGGATCTGTTGCCAGTTGCTGTTGAGATCCTGCCTATGTCAGAGAAGAACCTTTCCCCCACCTCTTCTGCACCTAGCCCAATGCTGGAGGCGAGCAATTTTCCCAGTGGTCAAGAGCAGAAGTTAGCAGAGGCTACTGAGGGGACCATCCTCACAGTACTGCCTGGTGGTGAGGAGGTGCCCATGTGTCTGAATGAAAACAGTGGGCTGACACTCCCACCTTCAGCAGCATCTGATGAGCTATTTCACTTGCCATTGGAGGCTGACAAGAACTCAGAAGAGCTGGTGGACGTCAGGACCCCAACATCCAGCCCACAGAAACCACAGGAACTTGTTTCAGCTGAGGTCATTGCTCCATCAACCTCATCCTCAGCCACCTCCTCACCTGAGGGCTCTTCGCCTGCCCGGCCCCCTCGGCGTCGCACCAGTGCTGATGTAGAAATTAGGGGTCAGGGTGCTGGTCGGCCTGGGCAGCCTCCAGGCCCCAAAGTGCTTCGCAAGTTGCCGGGACGGCTAGTGACTGTGGTAGAGGAAAAGGAACTGGTGAGGCGACGACGACAGCAGCGGGGAACTGCCAGTACCCTAGTGCCTGGGGTCTCAGAGACTGGTGCCAGCCCAGGAAGTCCATCTACCCGCAGCATGTTGGGGCCAGAATCCCCACCTCCCATAAGTGGGCCCTGTGAAGCTCCTCCCCCATCCACACTGCCCACCCCAACCCAGCAGCCCTTCGTAGCTCGCCGTCACATTGAGCTGGGGGTGACTGGAGAGGGCAGCCCAGAGAATGGAGAAGGGGCACTACTTGCCATCACTCCTCCTGCTGTGAAACGTCGGAGGGGGAGGCCTCCCAAGAAGAACCGATCTCCGGCAGATGCTGGGCGAGGGGTTGATGAGGCACCTTCATCCACCTCTAAGGGAAAAACCAATGGGGCTGACCCAGTTCCTGGGGCTGACACCCTTATTGTTGCAGAGCCTGTCCTAGGACCCCAGCCTCTTGAACCCCAGCCAATTCATAAACCAGAGCCCATCATCCTGTCACCTGTGGAGAAAAGAAGGCGTGGGCGGCCCCCTAAGGCACGTGATTTACCCATTCCTGGGACCATTTCCTCTCCGGGGGATGGCAGCCTAGAGAGCCGGACACAGCCACTCCCAGCACCACCACCCGTGCCACCACTCCCACCACCACTTGTATCCTGTCCCATTGCTACTGTCGCCAACACTGTCACCACTCTCACCATTTCAACATCCCCACCCAAGCGAAAGCGGGGTCGACCTCCCAAGAATCCACCATCACCTCGGCCCACCCACTTCCCTGTCTCGGACCGTGACACCTCTTCTGTCCTTGAGAGCTGTGGATTGGGGAGGCGACAGCAACCCCAGGGCCAAGGGGAGAGTGAGGGTAGTTCCTCTGATGAGGATGGAAGCCGCCCCCTCACCCGCCTGGCCCGCTTGCGCCTTGAAGCAGAGGGAATGCGGGGACGAAAGAGTGAAGGGTCCATGGTGGTGGCTGTAATTCAGGATGACCTGGATTTAGCAGGTGGTGGGCCAGGTGGGTTAGAATTGACACCTATGGTCTCATTAGCTCCAAAACTACGCTCCACCCGTCTGCGTCCAGGGTCTCTAGTTCCCCCACTAGAGACCGAGAAGGTGCCTCGAAAACGGCCAGGGGTCCCAGTTGGCAGGGGTCCTGGGCCTGCAAAGCGGGGCCGCCTACAGTCCCCTAGTCCCTTGGGGCCTGAGGGTTCAGTAGAGGAATCTGAGGCTGAAGCCTCAGGTGAGGAAGAAGAAGGGGATGGGACCCCACGCCGTCGGCCTGGCCTCCACCGGCTTGGTGGGACAACCAACCAAGGGGACCAGCGCATCCTGCGCAGCAGTGCTCCTCCCCACCCAGCTGGCCCTACTGTTAGTCACAGAGGCCGAAAAGCCAAGACGTGAGTGGGTGCCCTTCCACCTAGGCTTTCCACATGACCCATCTCCCTCCACAACCAGACCTGATTCTGTTAACCACTACTTGAAGTCTTTTGAGGGGGAAAGCCTCCAGGAAAGACATAGGGACCTTCTCCCTTCTTTCCACCAAAGTAGGGGGTAGGCAACTGGTTGTCATGGAGATGGGGCACTTCACATATTCCCTTCCCTTCCACCCCACATGGCTGGGCAGTGTTAGGGTGGCAAGATAGTCTCTGTCCCCACCCCCTTGTACTTGATTCCCAAGCAAACTTTCATAGCCCCCACCCTTAGGGGAAGGGGGAGGCTTATCTACAATGAGTTTTTTCTTTTTTCTTTTCTTTTTTTTTTTAAAGAAGAAAAATAATAAACTTAGTTTCTGTATGAGCATCCGCGTAAGGAAGCTTCTGATTTTCTGGTCTGGTGGAGGGTTGGGTGGGAACTTGGGCACCGGGCACCAATTTTCTTGCTCCTTCCAAGACCCTAGTACCTCATCTCTGACCCAGAATTATATATCTTTGAGCTAGAAATCTCCACTCAAGAAGAGGAAAGATTTGGCAAATCTGACCTGGTAGGGTTCCTTTCCCTAATTTTTACAATCAAAGAGTCATACTTTTTCTCTCCCTTCTAGTCTCAGTTCCTGGATTTTCCCTGAGTTCTCTGATGCCTTAGACTTTTCCCTGCTTTTATCTCCCTTGCTCAGGTGCTTTTACTCCTTTTTCCAGAAGGCAGGCATCACTACCTTGAGTTCCCATTGTTTTCCCTCCTTTGGTTTCCTCCATCTAGCCAAACTGGTTTGAGTCAGCTACACCCCTATATGAGCTCCTGGAGCTCTTCAGGTGGTGCTTGGCCACCCAGCCCCACCCCTGGGCTTGGCTAGGAGCTCTGAGTCAGCTCCATCTCTACCTAAGCCAAATCAAACGTGAGGCAGAAGCTGAAACTCACAGTATCTCAAGGCCTATAGCCAGGTAAGAGCCCTTGTTCGTTTTACATTTTCTCTGATCTCAACTCCCTGGACCCTCTTTGTGTTCTCCCCTTCATGTCTATCTGTTGACCTCATGGGAATTCTTTCCTCATACCCACTTCTGCAGCTTTGTAGCACATGTTTTTTGTTCTTATCTTGTCTCTTCCACCCCTTGTATCCTGTGTTTGTATTCAGAGAACAGCAAGTGCTTTCATTTTATCTAGGATGTAGGGGAATGGTTGGAGATGGTTTGGTACCAAAGTTCAGAGGACCTGAAAAACAGGGAGATAAATTATTAAGTAGGGCATCATTATATGGGTTTCCGTGTGTGTGTTTTGTGGCCTGGGTTGAAATAGAGGAAGTGGCAGAGGGTCAGCCTAGCAAAGGAGGCTCCAGATCAGGGAGGTAAGGTCTTTCTGATATTATCTCAACTCTTTCCCTTTTGCCCGTCTCCATAATTGTGTTTTCACATGAAATGACTCTTAAGGACCGAAGGTGCCATTCTCATATCCCTCCTTAACACATTATTGCTGACCAACAATGTTATACAAAACCTAATGCAAGTGCAAACTGAATTAACTCATGTAGCAAACTACATCTATTTGTTCATCAACATTGTTGACTGGCAATTTTACAGCAAAAGTTAATATAAGTGCAAGCATGAGTTACTTCCTCATTGATCAACATTTGAGCTTGAAAACATGAGTTTTTTTCGGTGACTGGTGGACACATGTTAACATTCCTGAGAAACTTCAGGTAATTTTAGTGCCCTTTGAAATACAGTTTAAAAATTAGACTGATAGTCTCAGACTCTTAGTAGATGTTGAGATTCTGTTTCTCAGTGTGTACCAGTCATTTTGCTTTTCTCCACTTATCAAAACAATAATACAGATAATACTATGTTCATGCTGGCTTGCTTTTAAAGACTTGGGATCTTAAGCTGAGGAAAAAGGAATTTTAGCCACACATTTCCTCTATTGGTCTATGAGTCAGTCAGGAGAGGAATTCCCCGGTAAGGCAGCATTCCTGAGAGTTGGGCTAGGCCATAAGAACAAGATCAGAGAGGGGTGGAGTCTAAGCAAGCTAGGCCAAGGGCTCAGTTTTTGGGCTTAAAAGTACCTTGACTGTATCACCCACAGGTGATGGAGGACGAGGAGAATGCAGTGGGAATCTTGGTGCTCAACACGGAAGCTGCTCATTCTCCATCCCCCATTCGCTGCTGCTGGTTCCGCCTCCGCTACTTGGCAGCTACTAGCATTATCTGTGGCTGCTCTTGCCTGGGAGTCATGGCCCTTGTGTTTGCCATCAAGGTGAGGAATGCAGTACTTATGGGAGTGAAAGGGTGGGTGTAGTAAGGCAATTGTTACACATAGGTGGTGTATCTACATTGATCAGATAGTTACTAAGTACCTGTCAGAGCTTGGTGTTGGGCTTTGTGCCAAAACAGAATAAGACATGGTTTTTGCTGTCAGAGTTTCCACAGTCTAATGAAAGCAATGGCTGCGAAAATGGATACTTATAACGGAATGTTGCTCATTGGTACTGTGGTAGAAAAAGGACAGGGTTTTCTGGGAGCTGGGGAGGATACATGTGTGTGATTACGTACGCGTATAGTGGAGTAGGTGGCAGGCAAATAACCATATAGGATGAGTGGATTAGGGGGAAAGGGCATTTTAAGGTAAAGGAAGCAGTGTGTATAAAGGCCTACACCATTAGTTCAGCATGACTGGACCAGTGAAAAATAGAGATGAAGCCAACGAGTCCATATTCCCAAGGACCTCCAATGCTTAGGAGTTCCACTTTATATTGGAAATACTGGAGAAACATTCAAGGGTTTTTGCAGAGGAGAAGAACATGGTCAAATTTGTGTTTCAGTAAGAGTGACTCAAGGCCTACATGGAGAGTGAATTGGAAGAGGCAAGACTGGAGGCAGCTGAGTGTGATGAGAGCAATCTGTAGGAGTCCAGGAGAAGCTGTGGGGGTTTTGAGAGGCTCCACCATTTCAAAATACCTAATAAACTGCACATTTACCTTTTGCATGGTCACACAGGCTAACTTGAACATGCTGGAATTTTTGCAACCCTAGTTGTATTTTAACAATCAGAAACTATATTCCTTTCATAAGAATTTCTGGGTTCCATTAGGGAAAAATCCTAAAAAGAATTCTTAATAATGTAAAAGATGAGGGCCATTGGACTAATGGAATGCGGATGTTCTTTGGATATCACTAAAATACTCCTGGCTCACTACTTCTTGCCAAGAATTTTAAATTTGGGGTGAATCTGGGATGAGTAGAAAAGGATAAGGAATAGAAGGATTAAAAAGTACTTTACCGTATGTGATCTTGTGAGCTAACAATGGTCACCCTGAAAAGTAGACACAGCAGAGTGGATAACTCATTTTGCAGATGAGGCAAGAGAAATAGAAACTAGAAAGGGAGGTGTAGATGATTTGGGTGTGAGATTTTGAGCCATGACAAAGATGGAGGATTGGAGTGGGGCACTGGGCACTTTGGGACAGAAGCATGGGGGAACCTAACAAAAACCTGCCCCAACAGGCGGAAGAGCGGCATAAGGCAGGCCAGTCCGAGGACGCAGTGCACTGGGGGGCCCGGGCCCGGAGGTTCATCCTGGCCAGCTTTGCTGTCTGGCTTGCCGTCCTTGTTCTGGGCCCCCTGCTTCTGTGGCTGCTCTCTTACGCCATCGCCCAAGCTGAGTGACCCTGGGTGGCCTCTGCTGAGAGTCAGCTGAGACCTCCTGGATCCTGCAATATGGCATTGCTAGAGTCTGGTGCCAGCAATGGCCCTTCCTGGCTGGAGGATGGTGCCTCTTTCAAAGGGCTTTGGAAGAGTTCTCCCAGCCCTTAATAAAAGGAGGCGACAACTGAGACTGATGAGGGGAGGCCAGCCTGCTCTGTTCTTTCAGTGTTCATCATTCCCTATTTCCCCTCAACTTACCCCATCCTAAGGGCCTCTACCCAGAGGTGGGGTTGAAGACCAGACCTGATTTTATTAGAATTTGTTTTGTAATAAAAACCTTTTTTAGTGGTGAAATGCTGCTCCTGTCTACTTATTCTTCCCTTTCCCTTGGACCTTGGTGAGAGCCAGAGTGGACATCTAACTGATGCTAGAAGTCTGCATTTTCCCTTACCCAGTTGCTCCATGAGAAGGAAAGATTCTTTTTCCTTTGAGAAGTGTCCCTTTTTAGAAAGACCCCAGCTTCTTTGTTACACATGTAGAGACCCTGAGGCTAGCGATCAAGAGTAGTAGTGCCAGCTACTATTCATTGATTGCTTAATACATGCCAGCCTGTTCTAAACAGTTTATATTTTAACTCCTTCAGATCTCACAATCACTCAGTATTAAGTACCACTGTTCTCATTTTATAGTTGAAGAAACATGGATTATAAAACCACACAGCTAGCAAGTGGCGGAGCTAGGACTGAACCCAGACAGTTTGGATCTAGAGTTGAGACAGGAGTGAAAGGATTGGATACAGCAAACATTACCCTGTATGTGGAGGTTTCTATGATTATAATGAATTTTCATATCCTTTATCGTGAGCTTAATGATAACATTTAAACATTTTTATCTTAGGAGATAAAATGTTTATCCTAGGAGATAAATCATAAAGTATTTAGGAATGATGAACCTTCCATTTAACCTTGAATGGTTCAGTAATGTGTATTTAAAGATCGTATTTTTTTAGAGAGAGGGAAAAGGAGGGAGAAAGGGAGAGAAGCGTTGCTGTGAGAGACAAATACTGATTGGTTGCCTCTTGTACACACCCTGACCTGGGACCAACCAGCAACCCAGGCATGTGCCCTGACCGGGAATCAAACCGGTGACCTTTTGCTTTGTGGGATGATGCCATACCAACTGAGCCACAACAGTTAGGGCACAACGTATATTTAGAAAAATATACAGTAAATGTGAGGGAATATTAAAATTATAAGTCTAGTTGAAGAGTACATGAGTCCTTTATACTATTTTTTTTATTGTTCTGTAGGTTTGAAAATTTTTCAAAATAATAAAATCTTAAAAAAAAAAAGTTTCTATAGACCCTGGCTGTGGCTCAGTGGATAAAGCACCGGCCTGCAAACCCAAAGGTCGCTGGTTTGATTCCCAGTTAGGGCACGTAACTAGGTTGCAAGCCAGGTCCATAGCTGGAGGCAGGGGAAAGGCAACCATACATTGATGTCTCTCTCCCTCTCTACCTCTCTTCCTTCCCCTCTCTCTGAAAATAATAAGTAAAATCTTTATTACCCATTGGGTAATAAAGATATTCTTCTAGGAAAAAAGAAAAATCTATCTAGAGAGCCCTGGCTGGTGTGGCTCAGTGGATTGATCAATGGCCTGCAAACCCAAGTGTCACTGGTTCGATTCCCATTCAAGACATGTACCCAGGTTGCAAGCCAGGTTTCCAGCCTGGTTCCCAGCTGGAGGCAGGTGAAAGGCAACCATACCTTGATGATTCTCTCCTCCCCTTTCTTCCTCCCCTCTTCTCCTCTCCAAAAACAATGAATGAAATATTTTAAAAATCTATCTAGAATGTATTAATCTGAGAACCATGCAGCACCTCACACCAATTAAATCAATCTCTAAAGGTAAAGCCCAAGCATAAGTACTTCTTAAGGCGCCCCATGTGGTTCATTGTTGAAGACAAGGTTGAGAACTACCGCCCTGTGTCTGGCTTCTACCTATTGTGTCATTCATTCTAAACTCTGAGAACAACAGTGAATTCCCTTCACTTTTTCCTTCCTGGAGCACTTTGAAACACTGAAGACAGTCATCAGATGCCACTCCTTCCCCTTTAATCTTCTGTCTTAAGTGTACAGTATCTCTAATTCTTTTAGTTGTTCTGCTGGTCTCTGAATTATGGTGAAATAACCCAAAAATTCCACTTCTAAGACATACATACTGCAAGAGACACAAGAATACCCACAGCAAAAAAAAAAGAATACCCACAGCAGAATGATTCCTAACATTCCCCAAATCCACCAACATAAAATGAATAAATTGCAACATATTCATGTAATGGAATACTATACAGTATCGAAAACTATAGCTACATCAAAAATTGATGAATCTTCCCTGGCTGCTGTGGCTCAGTGGATTGAGGGCTGGCCTGGGAACCGGTCAGCTGTCTCAATTCTCAGGGCATGTGCCTGAGTTGTGGGCTGGGTCCTCAGTTGGGGGCATGTGAGAGGCAACCACACCTTGATGTTTCTTCCTTCCTCCCTCCCCCTCTAAAAATAAGTTTAAAAAATTAAATTATTAGGAAAAATTTACTGGGAGACAGGATATTTATATAGATAACTTTTTTTTTTTTTTTTTAAAGATTTTATTTCATTATTTTAGAAAGAGGGGAAGGGAGAGAGGCAGAGAGGGAGAGAGACATCAATGTATGGTTGGGTTTCACCTGCCTCCAGCCACAGACCTGACTGGAGACCTGGTTTGCAACCTGGTTATGTGCCCTGGCTGGGGAATCGAACCTGTGACCTTTGGGTTCACAGGCC